>JANEYF010005426.1:1200000-1660000 GCA_029963845.1 Rhamnusium bicolor | reverse complement strand
ATGTGATCCCCTAAGATACCAGCCCAAACATTTAACTTCTGAGGCCTTTAGGTATGAGTTTCCATGAACAAATGTTGATTGGTTTCACTTCAATACCTACAATTGAGCCCGTTTACCTCCCCATTTAACTGAAATGTCGATTCATCAGAAAAATACATATTGTACAGTAGATTGGCATTACCGTTTAATTATTCACTAAAAATCTCACAGAATTCAAGCCGACGATCGGGATCATCTTCGTTTAATTCGTGTACCAATTTAAATTTATATGGATTAAATTTGTGGGCCTTTACAATTCGATGAACACTGCTTCGTGATACACTGGAAGCCTCGGCTACTTTCCTGATCGATTGAGTATTATCCATCTGCAAATGACCCAGAACTGCCACTTCGACTGCTTCATTTCTAATCGGTCGTTGAGGTTCATGCTTTTTTGTTTCCTACAGAACCTGTTTCCATAAATTTTGTTAATAATTGTAAAACATACTGAGAACCAACGCTTCTATCTGGGTGATTTCTATTGAATATGCGCTCCGTAGCTATAGCACAATTATCGTTTTTAAAATAAATGCTGACAATTTATATTCTCTCCTGAAGGATATAAACCATTTTGAGAACTCACTCTGGTAAAATTGGTTGTGAACAAATTAATGTTCAAGGACTATCAAATACTTATGAGTCTTTTATTATTCTAAAACTAAACGGACAAGGAAAGTGTTTTTTGTCGAAAAAAACTCGTATTGATTTGAGAGCACTAAAAAATGTAGTTTTTTTTATAAACTCCAATACCCAGTGCCGTATATTTTAGATTTTTTTTAAACGATTTCGATTGTGTGTAATCATCAAAAATAAAATTATTTTCCTTAAGAACGAATCGATAAAAGTTAAAATAAAAACACAGTTATGTAGGGAATTGAAAGACCTTTCAAGGGATGTATCACTCGGCCCCCCCCTTGCCATTTGAATTTTTTGAGAGGGTGGCCGTGCAGGGTAGATGGATGATGATAGGTATACAAGTATTACATTAAAATATGCCCCCATTGGAAACATGGTCGACGTATTTCACCAATTTTTCAAAAAAATTTTATCTCCAAAGTTATTCAGGGTGCCTACTTTGGTTGGGACATCCTGTATAAGAAAACGACATTAAAATTTTCTTCTTATACCGGGTGTAACAAGATCATGGTATACCCCCTTTTCTTCTTTAGTTTTGGATAATTGATTGAAATTTGGGATATCCTATATACATAATAAGCAGTACTTTTTGAAATACAAGTGATTTTTTTCCCTTCCGGTTTTGCCGAAAGTGACACTATGGGAAAGAGACTGACTGTCATATACTTTAGAGGATAGGGTATTATAAAAAGAGTGTTACGTGATAAATAGAAGACAGTTAATATCTATATATTATAGTCTAGATTTTAGATTATTCCCTTATTTAAAAAACAGTTGAAAGGACGATTTTCTACGGAAGAAGAATTATTTGCAGCATTGATTGAGATCTGCAAATTAATTGGGAAAGAAAAATGGAACGAGATATTTTGATGAATGGTTTCTTTGTGTAAAGAAATGTATTGAGTATGACAGGAATTACTTTGAAAAACTTCTTAAAACTGAACTACACGACTTTTCTATAAATAAAATACAATAAATGGTAACCTGGGTATGAACTATTCTGTTTATTTCTATGGTTTAATGTAAATAAATTGCAAAATCATAGATCGACCTCCTCGAAAAACTAACTTTGTAGATAAACAATCCACAAGCTTCTGCCCGCTTGTGCTCCATGTTTTGTATTTTGTTTATAGCAATGAAACGAAAACCTTATATAAAGTAAATTGCTCTTAAAAACCTCAGGCGGAATACCAACCTCTAGTAAATTAAACCGAAAGAAAAATTTCCGTTCTATGCTGCTGTCGCATACCCATCCCTTTGACTCTTTGGTATCACATGTTCATAGTAGCAGACAGTGAGAAAGTTTCAGCCATTTATCAAACTGAAAAACCTAATTAAATGCTAGAGGCATTCGCGTTAAAAATAATTAAATATTAAACTTCAACTACGCCGTCAATACAGAGTGAAACTTTTTCTACCTGACATGTTCAGAACGTGGGAAAATGTGTGTTAACAGTCGCGCCTTTACAGTTTTCACGTGCTTGAAGGGGCAAAAATATACAACTTATTGGTTTATTTAAATGTGTGGATTATCACTGTAATAACCCGGAAGAGCTCAAAGATTTAAGGCCCATTACTATCTTACCAACACTGTCCAAAGTTGTGGAGCGAGTAGTTGATCAGCAACTACGTGAACATATTTTAGAAAACAAAATTTTACCAAATATACAGTCAGGTTTTAGATCATTACACAGTTGCGAAACAGCTCTGTCACATTACAGATGATATTTTAAGAGGTGTAGATAGTAAAAAAATTACTGTATTGGTGTTGATTGACTTCTCTAAGGCATTCGACACGATTATTCATCAAATTTTACTTGCTATCCTTCATTATATTGGCTTAAACAAAAATTGTTATTTAGATAAGAGAATTCAGAGGGTCAAAATTGGCGATAACATTTCTACACCTCTTGCGGTGTCAAAAGGCGTTCCTCAGGGGATCAATCTTAGGTCCACTTTTATATGTTTTATATACTTCTCACTTTATCCACGTTATTAAAAAATGTAACATCCATTTTTATATTGACAATACGCAACTCTACTACTCGTTCCCACCTGGGGATAGTGTAGAATCAATAAAAATCATAAATACTGACCTGGCCCGTTTAGTAGATATATCTAAAGATCATGCTCTAAATATTAATGCAAAGAAAACTGTTTATCTCGTGTTTGGTCCACAAAAGTATCGAGCCATTGGTTCTTCTAACATGAAAATAACAGTTGATGGACAGCAGATCTCTCCCTCAGAGAAAGCTAAAAACTTGAGCTTGACCTACGACACATGTTTGAGATTTAAGCCACATATAAATAACTGCATTCGTTTAGCATATTGTAATTTAAAAATGATATACAACAGTAGACATTTCTTATCTCAGAAAGTAAAAAAAATATTATGTGAGTCTTTGGTATTATCTAAATTTAATTTTAGTGCTTTTGTATATTGATCCAATACTGATGCTGTGACTCTCGCAGAATTCAGCCGGTTCAAAATTTTTGCTTAAGACTAATCATTGGTATTAGAAAACATCAACACATAACTCACAAATTATCCGAAATTGATTGGCTCAACATGTATAATCAACGGCAATTACACGCTGCTTGCCTGTGTCACAAAATTATAATTTACAAATCCCCAATATATCTATATTTCTGACTGGATTAACCCAATTTCATTCCTAATTCTGCTTTTTAATTCTTCAGTATTATTTGGTCTATTAAGATAAACCTTGGATTTAAGCTAACCTTATTAAAATAAATCAGGGGGGTTAGATCAGGATATCTAGCTGGTCACTCTATTAGCCCCCCGTCTACCAATCCATCTGTTAGGGAAAATATTATTTAGGTAAGCTCGTACGGTTTCCGAATAATGTGATGATGCACCATCCTGTTTACACCATACAGAGTCGGGATATTCATCAGTTGTATATACTGCAATCGAGGGAATTAAATTGTTTTCCAGCAATATTAAATGATATTCGCCGTAGTGTCCCTTCAATAAAAAATAGTCCCTCTTGAACTAATTGTACTTTGTAAGGATGCTATTTGTTGTTTTTTAAATATTTCAGAACGAGGTCTGACTAATTTCCTTCTTTGACGCAGCTTCTCGACAGGGATTATGATAATTTTCCTGTAATACCAATAGAACATTTAAGTTAATGTCTTATTCAACTGCAGGATGACTTCTTGCATGGTCATGGCCAAAATTATGAATACTGCCTCCAATATCCAATCATAACTAAAATTTAGATTCGAAACGTGCAATTACTTCGATAATTTAGAAGTAGTGAGTAGACAAGAACTATAATACGGCACAAACTGACCTTTAACTGTCAGTTTGTAGCTTGATGAGCGTTGCTCAATAAATAAAAAAAGCAAAGATAAGATAAGTGACGAAAAAGTAGTTTACAGAAAAAATACCACCAGAACCAGGGCAGGACTGTATTAATTTAACAATTAAAACTAATTCAGTGCTAATAAATGCTATGGTGCTTATTGATGATTTTCTTGAAAATATTTTTATGTAACATGCTATAGTTTCCAGTGCACATTAAAAAAAATACGCTCAATCAAAATATTTATATCACCGGCTCCGCCGCCATAATTTTAAATGCAGTCATATAGTAAACGAAAAACTCCTACGGTATTTGACGTACGGAGAACAACGTATTTTCTGTAAATTGTGATTTAATCTTTTGGCTAGTGACTAAAAAACTTCACGAAGTACGTATAATTGTTATAATTGTTAATTAGCCATAATCGAATGTGTTTCCTTTCATCACTTTCGTTCGGGACTTCTAAAAGAAATTTATTAATTTATTCTTTGTCAATATTCAAGGTTTTCTTGCCCTATAGCCAGAAGCTTTGCACATTAGAAACTCAAAAAAAGTCTGGAAATTCCGAAATATCAACATTATGTGCTTTGAACATAGAAGACTAAACAATTGAACTTGATCGTCCTCGATAATCGATAATATTTTGTGTGTTTAGGCTTTTTTCTGCTTATACTATTTAAGAAATATGCTACTTTCTCTCTTATATCTTACTCTGGACTTTTCTGGTGGTATTTCCAATATACTTGTAGTCTTTGCTACATCGGGTGGAAGAGTATTTGGGAAATCTTCGTATTCGTTTTTGTTTGCTTCGTACATTTAAGAATGTTTCTTTACTTGAAATTAAAACTAGAAAACGCCACAGACTCGAATTAAAACCGACGTTTACTATTTATTTTAGTTTCCATAGAAACGATATACGATACCTACTCGATATATAGATCGCGTGATTTGACGTCACAGTTTTGAGACTGAAGGAAAACAAACAATGTGGTCTACTAACTGAACGTGTTGTTTTTAATGTATTTTGTAGATTTGCTATAAATACTTTACTATAAATATTGATATATTTCCAAATATTACACATGGGAATGTTGGCAATTATTTAGTTTTGAGCGTAGTGCCTACACGGAAGTCTTTGTGTGTATGTGGTTGTGTGGAGGAACTTATTTGTAAGGAATTTCCCACAAAAAAGCTTGTTGCAAAGGTAAGAATTAGATAAATTATCAGTCTCAGTATCAAGGATTTCGTACTGTTACACTGTAATTTATTATAATAAATTGGTTATTTCCCTTTTTAAATTGTACAGTGCTCATAAAAATGTAAATACTTCGAGGACTCCATTTTATATAATATCTACAAAAACACAGATATTATGAAAAATAACAAATTTAATGATACTGTGGAAAATGTAAATCAATCACCATAAAACCTAACAGATTACGTTTTGTTTTCATACAGTCTTGAAACTGTGACGTCACGCACAAGCGACAAGTTGCACATATTTAAGTAAAAAGTCATATTGACCTTTAATAAATATTATCCACGACTATTAAATAATGTATCCATTATGTATATGGTTCTTCCAGAATAATTCTATCCATTACTCACCACAGTGAATAAAGGTTTCATTATTCACTGATTTTGAAATTTTTATTAAAACTTCATCGAATATACCATGACATGTCAGTCAAGATGCGGAATTGCTATTTAATTTTAAATGTCAAAGTTTGTCAGAACGCGATATTTTACCAATTCAGTTCAATTCAATAATGATTTATTTCACCATTAAAATTGCAGATATTTCTCTTCCGAGTTCTTTTTGCCCGGAGCAAGCCAAACATCCACGTGTTATTATCTAATAGTCATGGATAAAGTATAGTATCCTACTCTTATATAATAGATATTATCCACTAGGGTGATTTCCGAAAAAAACTTCGCCCTCGTGAATAATAGCCATCATTACATGCTCGTTGAACAATATACCATTAAAACCACAACATTACATTTCAAGTTTTTTCTCAATAAAAATGTCATAGTCATAGAAGAAATAACGTGTATAGTTTTCTTTGCCAATAATGTTTATTTTTCCACTGGAACAAATATGATCATATGAATATGGAGATGTATAAATAATTTCTATTATGTGCCGCCCTTAATTTTCCCCACTACGTGGATGGAATAAGTGTTTTCTTATTATGGTAGTTGATAATCTAAATTTATTGATTGTTATATTATACCCATTATAATACTTGAAATGTTTTTGTTTCCTGATTCATGGTGATTTTTATTTGCGTGACTAAATATAATTAGTTATGAATTAAATAGAGACCGAGTGCTTTCTTTGAATTAGAGGGTTTAATAAATATATTATAAAGTAACAAAAGATTACGAGCTCAGGGTAATGAAGCGATTTGTTCTGAAATCAAATAAAAACATGAACAACACCTTAAATAATAAAACAAATGAGTAACTTTAGTGTTATTAAATATGATTTGAAGGAAACAACTACTCAGCGGGCAAATACCCCGACCTGCATTTTTGTTTCCTTCAAATCATATAACATTAGTTTAGTCCACCTGGGCTAGGGGTCGCCGCTCTCGGTACTTGCTGTGATGCAAGTCGCTATCCGCCACAGAGACATCTAGGATGTCGGTCGGATAGTAGCATTCAGACCATATGAGAAGTTTCATACCTCTTACCACTATTCACTTCACCTTAGTTATATAACTAGCAGGTTGGCCACTATCATTTGTCTGTTCCATAACCTATGGCATACTGAAGAGAACAAATAAGTTCGAAATCGATCTATGTCTGGTTAGGAATTGACAAATGATATTAACTTTCCATCTATCATGATTTGAAGGTGTAATTCAATGCAGGTCGGGGTATTTGCCCGCTGAGTAGTTGTTTCCTTCAAATCATATTTAATAACATATATATATATATATATATATATATATATATATATATATATATATATATATATATATATATATATATATATATATATATATATATATATATATATATATATATATATATATATATATATATATATATATATATATATATATATATATATATATATATATATATATATATATATATATATATATATATATATATATATATATATATATATATATATATATATATATATATATATATATATATATATATATATATATATATATATATATATATATATATATATATATATATATATATATATATATATATATATATATATATATATATATATATATATATATATATATATATATATATATATATATATATATATATATATATATATATATATATATATATATATATATATATATATATATATATATATATATATATATATATATATATATATATATATATATATATATATATATATATATATATATATATATATATATATATATATATATATATATATGTATATATATATATATATATGTATATATATATATATATATATATATATATATATATATATATATATATATATATATATATATATATATATATATATATATATATATATATATATATATAATACGTATATTTCATACCTACCCAAGACTATTATGACGAATCGTATTCTTTTAAAACTTCGGAGTGTGTACACCAAATTTTTGTTATTCCATAACCGTTCAACAGAAATATCACAATTTTGCAAATCCCAAACTGCTAAGTATACACATCAATTTAACAATTCGGAGTGCGACTTTAGCCTAGTTTTAATATTAGTTTACAACTCGGTAAGAAAATTTTATTTCGCATTCGCTCTCCATCTCCTAAAACTTCCGGCTATATACGACCCTGAACCTCAATCTCGGCTGCATTTTTATATTTACTTCGTTATCGCCAACACTGTGTTTCTTAGTTTTTCGTCTTAACTAAATTTGCTGATAAATGAAGTGACACATTTTGGCACGACGCCAGACTCTGCATGTCTTGAGAAAAGACAAAAAAGATAAATTGCCATCCGTAAATTAATATAAGTTACATTCGTACAGCTTATTATCATCAAATTTTATCAAAATTAAAGCCATCATTCAAACTTGAGCAATTTAGAATATGCCTTAAGTACTTAAACTGTAGATAGTATAGCCTAGGGCCTAGGGCATAAATAATTCGGTGTTTATCACAGTTAGATGTAAATAAGATAAGATATTCTTTATTTATCCATAGATAGATAGTACGTACATAAAAAAATAATAGATATAAAAATAATAGTTACAAACTAATACTAGTTTACATAATATAGACATATAATATATAGGAAAAAAAAAACTTCAAGCAACATCAATTTGGCTGATATGCATTATCTTTTATAAGACGTAAAAGTTGACTCTTAAATTGGTTAACGGTATTACTAGTCTTAATTAAGTGAGGGAAGAAGATTGAATTGTACAACTCCTTTGTGGAACAGACTTCTCATAGTACGACTCCTAGAAGTTCTTTTAACATAATAGTTATTTGCACTAGCCGTTCATGTGTTACACATCTGTACGTCTGTAACAGGCAACAATTGTCGTGTGAGATATTCCGGTAAAATGTTATTAATCATTTTGAAAATAAATGTCATAGTTTGGAAGAAGAGGAACTGTTTAATGTTAAGCCATTTTAATGTATTAACCATTAGCTGACTGCTAGTGAAGCGGTTGCATCTTAGTATTATTCGCATGCCTTATTTTGGAGAACCTGGAGTCTATTAAAATTTGTATAACTTGTATACAACATAGAACAGCAATAGAGAAAATGAGGTAGTATTAAGGTATTATACACAGTTACTTTAGTAGTAGTTGCTATAAATGGAGCCACTCTGCTAAAAAAATCCGATCTTTTTTGCCGATTTTCTTTGATACATATTCTATATGTTTGTTAAATTTTAGTTCACAATCAACTATTAGGCCTAGATACTTTATTTCCTGAACAATTTCAACTTTTTTATTATTTAACTCGATACCAAGATTTAGACTAGCAAACTGTTTATATAGATAATTATTACTCGCGAAACATAAATTTGGATTTTATTTCATTTACTTTTAGTCTATTGATCTTAAATTTTTTCTTTCAATAATTTTAGTTCTAAATTAACAGTACTTACCATTTTCCCAAAATTTGTACTCTCATAGTAAATAAGAGTGTCATCAACAAAAAGATGGATTTTACATTTTTGCAACACATTGCCAAGGTCATTAATATAAAGAATAAATAATAATGGACCCAGTACACTGCCTTGAGGAACTCCAAAGTTGTTTAACTTGGCTTCTGATAAATTCCCATTCATTTTTGTTACTTGGTACCTATTTGTTATATAACTTGTAATCCAGTATATAACGGTGTTTTCAAATCCATATCTCTTTAGTTTTAATAGTAGTATATTACGGTCAATTGTTTCAAAAGCACGCTTAACATCAATGAAAACAGCGCAAATCCCAACTACTGCTCTGTCCAACAACTGCTTCCAATCTGAAATTACTAATTGCAAAACCGTTTCACATGAATGTTTACCACGAAATCTCGATTGATATGTGTATAGAATATTATTGGAATTTATGTACTTGATTACTTGCTCATAAACTATTAATTCTAAGATTTTTTTCACAAAAAAGGCAACACATTTACTGATCTTAACTGTTCGGCCAGATTCGTGTTGGGTATTTTTGGTATAGGTACCACTACAGATGATTTAAAACATTCAGGCATAACACCCTTTTCCAGCAGACTCAAATTAATCAAATTTAAAAAAGGATACCCTATTATGTGAAAAAGATTTTTTATGATATCACGTCAGATTTCATCAGTGCTATATATTTTTTTGTTTAGTCACAATTTTATTTAGATCTTGTAGGGTTATAGAATTGAATGATGTCATGCTAGAATTTACACCCGGTATAGATTCAATAATTATATCAATATCGACATCATCTGTTCCTATGCTTATGATAATACTCTCAATACTACCTACATAATACTGATTCAATACATCCGCCAAGTTGTTATTATATATTATTCCATTACAGTTCAAACTTTGCAGAGCGTGTTCCCCGCTGTTTTTCCCAACTAACTGCTTTAAGCTTTACCACATTAATTTTGGATTTGACTTATTACTATCTATATTTCTATCATAAAATATTGTTTTCCCTGCCTCAAAACTTTTACAGTATTGTTTCTTGTCTGCTTGTAGTAATTCCAATCCTCATCCTCGCGTGTAAAAACAAATCATTTGTATGCCCTATTTCTATTTGCAATAGCTTCCCGACACATCATCTAACCATCTATTTTCAGCTACCTTTATTTTTATAATTTTTTTTGGTGCTACTATATTTAGTGTATCTAATATGTTATTTACAAATGTCTGATTGACAATATTTACATCTGTGCAAGAATACTCCCATTCCTTTTCAATTAACAAATTTATCAATTCATCAAAATTGATCCGAGATCTAATTTCCTTTGTTTGATATTTTGATAAATCCTTACTTGTATGTAAGTAGCTTCGGCTTTGGATTGGAGGTTGTCTAATTTATGTGGTGTGTTTTATGTTTTTTTTTTGTTAAAAAAAAGTTTCGTAGTATCGCCAGTCGGTTTGTGTAGTGCAAAATTCCCACCAGTAAAACACATTTAATTGGGCAGATTTATTATTCGTTACGACTATATACAGGTTACGTTCACGTGGACTATGTTAAGAAAAATAACTCCTATTCATTGCTCAGAGGCAGACTCGAGACATATTCCTTTTGTTTGCATAATTTTTTTAGCGATAATTTGTACTGATGATAACTAAGCATGGGACAATTTCATGAAATCTCCTGTACTGTGAGAAAATAACGATAAAAATACTTAGATCACCAACAATACACGACGTGTAACAGCTATGTATGTGAACTCGTAATGACTAAGCAACCAATCAATGTATGGTCCGATCCTGGGTTGAGTCCAGGACGTACTTGTTTTTTATATACGAATAGTTAGTGTGGGATGAAGTAGTTTTTAGTTTTGCGTAGAAAACCAAGCCTATTCGCAATTGATTTGGATATACTAGCATCGTGTGTGTGCCAGAAAAAATCAAAACCTATTTATTTCGATGTACAGGGTTATAAAAATATTCGAGAAATTGTCGCTGTCGAGGCAAACTATTGTCGATTTGCCATCTGGCATAGTCTGGTGATAAGACATATTCGTCTTGTATGACTTATAAAGACTGGTATAATCCTTCTTATTTATAATTGTACGTACTTAAATGGAGTTAAATCTGGTGGTTCAGCTGGCTGTATCATAACTTCACGTCTACCTATCTGCCGATTTGAACATTTTATCTAGAAAGGCATAAACATGAGTTGCAGAATATAGTGATGGTATCTTGTAGATATATTTTAATATTTTGTCTCATACATTGACTTTTTGTGGACGCTGTGTATGCGCCTTCCGCATGGCCAATATCTGCAGTTTTGTACATTTCGTGTGACTATAACTAGACTTGCTTGTTGCTTTCACTCTTCCACTACTGCAGGCTCGTATGGAATAACCAAATCTACAGTATGTTGACCCTTTTATTGTACAAATCCATCATAAATAGGTTTAATTATTAGCTAACCTTAATCATGTCTCCAAGATTTGGTTTAGAACTCTTGACTTTGCGAAATTATTTACAATTCTACCGCATCTCATGTTCAGATTATATCAACTTCTAGGGCAAGTTTAGTTGAAATTAAATAATATGTTTTTTCTACAAACACCATTAAAAACTAAATTTTTAACACGGCATACTTGAATTAAAAATGTAATATGTAGGTATAAATTTGCGTTAAAAATGGTCACATGATTTACTTTTAACACTAGTGCAAGAAGTAAAATGACAAGTCGTTTGTCATAATGACATTTATATACATATATATATATATATATATATATATATATATATATATATATATATATATAGTACATATATATATATATATATATATATATATATATATATATATATATATATATATATATATATATATATATATATATATATATATATATATATATATATATATATATATATATATATATATATATATATATATATATATATATATATATATATATATATATATATATATATATATATATATATATATATAATGTTAAATTCGTTTTCCGGGTATACTCCCGCGTAGGTGATAGGCCCCGAGAGGGACCGTGGTTGTCTGAACGACGTTTATATATATATATATATATATATCATTAAGAGACATCTAGGATGTCGGTCGGATAGTAGCATTCAGACCATATGAGAAGTTTCATACCTCTCACCTCTATATATATATATATATATATATATATATATATATATATATATATATATATATATATATATATATATATATATATATATTATGTTGTTTTTCAGGTTTTCGCGGGTGGTGAATGTTAAATTCGTTTTCCGGGTATACTCCCGCGTAGGTGATAGGCCCCGAAAGGGACCGTGGTTGTCTGAACGACGTTTCGGCAGAATCTCATCTGCCATCTTCAGGTTCTAACCGATAACTGCTTACTGCGGCTTCTGGTTCAGTTCGAGTAACCAGAAGCCGCGGTAGGCAGTTATCGGTTGGAACCCTGGATGGCAGATAGAAGAGATTGCCGGTCCCACCCGTCCCCGCCAACCACGGTCCCTCTCGGGGCCCTCACCTACGCGGGAGTATACCCGGAAAACGAATTTAACATATATATATATATATATATATATATATATATATATATATATATATATATATATATATATATATATATATATATATATATATATATGTATATATATTAACAAAAAAATTAAAAGTTATTTAGAAATATTTATATTAATTGTACAATTGGAGCAATTAGTAATATTTATCCCTTCTGAGGAAGCTACTTCACAAGAAGAAATTGTTGAAGTTGAACTTGAAACAGTGGAGAAAATACTATTAATATGCTCTATTTCTGAATTGTTAGAAGAAGGACAATTATTTGGAAGAATGTGACAAGCAATCCTCTTTTTGTTTTCTAAGAAATCTTCCAAGTATCCTTCTGCAATACTCGAACTTTTCCATCCTCCATATCTTTTTATTGTACATAAATTTGCACCAGAGTCTACTAACAAGCTGGCGGATGTCCGACGGAAACAATGTCCGGTGTAAAGTTCATTATTTGGTAATTTCAAAAATCTTGCAATATCTGT
Source organism: Rhamnusium bicolor (assembly GCA_029963845.1). Lineage (NCBI taxonomy): Eukaryota > Metazoa > Arthropoda > Insecta > Coleoptera > Cerambycidae > Rhamnusium > Rhamnusium bicolor. The sequence continues at coordinate 1,646,767 of JANEYF010005426.1, read as the reverse complement.
AGGCATCTTTCCAAAAATATTTATTCCAATAGGTTGAATCGTACATTTGTTACTAGTGTATTTAATAAAAATACGTTGGTGGTTGACATGAGCTGGACGTAATGCTAAGTACTTATGATATAAGTCAATATAAGTCTCAGTAATAACAGTAAAGGTTCTTGAAACTCTAGTCTTGCTATCTGGAATGTTTACCACTAGTGTATTTCCTAAATTCTCAATATTGTTTAAACTCATTTGACAAAGTTCTTCACGGCGACACGCGCCTAGTATACCCATTACAGCAGCTACTTTAAACATCAAATACTTGTCATTTGGCGCCTCTGCAATAAACTTATCAATATTTTGGCGTGTAAAAATTTTTGATTTTTTTGGACGATATCCTTCTCCTTTGCGCTTCAAAAATGCGATGAGTTTATAAAACTTACTTATATCTTGATTGTTCTTGACATTTAACATAGCCCTTATCATTGAAAAATGTACCCAAAGCGTCGAAGACTTCCAAATTTTAGAATTTTGCTCGAAATAGGCCAACATTACATTTTCACTGTGCTTGCCTGCAACATTGTTCCGATCGCACCATTCCACAAAGCGTTTGTACGATAATTCATATTGTTGTTTGGATTTTGTGGGCTGTGAGCTGTGTAGCTGTTTCTTCAATTTCTTGAGGAATCGATTCGCTTCCTTCTGGACTATAATTAATATTGGAACTCATCATATTGCAATAGTTTTTCACATTTCACAAGCATGTGTCAAACAACGGGCAAACTTGATTTATTTATTTCATAAATCCTACAAACTACTAGAATTATGAGGTAACCATTAAAAGGATTTTAAATCTTTTTTAAAGAAACTTTATTGTTCTTTTAATGGTGTTTGTAGAAAAAACATTGTATGATGCACGTGTTAAAAATGACTTTATTTTGTTCGTGGAGTTGCACCACTCGCTTACGCTCGTTTCGCAAATTTCTCCACTCACAAAAAGAAAAAGTCATTTTTAACACTTGTATTATAAATAACTATTTTCAAATATAATTTACCCTTGTTTAAAATTAATTGTCTATTGATTACTAAGGAGATTTAAAACATTTGACATCCACTAAATTATATTTCACTATTTGAAATTACTTGTCGCTCCTCGAGGTCAAGGGATTAGGAGACCCATTTTTAAACTTAACCTCCCATTTTATCCCTTTAAACATTGAATTCTTCATTCAACGTTGTATGCGCCAGGAAGGATTATTCAAGAAAATTCTAGACTATACATAGCTGGATATATAAGACGCACGGTGGAGCGAGCCAGCTCAGGATTGATTTAGAATTGTGGGAGTAAAGAAGAAATAAGTTCTATTGCAGAAGCCGTTACTTTGTGATAGTTAATCATAATCATATAAGAAAAACACTTTACTTTGTTTTTTATTACTAATTGATTATAACTTAACCGTTATTGCAGTTTCGGCACCTTAACGTGCCATTTTCAAACCATTGATTACAAATGAATGAATTTACAAAGGAGCTAGGGGTATTCATAACCTGAGAGATTGTATTAACAAGGGTTTGGAAATTTTGACAATAAACATTAACGTAATTACTTAGAATGAGATAAATGAGATTGCAAAAGGTTAGGATTTGAATACATTAAAGAGGGTCGATTGATATAGATCTAACTGGTCATTTAGAATATTGTCGGGACTTTTGTTGGATTTAATAATTTCTATGGAACGTAATAAATTTAATTTAAGGCCTTTTTCTTGTACATGTAATATGTTTAAATCGTTTAGATTTGGGATATTGTGGCCTGTCTCTAAAGTACGATTTGCGAAAGTTGAGTCTGTTTTTTTAACCCTTCATTAGTCGCTAGAAATCTATAGACATGTATAGTCGCTACGGTCTGTGACACCGACACCAAAAAAAAATATTGTTTGTTAACAGAATTTTATACGTTTTAGAGTGTTTTGCATCAAAATTTCTCCTCCCTCAAAACAGTCAATGGTCTTTTCCACAATAGTATGTGGTGTTCATATTTTTCCTAACTATTTTTCCGTACTGCCTATAAATTATTTTCCTCAGAATTGACTGAAATTTATATTTTTAAATTTTAATTAATAATAATATGAATACTGTAATAAAATACTAATTAATTTTTTTTTATATATAAAAAGTATACATCTCTAAGCGTTTATAGCCATGTAATGAAAAGTGTTTAAAATAGCTACACTTCACAATTTTTTTGAATAATAAAATAAAATAGAACAGAAGTTAAAATAAAACCAACTCCGACACAACAAAATTTTAAGCAAATTTGTGTTATTATTCAATTATACCTTTATTTTTGCCGCCTTGTGTGTATTTGCATGTAGAACATTAACTAATATGTAAATTTTAAATGCCTAGAGCTCTGGTAGAAGTAATTGAGATTAGTGGTAAGCGGATAAAACCTGTATAATGTTATTCGATAACATGTCTATTTTCCTTTTGATATATAAATTTCATTTAGATCGGTTGAAAAACAGGGAAAATGTACCTAGATCGGTTAAAAAATAAGGAATATATAGGTTGCGCCTTATTTAAGGTTCACCCGGTACACCGCCACTTTCTTATTTTAAACGTAATGATATACAGGGTGATTCCAAAATCAGCATCAATTGTAGCAAGGTAAATTCTATCCACAAAATAAAAAAAGTATAGATGATATTTTACAGAGAATTCTCTGTCTAACTCGTCGAACTACAACACATACCTACCAAATAAAAAAAAAATTAAACCAGCCCATATAATGAAATTAAAATAGAAAATTTATATTAGCTTTTAACCTTTGAAAAAGTCCGAAAACTCGGACAAAACGTAGGATAAATAGTTGTCCATATACCTGGCTGGAAGTCCTCTAAAAATAAAAATAGAAAATACAGTTTTTTCTGTTTTTTTATTAAAAAGGTATGTTTGTTTTTAGTTGAAATCTTTTATATCAGAATTATATCCTCCCGAAAGGACCCTTGGAGAGTGGTTTTTTATCAACTTTTCACCACAAGCAGAAATTATTGTCTGGGCCTTGTTTTGCATATAATAGCATTGGATAAAACTATATTTTTTTCAATAAAGGAATAACATCATTTTAAAATGCGATATAATGTACACGTTACATTCTGATTGGTTGAATATATTGCAGTTGGCAATAAAGAAAATTAATGTCAAATAAAATTCGTTTAAAATATAAACATGAAAGCTCCATTACACACAACTATAAATCTTTATATGATCTTCTCAGCTAATGAAAACAATAGAAAGTTTATTTATTTACCTTTAATGGCATTTTAAATCCATTTTATGTAGTTACATTAAAATAAATAGGTATTTAGTTATAAAATGAATTTAATGTTATGTTATTACTTGCATATCTTTTTTAAGTCTATATGAAGAGGTGGGAGTGCCTGAAAAATGTACATGAATATTAAAAAAAAATACGGCTCTTAGTAGGTGACAGATTAACGTTGTATGCATATGAATATAATAAGACACATGTTAGATGTGTGGGGTACTGTTAATATAATTAGTATATGATTAGACTTTACACAACGTTTTATTTATGGAAATATAATATCAATCGTCTCGTTTGGATTTTACGATGAAACTGCCTCTAAATCGTATCATAGCATACCTATAAAAACCCTTACATAACACAAAAGATAAATAGTACAGTGCATAAGATTTGCAGAAACAACTACTCAGCGGACAAATTATTTGTCCGTAAGTTGTAAAGAAGTGATTTTATTTTGTTAAGTTAAGTTAGGTAGCTAGGTGTTATTTGTCTGTTTCGAAAAATATTTTATCCATTATAGTACTGCGCTTGTAAATAATAACCGTTTAATTATTAATTAACGATAGGTAATATTGATATGTTTTTATGAACATTCCAAATATGCCAAGTTGCGAGCAGTACGTGAATCGCGAAACGTGAAACGCGCATATTACCCCCGCACTCCTGTGTCCCGCGCTACCATGAAGGAGCCCGTGACTGAAAACAATTAAATTAGTTTCCGTCCGACCGCCAACCGAGGAACCACGCCGATCAGCACAGTAAGTAAACTCGTGAGTATAAGGATATATTGGTATTTAAATTTCATGCGGAATTATTCTAAGTCGATAAACGGGTGACGTAGCTGTAATATACCGCGCATGACTACCGTATCTCATCCTACTTCTGCGTTTGGCAGTGTTTAGTAGCATGAGGATTTTTACAATCAAGTTAGTCTCCGTCTGACCGCCACCCGAAGCACCACGCCGACTTGGACAGTAAGTAAACTTGTGAGTATAGAGGTATATAGGTATACAAAGGTAATTGCGAATTTTTCTAAGTCAGTAAAACGGTGACGTATTGCTATATTCCGCGCATGACTACCGCGTCCCATTCTACTTCTGCTTTTTGGCAGAGTTTAGTAGCTTGAGGATTTTTCAGAGCATCCGAGAACAGTCCGTTGCTGCCGCCCGTACCGTCCAGACGTGCCGACACCGACCGCTCCAGAGAGGAAGCCAGCCCAGGATCCGGAAGTAGGTAGCAAGGTTTGATAAAGGTTTGGTAAATAATCGGTATTACTTGGCTGGTGAGTACTTTCCGGGCTTTATTTAGAGTTTATGAACCGCGAGCGCTAGGACGTATCCGCCTCATATCCTTCCCTAGAACGGGAGAGCGGCCGAAGGTTGGAATTAGAACCGCGTTACACCGCGTTACACCGCGTGTTCTCCAGGCCACCTGAGCACGTAAAAATTCTGCAGGGTGACTTGGAGATACTAGCATTTGATACCGCGTGTCCTCTAGGCCACCTGAGTCCGTTTTTTTTGGCAGGGTGACTTAGAGGTATTTCCGTAACCGCGTGCCTGCCAGGCCACCTGAGCACGTAAAAATTCTGCAGGGTGACTTGGAGGTATCGTCCGTAATCGCGAGTCCGCCGGGCTACCTGAGCACGTAAAAATTGTACAGGATAGCTTGGGAGTTTTGACCTTACCGTCGTCATCTTAGATTTGCAACTGTTCGGCTTGCCACTCCTTCCCCCCTTCTAACTTGAACCGCGTTATACCGCGTGCCCTCCAGGCCACCTGAGAACGTAAAAATTCTGCAGGGTGACTTGGAGGTACTGTCAGTTGCCATCGCGTGTTCTCTAGGCCACCTGAGCACGTAAAAATTCTGCAGGGTGACTTAGAGGTACTTCCGTAACCGCGTGCCGGCCAGGCCACCTGAGCACGTAAAAAATTCTGCAGGGTAACTTGGAGGTATCGTCCGTAACCGCGGGTCCCCCGGGCTACCTGAGCACGTAAAAATTCTGCAGGGTAGTTTGGAGTTTGACCTTACCGTCGTCATCATCAATTCGCCACTGTTAGGCTTGTTACTCCTCCCCCCCTTACCGTAACCGCAGTCAACCGCGTGCCCTCCAGGCCGCCTGAGTCCGTTTTCTTCGGCAGGGCACCTTGGAGGTACTAGCTTTGGCATATCGTAAGACCGGAACCATCCATCAGCCAAGCGATAGTAAATAACCGCTTTAGATAGGCATAGTTTGCTTGTAGTGGTGCTTGCTTCCCCTCCTGGTATCCGTCCGCCGTCTGCTTATGACCGATTAATTTATTGCTGCTTACCGTTTCACCGCTTCATTCACCAGCGTACCGTATCGCACCACTTGACCGCCCGCTTACTGCCCAGCTTGTCCGTAGTTAAGACCGTAGTAGTATAAGACCGCTTGTAGAATAAGACCGCTTGTAGTTAAGACCGTTGTAGTATAAGTTGTAGTTACTAAGGTGTATATAAAGTGTAAATAATAATTAGTGTGTAGAATAAATGTACATATATTGAATGAGAGTCTGTTCCTTAACTGTAGTATGTAAGTTCCCTTTTTCCCGACCCTTGGCTTAGCCGTATCTTCACTGCAGTTGCCCGGCCTCTATCGTCCCGCCGATAGAGTAAAGTGGTGTTTCTGCACTCTAAACAGAAACTGGCGCCCGAGATATCCGTACCGTGTGCACCGCCGTAGTGTTGGGCGTCAAAGTGACACTTCCGCTCTTGCGTAGAGCAGCGAAGTACGTCACAAAGTCTCTGGTTGTTTGATGTTTTAATATTGATATTTTCTACTATTTGTATATTAATATTTGATTCAAAATTTCAAGATCTCCACAAAAAGAAATCGAAGGGAGTAAGGCCATATTTTATTTGCATATGATATATGGTTAAATAGAGAATTGAAGAATATCGAAATGTACACAAAATACATGGTTCTACTTAAAAAATCACGATGATGTCATCACGCAATCTGTGATAATATCCTTTCTCAAACAATTATGCTCAACTGAAATTAGAATTCAACTTGTTCGAGGCTAACCTTATATCAACTGAGAAAATGAGTTGATCTAATAATTTTCCTACACTTTGTATATTTAATAACGTTTCTGCCACACTTTAATGGGTGTTAGTAAGTTAAATAATAAATTTAAAGTTAAACAGCGTAGAACAGGGTACAATGAAATAGTAATTATCCATGAGCTCCCTATTGTCTCTGTGGAATATACAATAAGCTCGTATATAACATACTGATAAAATTTATTTGGCAATCAAGCGGCAACATTGTTGTCGCTTGTCGTTCAGTCAGAACTAACAATTTGTTGAGAGTTACCGATTGTAAACACCTTTTCAAATTCCCGCTCGAATAGACAATTAATCTAATTACAGAACAAATAAATAAATAAGCATAAAAATAAATATAATATGTAAATTCGAGGGTTCGACATTCACACGACTTGGGGCCCCTATAAGAGATTGCGGCTATTTTCTGAGTAGTGCGGAACTTTTGTTTTCAAACAGTTACTAAGTGAAATTGTTAAGTAAAATAACACTTACATTGTAAATACGCTGATATTTTGCAAGTGTATTCCCCAAAGTTGTAAATAGTGGTATATGCCCTCCAGGCTGCGTTTGGCATACACACCAGTGTGACTAATAAATCTGCTACTGATAAATTGACTAGAAAGTAGTTGGTGACACTGAAATAAAAAGAAAACATTATTAGAAATGATAACAAGACAGAAAATACAGTTCAGATCAGTATGAAATGGAGTAGCAAAGGCTCTTTATTTGGTCTGCTGTTATTTATTACTTATGTAAATCACTAATTTCTATAATTTTACACTTTTCTGTGAAATCTATAATTTCTGGCAGTTTACTGATGAGTGTGTGTGTGTGTGTGTGTGTGTGTGTGTGTGTGTGTGTGTGTGTGTGTGTGTGTGTGTGTGTGTGTGTGTGTGTGTGTGTGTGTGTGTGTGTGTGTGTGTGTGCGGCGCATGCATGCGTGCGGGCGTGCGTGTCTATGTGTGTGCGCGTGTGTGCGCGTGTGTGCGCGTGTGTGTGAGCGTACGCGTGTATCTGTGTATGTTGGCGAGCGCGTGCGTGTGTGTATATGTGTGTTGGTGTGCGCGTGCGTGTGTGTATACGCGTCTGCGTATATGAGCGTATGCGCGTTTGCCCTTATGCACGTATGTACGTATGTATGTAGGTATGTACGTACGTACGTAGGATGTATGCGTATATATATATATATATATATATATATATATATATATATATATATATATATATATATATATGTATATATATATATATGTATGTATGTATGAGCGTATGCCAATATGTAGGAACAAATATACAAAAACAACAAAACGACAACGACAAAACTAAGAAATATCTATTTCACAGTGACATTATTATTTCAGAAAACTGTATAGTACTTTCCACGATAATTCATTTAATTTAATAATATAGTAAATTCTCAGAGGTTATTTTTTTAGAAATGCACTTGGATAATACATTTACAGGGTGTCTCAATTTCGAGGCGATTGAGGTTTTTACCCATTTGCGCATACGAAAAAGAAGTTTTATGGGTACATTTTTTTGAATTGGTAATTTGTACCACATTCGTTATCTATTAACTAAAATGGTTTGAATTACACCTTAAACACCAGACCTGCTTAAAATAATTTTATTATGAATTACTGTATTATCCCTATGTAGTGACGCCACTTGGCGGATGGTACGGTGCCGAGAACAATTTAAACTACCGAGCCGATCGGATGGTTTTCGCGGAGTGTGGGTGACCTGGCTTTTGAGCGCGAAATACGAGGAGACACTCGGCAACCAAGGTCTAGGGCGGACCTATCTTGCTGCATTGTGTGAATTACGTTACCTTGCCTTTGCCTTTTTACGTGTGTATATCTAAGATCAGGTTGAGCGACGAGGAGAGAAAGGTTGTGCTGGCTGGGGATTGCTACCTGAATTGTGTACGAAGTTGTTGTGTTGGCCTAAGCTGAAGAGAAATATAATTTGTTGCACCCAGACTGAAAGGTCTCTCCAGTAATGTTAAGTTTGTGAGTACAGAGAACTATGTTGAAGATGTGCTGATCTTTAGTAAGGCCACTTTAAACCAAATCGTATACTAGGTACCTAGTCAATTCTGCCGTTGGCAGTTGGGGATGCCAGCCAGAGTGAGAAATTAATTTAAGGATATTGACTTGCAAATCGTCCTATGTGTATGAATTTTAAGCACATAAAGAATAGTTAAATTTCTTTCCCATAATATTAGAATTTTCGTGTATTGAGAGACTGATGGACATAGTTACCCGTTTTCCTTTTTTTCGGTAACAGATATATCTATATTAGCCGGATATTGCCAAACAAAAAAAAAAGATGGCGCCTAACGAAACTGATTGAGTTATAAATTTTAATGTTAAGTTGTTGATCGCTTTATTGTTTTATGACTCTGTTTAGTGTTAAGCTATTTGATTATTGTCTAGAAAATTACTTGCTTCTCCGCCCTGAAAGAGGGTCACATTCATGCTAATTGTGAATATATGTATTTGTTTTTAGATTGGTTTTATTTCAACAAACCTTTTATGCATTATTTATTTAAAATAACAGGGCAGAAAAAGCCCCGTTACAGAGTTCGATTGCACGTGACTAATGTTAATTTTCGAAGAGTTAAAAGTTAATTTAAATATCTCTTACCAATTTCAAAATGTAGACTAAAACTTTGTTTTTAAAAATTTTGGAAAATCTATTATTTTGTTTAAATATTAATATACCACTTAGTTTAGGCAGAAAAATACAACAATACAACAACGGTATACTTTCCGATTGTTTGTAAATAAATCAGTTTTGAGTTTTTCAGAACGTAAAAAATTAAATGCCAGTTTTTGATCAGCATTGCTTGATTCAAAAAGCACTTACTGTGAGGAGCCTAGGGCACAAAACGGATTTTTTAAGTAGGTCTAGATTGGTGTGGTCAGGTAGATACTATCGATACACATGACTTTTGACATTATCTGACCATGCAGCTTTAATTAGTAATTTTAACAAATTCTCCTTTCATGCTTCTTTTAATACAGGCCCATGTACAGAATCTATATAAGATTTTGCAGTACTCTGGTTGGACAATTTTTGCAAAGATCGAATGTGCCGCAGGGTTCGAATATCGGGTCACTCTTCTTTTTTTATGTTTATCAATGATATTTTCGAAAGATTTACTTTCCTTCGTACTCATATAACCTATCTGTTTAGTTGTCACCTTTCATAGTTGTGTAATTTTGGCAAGAAGGTTATGTCTCTAGTTGATCCGTGACAACTAATTACCTCTTATAGCCAGCAGATGTTAAACAATCACGTCTAGCACGGAGCGCACAAAAAATTGCAATGAGTAATGGTGGTTAGGAGTCGGCGGGTGTGGACGGGATTGGAGACGGGGATAGTGAAAGGGAATTTGCATTGAAATTTGTGAAGCCCCAGCTTAGAAAAATTGCGACTTCAAGTGTAACTCGAGAACGGCAATACAAAATATAATATGGATCAAACTTCCTAAAGGTAATTCAATTGACCATTTAATAACTTAGTAATTAAAGACTGGTATCGTTTCACAAATCCGAGACTGAGAGCCGACAGATGATATTCTTGAACAAGAGTAGCAACATTTTCCTACGTCACTATCAGCCATTTTTGATTATTTGTTTATGTAACATTTCCATGGATATAGAATTAGACAAAATTAATTATAAGTATTTATTTATTATATATAATATAAATTCTGTGTACCTAATACATTTGAGCTTTTGCCTGTCCAAGTTTGTAGTAAACATATCAATCCAAGCTAGTATTATTTGTATGCGAGCGTTATACAATTATTAAGGTTCAGAGTTCAGAAGGTTAAGTATACAAATTATCTTACATAAAATCTGATATATCAAGAAAATGTGTTTAAAATTATACTGACTTTCATTCCTCCATTGAAGCTAAAATATTAATCATATTTTAGAGAAAGGGTGCTTAATAGTGGCATGATGTCAAGATTTGGTAAAGGAGTATTATAAGCAGCCGTGATCATATAACTTTAAGACACATTAAGGTGATTCATCTGTAACTAAGGTAAGGTTCTTTTGACTTAAATTTCTATAGGATACATACAGTACGATCATAAAGTCTCCTCTCTGTTAACTGTTGAAAAGTTTAACATAGAGCACACCATTTTAGGGCATTTCTATGAAAACTGAAATATTATTCTTTTTTGTGGCAATGGGCGACTTATCCCTCAAAGATTTCGCCAGAAAGCCATCATGCTACCTTATGCTATGTACGTAATATTCCGTTTTATCTACTTAGAAAACAACCCTTTCTCCAATTTTGCGTAAAATATGAAATGAAAATATCCGTCGACTTCCTATTTGCAATAACACTGTAGTTTTAAAACCGAGATTTAACCATCTCCAGATGATATCAACTTGGTTGGTGAAACGGAGTCGAATGCGAAATATGGTGTTTTGGTGTTTCGTGGAAAACTACGTCAGTGTTATCTTCACATCAAAGGTTCCAACCCACCGCAGGCTTAGTTGCAATATAATAACCGTCAGTGAGGACAAAAATCAGTGTGGGTAAAATTTTGACACGCACTTTGAGTCCTACTGGACCATGGCTACCTTTTTATTAGTCAGTGATAGGTTAATACAAGTCACTGGTCAAGCAATCCAACAACTAAGTATCAGACACATTAAACAAATTTGAAATTGAAAATAGAACACTTTTTTAAGTATTTTTAATGGGCTTTTTGATAGTTGTTTTTATTTTTTGATATTGATGTCATCAAGATGGAAACTAATTTATGTATTCAAACTCGTAGATCTACGCCACTGACTTGTTGTGTAGAACCACAGTACTATGTAGATTGGTTCGTACCAGTTACTGATCTCTGTGTCAAATTGGAAGCTCCATTTGAACCCGTTCATGAGATATTTACTGAAAACTGGTTTTGGCCAGAGCTTTTAACACCCTGTTTCTCAGAAAGAAGACTATTTTCGGAATATTGTTACAGGAACAATGTTAGATTATTTACAACGTAGAATCACTTCGCGTGATTTGGTCAAGAGGTTCGGGGACACCCAGTACCGTTAATAGGGGCTACTTTGGACACCTGGGAATAATGAACAATTTGTACTTCGTGCGGTTTACATTTTAATTCACAAAAGATCCAATAGATGGAGACTTGAATGCTCAGGAACAGGTTTCAAAGTAGAGAACAAATGTTTTTCCTATTCCAATTTAAAACATTTATTTTCATTTAATTACATAGTAAGGACATGTATGAGGCATTTTACATTTATAGAATACATACAATACTATATATACAATACAAACATAGTGTCTGTTTATGTTCATCGGTAAGTTTATACTGAAATAAAATATTATGAATCATGAACAATATTTAACGGCTTTGGCTATGACCTGTAAACTTTACATATAATTTCTAACACTCAAGTTGTAGACATTAAGTAGTTGCATATTCAGATATATCTGTTCTTTACCCTTAAGGTTAGATTTTTCATTTTTGAAATTTGTATGTTTTTTTTGTTATTAATTTTTTAATTAGTTATTGTATTTGACTGGAGCAAGATTGGATATAATGGTATGAGTTTACAGAAAGAAACTAGGTACCCGTCGTTATTCAAATTATAACAAAAAATATTTATTGAGGGCCATACAAGCAGTCAAGTCCAAGCAGCTGAGAGTATGGCAAGCAGCAGAAAGGTATGGAGTGCCCAAAACTTTTACCGAAAAATTATGAAATTAATGAAAATCAGTTCTTGGATAATTTATCTTATCGAGCAATATTAGAGCTTTGAGAGAAGTGTGTTAATAAAAAGTTTTGCAGGTTCGAGGCAAGAAGTTATTACAACATTTTCATTAATATGTAATCTGTTAACGACTTTCACTTGTTCATCTAATTTATTAGACTGGCTGTCAAATAAAGTTAATGTTTGCAATAGTTAATTTATTTGGAATATACAGCATATAAAGTTAACAATTTACAATAATTTGAAGCCAGTGTTTAATAAAGATGAATTAGAAAAAACTTTGGAAGGGGTACCCCCAAAACATTTATAAATTTGACGAAACAAATTTCAGTGACGACCCCGGTAGAGTATAAGTTTTGGTTAAAAGAGATTGTAAACACTCTGATAGAGTAGTTGACCTAAAACGGCCGTTTCTGTAATGATGGCCGGTAACGCAGCTGGGGAATTACTACCCCATATGTTTGCTACAAATCGGAACATCTATGGCAATCATGGAGATTAAACGGGCCGATAGGTTGTCGATACACGTAGTGGGAGGTGGGAGGTTTGACATTTGCGTCTTTGAGGACTGTTTTGAGAGTTTACTTTATCCGTCATTATACAAAAAAGACGGAAAAAGGTGGTGATCTGTGATAACCTGTCATCCCATATGTCCCTCCACGTAATACAGCTTTGTAAACGACATGATATATCATTTGTGTTATTACCACCAAATAGCAGGCATTTACTTCAACCACTCGATGTGGCTACTTTAAACCTTTAAAGAAACGGCTAGAGAAGTGTTTTAACCAAATGGAAAATGCGTTTGATAGCAAAAAGAAATATTCCCAAGTCTTCTGAGAGACGCATTAAATAAAATTGAAGATAAAAGTGCAGACAATATGAAAGCTGGATTTGCAGCATGTGGTGTGTATCCATTTGATTCCTTAAGAGTGCTGTTAAAGTTACCTGATGAAACAGGAACGTCCGATTCAATGTCAGCATCATGGACTGATTCTTTCGTAAACCTTCTGAAAGAATCTCGTCTTAATACCAATGCAAAATCGAGAACTACTAGGAAGAAAATCACTGTAAAACCAGGCAGAAGTGTATGAAGCCCAGAAGAAAATACAGATGACGAAAATAATGAAGTCAGAGAAGAGGAAAATAATGACACATTAGCTGAAGCAGAGCCTAAACGTGAAGAAACGAGTACTTGCAATGAGAGCACTGGTGAAGGTGGGCAAAAAGTCATCTGAAAGTTCAGATGAAGAATTACCTGTAAACAGCACTGACAGTAGATATCGAAATTTTGCGGTAGCACACTTTGTTCTAACAAAATTTGAATTTGGCAAGAATAAATGCAGAAAATATCTCGGAATAATTGTCGAAATATTACACAGCTCCCAAGGTACAAAATAAAAAACTAAGTTTTTAAGACCAGCAATACAAACAATGATACTTTTGTGTATCCAGTGACAGAGGACATAATGGATATTGAACCAAATGATATTATGTATAAATTGAATCCTCCGAAGGTGTTGAGAGAAGGATATAAGTTTCCAAAGTATGTGTTTTGAATACTGTATTTTATAAAATGTGTTTATCTTTCCAGAGTATGTTTTTGTTTGTTAACATGTCAACATAAGGCATAACATGTGTTCAGTTTATTGTTAAAATATATACTTGTTGTTTCTTTACTGAACTCTAGTATTAATTTGCATTAAAATGCAAACTTTTGTGGCAAGAAATTTTTTTAAAACTGAAAACTATGTACAATATTACCCTTATATTGTCTAAATTTGATTTATAATGGATTTCAAGTACATGTCCAAAGTTACCCCACATATTGGGGCAAGATGGGACAGACAAAATGCAAAAAAAAATATTGACAGGGGTTAATGATGGTAAAATTTTGAAATATACATAAATGTATTCCTAAAGGTTCACTTGCACACTATATCAAATTAAAAGAACTATAACGTCAACAAAACAATTGTTTTATTGGAAATTGTTTAAAAACTGTCCAAAGAAGATCCGGTTGACGGTATATCTAATAATATCATTTCACAGATATCAGGGCCCTCCGGTCAAATAAAGTAGACGAAATTGTACATTTTAATTTGCTTGATGAGATAATTATTACAAAATTATTTTTGGCTTCATTTTGGGATATCAGTATTGGGCGCCATCAAAGAAACTTGTTATTTTTCTTTTTTCATGAACAGAATTAAATAGCTCTTTTAATATCTATAGGTAGGCTTGGTTTTGTGTTTTTATTTCATTTCTTAAAACTTCTAGTTGACGGAGCAAGTCGAATCTTAACTATCGACGATGCCTTTCAAATTCAGTGACTTATATTCGGTTTTTCATGAATATTTAATGAAGTCGGTGAATTTTCCCTCAGCCCCACATAGGAGACTGTTATCTAAAGATGTAAACACAATTCTGTATATTATTAACATTTATGTATATATATATACATATATATATATATATATATATATATATATATATATATATATATATATATATATATATATATATATATATATATATATATAAGAATACAGGAATGGCAACACATTGCATTGATAAAAATCATTTTATAGACACAGAGAATATAAATTTAATCCACACAGAAAGAAAAGGAAAACGCCTAAACCTTTTAGAACAATTAGAAATAAAAAAATCCCTTAAAAGCAACCCTTGTACCACCAATGACCAGCAAAACTACATCAACACGCCTATAATAGATAAGGTTTTAAGAATCGCCCAGTAGATTATACTCCGAGTAGGTAGACATTTAGTTTTATTACCCAGGGAATTTCCCGTAATTTTTAACCAGATTAGTGAAAGTTTTATATATTAGGTAAATTGTGCTCATAACTTTAGTATTTATCTGTAATGCTCTTGAGAAAGGCCTAAAAAGCCGAAACATATGTAGAGTGTATCTAAATACAGTTTATTTGATTCATCTAAAAGCAGTGTATTTCTTTTAAGAATTATTTACAAGATGTTTCACAAGGAACTGACCACTTTACTCAATCCAGTGTATATATATATATATATATATATATATATATATATATATATATATATATATATATATATATATATATATATATATATGATTAAATATGATTTGAAGAAACACTACTCGGGGCAAATACCCCGACTTGCATTGAATTACACCTTCAAATCATGATAGATCGATAGCCAATATCATTTGTCAATTCTAACCAGACATAGATCGATTTCGAACTTATTTGTTCTCCTTCAGTATGCCATAGGTTATGGAACAGACAAATGATAGTGGCCAACCTGCTAGTTATATACTAACTATGGTGAAGTGAATAGTGGTGAGAGGTATGAAACTTCCTCATATGGTCTGAATGCTACTATCTAACCGACATACTCGATGTCTCTGTGGCGGATATGCGACTTCATCACAGCAAGGGCCGAGGCGGACCCTTAAACAGGTGGACTAACTAATGTGTAAACATGATTTGAAGGAATAATTACAGCGGGCAACACCGACCTGCATTGAATTACACCTTCAAATCATGATATTGGCTATCGATCTATCATGATTTGAAGGTGTAATTCAATGCAGGTCGGGGTATTTGCCCGCTGAGTAGTTGTTTCCTTCAAATCATATTTAATCACATTAGTTTAGTCCACCTGGGCTAGGGTCGCCGCTCTCGGTACTTGCTGTGATGCGAAGTCGCTATCCGCCACAGAGACATCGAGGATGTCGGTCGGATAGTAGCATTCAGACCATATGAGAAGTTTCATACCTCTCACCACTATTCACTTCACCATAGTTAGTATATAACTAGCAGGTTGGCCACCATCATTTGTCTGTTCCATAACCTACGGCATACTGAAGAGAACAAATAAGTTCGAAATCGATCTATGTCTGGTTAGGAATTGACAAATGATATTGGCTATCGATCTATCATGATTTGAAGGTGTAATTCAATGCAGGTCGGGGTATTTGCCCGCTGAGTAGTTGTTTCCTTCAAATCATATTTAATCACATTAGTTTAGTCCACCTGGGCTAGGGGTCGCTGCTCCGGTACTTGCTGTGATGCAAGTCGCTACTCGCCACAGAGACATCGAGGATGTCGGTCGGATAGTAGCATTCAGACCATATGAGAAGTTTATACCTCTCACCACTATTCATATATATATATATATATATATATATATATATATATATATATATATATATATATATATATATATATATATATATATATATATATATATATATATATATATATATATATATATATATATATATATATATATGTATGTTGTTTTTCAGGTTTTCGCGGGTGGTGAATGTTAAATTCGTTTTCCGGGTATACTCCCGCGTAGGTGATAGGCCCTGAGAGGGACCGTGGTTGTCTGAACGACGTTTCGGCAGAATCTCATCTGCCATCTTCAGGTTCTAACAGATAACTGCTTACTGCGGCTTCTGGTAACCCGAACTGAAATGACGTTTTCTGATCTGGCAGTTCTTTATATACTCTCTCCTATGTTACGCTCTGTTGCTCTCGACACACTCTGTTCAGACAACCACTGGTCCCTCTCGGGGCCTATCACCTACGCGGGAGTATACCCGAAAACGAATTTAACATATATATACATATATATATATATATATATATATATATATATATATATATATATATATGTATATATATATATATATATATATATATATATATATATATATATATATATATATATATATATATATATATATATATATATATATATATATATATATATATATATATATATATATATACATATATATATATATATATATATATATATATATATATATATATATATATATATATATATATATATATATATATATATATATATATATATATATATATATATATATATATATATATATATATATATATATATATATATATATATATATATATATATATATATATATATATATATATATATATATATATATATATATATATATATATATATATATATATATATATATATATATATATATATATATATATATATATATATATATATATATATATATATATATATATACCTACGAATAGCGTCACTTAAGAATATTACATTATGAATAGAATCCAATTATTTAAATGAAATTGTCGGTACTTTTGGGAAGTTCACCCTATTTCTTGGGTATTTTTACATTTTCTTTTGCTCTCAAGATAATATTAATGAGGTCTATTAAATTTGTACTCGTTTTTCATTCCTTTTCCCAATACATATTTTTATTTTCACCAATATATCATGTTGACATACACACGTGGATATCCATTTCAATATATTGAATACAATCAAACGCTGAATAGAAAATCAAACATTATTTTTCAGACCACGAAAAAAGCGGAACTTCCATAAAGTTCACAATTGTTGCAAATAAATATTCATAATGAAAGTATGCAAAGTAATTTAACTTTTACCGAAAAATTATGAAATTAATGAAAATCAGTTCTTGGATAATTTATCTTATTGAGCAATATTAGAGCTTTGAGAAGTGTGTTAATAAAAAGTTTTGCAAGTTCGAGGCAAGAAGTTATTACAACATTTTCATTAATACGTGATTTGTTAACGACCTTCACTTGTTCATCTAATTTATTAGACTGGCTGTCAAATAAAATTAATGTTTGCAATAGTTAATTTATTTGGAATATACAGCATTGGTTAACAAGCCATTTTCGATGATGCGGTGGGATTTTTTGTTCCGTTTTGATCTTGAATGACCCATTATCTAGATGCTTAACACAAATTCCGCAATATAAGGTTTAGTGACGTCGCGTCGTTTCTATTCGCTACTGGAAAACTTTAAATTTATCAGCTGAAGTTTGTGGTGGATTTTCAACTTTCCGTCATCTAGATTATCGCGGGTTTATTTTTTTTGCATACCAGAGTTTTCAAATTACGCCACAAAAAAATCCAGAGGAGTCACCTCCGGAGATCGGGGTGGCCATTCAATAGTACTCCTTCTTACAATAAATTTTTGTGAAAATCTTGATCCAAAAATTGCAGTTTTTACCGAGAAGTTGATTACTCCCTGAATAAAAAAAGTATGATGTGTTCGTTAATATTAATTGCTTTAATACACTGGGATGAGGAAGTAATCTAGCAATAGTGGGTACAATTTCATTCTGAAAAAGGAGTAAATATCTTGCAGTTGTCACATTTGCTTCCAAAAAAGGGACCATTTATGAGCCGACCAATAAATCTAGCATATACATTTATTTTCTGTGGAAACTGGTTATTGGTTTTCAAACTTTTGACTAACGCCGTATATGAAGACTGAATAACAATGAGAAAACATATAGCGTATAGTATTCATAGATATAGTAAAGTTGTTTATTGTTTTCAGTAGTCAGCTGCAATAAAATTCAGAAACAACTTCTGCAATTTTGAAGATGAATATCTTCAAAACGATAGGAGTTATCGAGATGCAGTCTAGAAAACTGCTTTGCAATTTCATCAAAAATAAACTGGCTTAAACATGATATCAAACTACGATAGTAGAAGACTTTGTGTACAAGGTGAACAATGGAACCTCTGCAATTTTTCAAAATTTCGTCGGTTCCGAAAAATGTACAAAAACAATTGTAAGTTTTTATTTATCATATTAAGATGATCTGAGGACAAATTGAAAGAAAAGGTTTTAGTGTTCTTTGATATCTTTGATATTTCTAGAAGTACTTTTATGGTAATATAGACATATATGTGTTTTCATTACATTTCATTCTTGCTCACAAGGCGACACCTCCACCTCCAAAAGTTTTCTGAGGTTATATGTCCTTATCTTTTTCTATTATTTTTTTTTTGGTTACCCTCCATATTACCAAAAGAAATTCAACCCTTTATTATCTCATTAGTGGTGCTGGTACTACAAGACATTCGAGCAAGTGCAACAATAGCTCGAGCGATGTTGTATCAAATGCCTTGCGGTAATCAATCCAGGCCATCGATAGATTCCGCTTGTACTTCACAGAATCCTGTGTAATACAGCGGTCTATCAGCAGGCTGTCCTTGCAACCTGCCATGCCCTTCTTGACACCACGCTGATCGTGTATCTGCTGGAAGACCGAATCAACAGACCTCAGTGTCCTAGCATACAAGATACGTGTAAATATCTTGTACCAGGAGTTGAGGCAAGTGATCGGCCTATAATTCCTCGGGTCGGAAAGATCCCCCTCAAAGAGTGCAATTTATGGAGTTTTGCTATTGAATGGACGCGGCGTTTCGTAGATTCCCTTCCAGAAGGGTTCGACATCTTCTACAGTCGGCGTTTTATCTACAACATGATGTGGTTCTTGAAAGAGGCGGGAAGGATTCGTACACAACAAATTGTTTTGTTCCATACTCCTCACCCTCCTTTTTAACGTTTTCTTTACCGTCATGAGCGCTTACTTGATGGTAAGCATCACTGTCAAATTTAGAGTATGGTGTTGACGGCGTAATCCGGCTGCTATGCGCCGGATTCTGGGAGTAAATACTCTACCACCCGTCTTGTATTCCACCACATGGTGGATCCGAGAAGCGTGTTGTCTGGCCGACTGTATCTTGCCCTCGATTTTTTGTACACGCCGCTTGGCTTTCTCGATCTCGTGATCGGTTAACCTCTCACGGAGGAGGAATTGCTTCGCGGCATTGTACATTGCACATTTGATTTGCCAGATGTCTGCATCTTCTGGAAGTTCCTCTTCGATGACCGCGTCCATTCTAGCCAGGTCTTGTGGCTTTAGGTTAGCTCTGGTGTTAAGGCTAACCCTCGTCCTTAAATCTACATCGGTGAACTCTAAAGGATGTTCCCCATCAGCTGGTAATTGCCGTGGTGGGACTGCGGCTGGCAGTTCTTCCAGCTGACGGGGTGCCCTTATGTAACCTGTCCTGCGCAAAAAGGATACTTGATTTCTCAGGTGTTATTGAGAGAAGGCGCGATGCTCTGGATGCATTTCGTACCAAAGTGTATGCAATCGCGCCATTTTTCCTCTTCGCTCAGGTTCGCTACTCTCGCGGCAGGTCAGCATGTAATCCCGAGGTTCCCTCGTCCAATTAAAGCGTCCGTGTGCATTGCCATTTTCATCGTTGTTGAGACCATCCGGTGAGGCCCTCCCGCCTGTCTCAGACCCGCATCCGCTTGGGGTCGATTGTGAGGGACCCTTCTTCTTAAGTCGTAAGGAAACAGAAGTAGAAGGAATACCAGGTGATTAGCCTCGGTACCCTTGGCCGACATTAGTCAGGCAGAGTTACCTCTGCATATCCAGGGTGCACCGCGTGGAAGTTGCCGGCCCTTGCCCCCTATATTATATTATTATTATTATTATTATTATATTATTATTATTATTATATTTATTTATTACACAAACTCATAGCACATACGAAAACTTGGTGAAATATGCTACTGATTTATTTATTTATTCTTTTCTTGCTATGATTGTAGTTAATAATAAGAAATTGGTTTAAAAATGGAATTTTCAGCTGATCTCCCTGTATAAAACAAAACATAAGGGATCAAATAGGTATTTAAAAAACATAAAAAAATAAAAGCAGTCAACTCTTAACGGTAGTATTAATATTGTTGCATAGATATTCGATCACGTTTTATGGCATTATTTTGCATCATTGTATGACTCGCTAAGGTTGCAGGGCTCCTGGGATCGAATGGCGCAGGGGTGGGGATGAACCTTAGCCCAATCCGTCTTTGTCTTGAGGATATATAAATGGAAGGAAAGAGGACTGTCCTAGTAATTGACACTATAACTATTTGTCATTTTTCTTGTAGAAGAATTTATCCAAGGCACTATTAAAGTTGTCTTATCTTTCGAAATAATTAATGATGCCGTGTCCTGATATACAAAGTAAAAAAACTGTGAGATGGGCAGTCACAATGTCAACAAAATATGCAGGGACACAGAAAGCTATGAGATTCTCGTATTCGTTTGTTCCTAACCTGATAGAAAATATTTGGGACTCCGTTATTTAGGATATTGTAAAAAGTGACACGCAAAGAAGAGAAAACAGGAATTCTATTTTAGGAATATTCATATTAATGTTTAAATAATAATAATGCCTCCGTAAAATACATTATATTTCAGATATTTTGACATTATTGTAGGCTGTGGAAAATGTGAATTTTGTTCACATGAATGGCACTCGAGTTTTACTTATTGAAGTTATAATGAAAAGTCAGAAACATAACACAAATATTGTTTTACATTGTGACCGACAAGTGCTTGAATCGATTGTTGCAGAATAAAGTAAGATTCAAAATCTGGAGCTTGGAGCAAAATGGGTTGATGTCACAAACTCGCAAGTTTAAGTAATTTGCATATAAAGATGGCCTCCCAATTGACATACTAAAATCTCTCATAATATTATAATTGTAGTCCAAAATCGATCATTAATTTATGCTCAATTATTTAAAATCCATTCGAGATACTGTCAACTTTCTTTGTTTTTGGATTTTTCTCTTTTTTGTACATTTTTTTTTGCATCAGTCCATTTCTTTTTAGTAACTTTTAATAAAAATATGAGGGACATCGGTCCATCTCATATAAAATATGCATTTTCTAAATTTGAATAAATAAAACCTAGATTAGAAAAGTAATGTATTTGCTTATAAGGAAACAAAATAATAATTCTTTTTGAAACATAAATGTGTACTTTCAACTTTATTTTATCAAAAAAAGCTTTTATTTCAATCATCATCCTCATTGGAACTATTAATGTGTGATAGATTTCTATAGAAATCTTGGTATAATTTCGGATTACAAGATAATAGTAATTTCAAGTTATCATATATTTTTTTATTCCATAGTATTAATGTATTTCTAATGTTAGGTATTTGAACTTCCAAAGATTCTCTCATACTTCGTTAGGAATAATTTTTATTGAAAAGATAAACTGAGTTTGATTCTCTTACTTGAATGAGCACAATATAGGAACTTAAAAATCTTTCCCCTGTTTTATTCTCCTTTCTTATAACAAATGACGATCTGGTACCAAAATCAGACCCAGGTTATCTTTTCTACAAAAACAAGAAAAGAAAATATGATTCATAGAGCACACATACATCAATTAGATATCCATATGGTAGGTATTTTGGTTCATATAGACGTATAATGATATCCATTAGACGTTTTGGGACATATGGTTGTCTAATGGGTATCCATTAGTTATTCATATCCATGGATACATAATTGATGTATATATGCTGTACGGGGTGAAGAACTTTGGAAGTCCCATTTCAAATACCTAATGTTAGAAATACATTAATACCTACCATTGAATAAGAAAAAAAAATGATAACTTGATCTCACTATTACTGTGGATTACGAAATTTTAACAGGATTTCTGTAAAAATCTACCATACATTAATAGTTCCAACGGGGATGGTGGATGAAAAAAGCACATCCTTCATGGAAATGGTGGTTGTCCATAGTAATAATAACACAGCGTAATCAAAAAAGGCGATTGTATGTAACGTGTACATTTGAGGAGCGTTTATTCAAAAAGGGACATGTCCACATCTTTTCAAAAAACGTTTTATATCATTTTTCTGCCAACTTTTGTCCCTTCTATCGACCTATCCGTTCAAGTCTGTTCAAAAGAAGACGCGTCTCGGTGAAATTCCCATATGAAAGGACTGTGTTTGGTCAAAACAAGTCGTGTCCATTGTACATAGAAACATAGTTCATTTTAATCAAGATCATACATTTAATATACACAATGGCATATTTGTTGTTTTTTACTTTAATAAAAATTTAATACGTAAACACGGATTTAGATTTATTTACCCCAGCTACGTTCAGACAAAACAGGACATAAATATTAAGGTCAAGCAAACCCAGATATGTCCAAAACGATTTTCAATTTTTTTCTTAAAATATGAACTGTATTCAAACAATTTTCTTTGTAGTACGTTTTTAAGTGGCACAGTGGCGGTCGGTCCATGGAAGCAAGGGTAGCAGTGCTTCCCCTGGGATTATTTAAAAAAAAATACATAGTTAGAACCTAATTACTATTTATCACATATATTAATCAGTGAAGGGCGGCTTTCAAAATTGTCCCTGTTGACAATAGAAAGTGACTTTGTGAAGGAGATGTCCCAAAATTCAAACTTTTACGACGAAGTTATGTCCGACTTCGCAAAAAGGGGGAGGCGGATTAAACTACTTTATAAATAGGTAGGTATGTGCATGTTAACTATTTAACTAGCCGGCTCGATTTATAGTTGGCTAGAGAGTGCACGATGGCAAGTGTGACTGAACAAACTCTCTATTTCGCTGCGGGTTCGATCTCCGCCACCGGCACTGGCAATGTCGGTGGGTATGGGTGTGTGTCTGCGTTTTTTTCATAAGTGTAATCCTCGCCCGTGCAGCCTCGGCTTTGGAATCGGGGTCTAATTTTTGTGGTGTTTTTATGTTTTATGTTTATTGAAGAAGTGGCGGTCCTACAAGTGTATTTTTTTTTCTAGAAATCATAACTTTGCGGCTTTCGACATTTGCTTTAAAATGTGTATACGGAAGCCACGCCCCTTTTCATAAAACAATTTTTCGCTTCGCTCGGGGCATCACCCTATATCACAAACTGCTTCCCCTGTATCAAAACTCACCGCACGCCCCTGAGTGGCAAACAAATTATATTTTAACACATATAAAAATATATTTTTACAGGGCTCAACGTCAAACATTTTTTACGCTTTTCTCAAAATCATTTTAATTGGACATGTCCCTTTTTGAATGAAGGCTCCTCATTTACTCCTTTTTTCGTTTAATGTCTTCTGTGGACATACGCCCTCTTCGAACTGGTATCTTAAAAACTAACAATTTTAGGGATATACGACTTTTTCCAGTGAGTAGATGCTGTTGTGCTGGATAACGGGCATCAATTGTCTCATTTTGAGTCAAAATGGATACCCGCCCTTTTTGCGCCGAGCTCTAGAAATATGCCACAATTTACTAAAAAAGGCATGCCAGCTCATTTTTTATTGTTTAGACGGAACTTCGGTATGACTTAACGATATGTTGCACACGTAGCCGCAATGCTTCTCATCGGTAACACATACACGATAATTGCGCTTCAGCTAGAAGTCAACGTAGACCCACCTTCTATTGGTGTGTGGTCTCTGCCTTCAGTTTATCGTAATATTCTAGCCAAGATCACCTTTTTATTGTTGCCAGCTCTCTCACATAAAAAATAAAAATACCGAATTATTTCTTATAAAATGAAGCTTACTTTAATTCGTTGATATGATAACTTTTCTGCCAAAACCAAGCACAACGTAGAGTAGGCGATTAAAAAGGAAATCCAATGTCCATAAGCACAACAAAGCTGGCAAGTCATAGTATTCGTGCCATATTTTATCAAATTTTATCGAAAGCACTCGCTAAAGGACTCCATATATCTCTATAATCATATTTGTGTAACATACGTGACGAGATCTCGTGGTGAAGATCTTTAACGGACACCATGTTACCGATTGCTTAAGATACCTATTAAGTCGAGATACTTCAACAATTGTTAACTTTGAAATGTAAAGAGAACAAGGCAATGGGATGCGAGTACAATTTAGTTGGTTTAATGTGCTACGAAAAAAGGTTCATTTTACGCCTCCCGGTTATACCCACGCCCACTATTACCACTTTCCTCGCTAATAATTTATATCGGCTGGATTTAGATGAAATCAAAGAAGATTAATTATGTGACGGGTTTGCCCTGAGGGTATTTACGGTCAAACTTAGGCAAGGGCTAGTAAATCTATAGTAGGAGTTGTATTAATTATTATGCAATGGTGTCATGCATTACTGAAATCGCTGTTCCTGCAATCAGTGTTTACATTAACCTGCCTGTTCAAATATACAAACAAGGGATGTCCATCATAGGTTGTTTTTACTGTATGTTGGGAGAATATTAATTTTCCAATTTACCATGTTTCATTTACGCCTCCTACGACCAGAAGCAATACTCTGACCCACACAACAAAAGGAAATGAGTTTGGCACGCTATTTAGAGCAATAACTGCACGTAATAAAATATTT
The DNA here is from genome assembly GCA_029963845.1 of Rhamnusium bicolor. NCBI lineage: Eukaryota > Metazoa > Arthropoda > Insecta > Coleoptera > Cerambycidae > Rhamnusium > Rhamnusium bicolor. The sequence goes on along the minus strand of JANEYF010005426.1, from coordinate 1,621,556 downwards.
TTATTTGTTTTATGGGATTTATGAAACAAAAAGAATTGAGATACAGATGCAAAATCTGGATCCAAAAAAACTGCTTGTACTGGGAGCGGTATGTAAATGTAAGCTGCAAATAATTGATTAGGTGTTGATTTTTGCACGTTATTGGTAAAATATGAGAGAGGTTTTTCAGATGAGGTGCTCTAATAATTTCCTTAGAATTCAAGATGACGGATATTTTCCAATAACTACTTCTTCCAATATTTCTTTAAAAATATTTCTAGAGCTTATTATTTATTAACAGAGATTTTTGAAGTAGCCCACTTTAAGCAAAAAGTGTGTAATATATACACAAACACACACAGATGCATACATACAAATAGAGCACATGTTTAAGAAATTTTATTTGGTTACCTTTTAGAGGTTGAGATAGAAATTTTAAAATCTTGAAAGGAATATCCGCGTTATACATATAATAAAGAAAATCCTTTTGTTAAGACGTTGAAAATTTTATATCATTTTACATTTATTAGAACTTATTAAAAAAGTCTAATAAAAAAGCATAGGACTGGAGCGAGAAACATCTCCTTTCAAAAGTTTATATTCAGGAGGGATTTTGTATTTTTTTATTAGAGACAAGGAGGTCCTGATTTGTTGAAAGTGTAAAGTATCGCGTTTAATATTAAATTACAAAGAAACCTAACTGAATATTCCAAGACTTTCTACGATAAATCTAATACTGAAAATATAAATCGAAGATTTTAATAGGTTTCAAGCTACAGTTCATTACTAAATTATTTGTAACATTATTGTTGGAAAATGGAATATACTTTTAAGATCGTATTTAAGAATCTGGATAAATTTCAGTTTTAGAGTAAAAATACTGAAATTTCACTCACATGTTTTAAAGTTCATACTAACACTAACACTTCTTCAATAAACAAATGTAAAATTAAAAAATTACCACTGAAGAAAACATTCACAAAAATATCGAAAATATAAAAAGCTGTAGACAGGTAACATCTATAAGCGACTGAATTTATATACTAATTAACATTATCCAAGTGCATATCAAATTTTAATATCTCATTTTATTGTTTACTTTTATCATATTTTTATGGAGTTCTCTACTTATTTATACTGTTCTTGTCCCATTAGAAATCTTATCATGCTAGTGCTGTTCAAATTTCAAATTTGGCCCCAATCTAAACTATTTTATTTTATAAAAAAATGCATCATCTTCTGAATTATGAACTTTGTAGTTCTTACTACATATTTTCGAAATCTCAATTTGATAGTTCATCATACCCTGTATATTAATTTAATGTAACAAAATAAATTGCGTTTCAAAATATTATTATAATAAAAAACAAATCATCCAATTTCAGTTAACTGTCTCACGGTTGGAAAGGTATAATAATACAGAAATAAGAGTTGACAAAAATGCGCCGCAGGACATAGGCGTTGTAACGAAGTGATTATTTTATAGAATTAAGTTATGTAACTAGGTGCTATTTGGCTGATTCAAAAGTTATTTTAAACATTGTAGTACTGCGCCCTTAATAGTGGTATTGTCAGTTGCTCATTAATAATAGTATAATTGTTATTTATAAGATAGGTAGTATTGATCCGTTTGAATAAACATTCCAAATATGCCGAGCTGCAGACAGTACGTGAATAGCGAAACGCGAATCACACATATTACCCCCGGCACTCCTGTGCTCGCCCTACCGTGAAGGACCCCGAGACTGGAAACAATCAAATCAGTTCCCGTCTGGCCGCCGACCGAAGCACCAAGCCGACTAGCACAGTAAGTAATCTCATGAGTATAGAGGTATTGTAATTTAAGTGCGAATTTTTCCGTAAAAGGTGACGTATTGCCATATCAGTGCATGACTACCGCGTCTCATCCTACTTCTGCTTTTGGCAGAGTTTTGTAGCTTGAGGAATTTTCAGAGCATCCAGGACAGTACGTTGCTGCCACCAGTTCCGACCAGACGTGCAGACATCCACCGCTCCAGAGAGGAAGCAGCCCAGGATACGGAAGTAGGTAGCAAGGTTTGATAAAGGTTTGGTAAATAAAAGGTATTACTTGGCTGGTGAGTATTTTCCGGACATTGTTTAGAGTTTGTAAAACGCGACCACCCCGGCCGTGGGGTCCGCGAGCATAAAGACGTATCCGCCACATACCCTTCCATAGAACGGGAGAGCGGCCAAAGGTTGGAACCATAACCGCGTTAACCGCGTATCCTCCAGGCTACCTGAGCACGTCATATTCTGCAGGGTGACTTGGAGGTACTATCATTTGTAACCGCGTGTCCTCCAGGACACGTGAGCACGTCATATTCTGCAGGGTGACTTAGAGGTACGTTCGTAACCGCGTATCCTCCAGGCCACCTGAGCACGTCATATTCTGCATGGTGACTTGGAGGTATCGTCCGTAACCGCGGATCCGCCAGGTTACCTGAGCACGTCATATTCTGCAGGGTAGCTTGAAGTTTGACATTACCGTAGTCGCTTTAAATTTCCAACTGTTAAGCTTGCCACTCCCTTCCCCCCCTCCCAAAACAGAACCGCGTTAACCGCGTGTCCTCCAGGCCACCTGAGCACGTCATATTCTGCAGGGTGACTTGGAGGTATCGTCCGTAACCGCGGGTCCGCCAGGCTACCTGAGCACGTCATATTTTGCAGGGTAGCTTGAAGTTTGACCTTACCGTAGTCGCTTTAAATTTGCAACTGTTAGGCTTGCCACTCCTTCCCCCCCCCCAACGTAACCGCGTTATACCACGGGTCCTCCAGGCCACCTGAGCACGTCATATTCTGCAGAGTGACTTGGAGGTACTAGATTCGGCATATCATAAGTCCGGAACCATCCATCAGCCAAGCGATAGTAAATAACCGCCATAGATAGTCAGAGTGTGCTTGTATTGGCGCTTGCTTCCCCTCCTGGTATCCGTCCGCCGTCTGCTTATGGCCGATTAGTTATTGCTGGTCACCTTTTTCACTGCTTAATCATCGTATTACCGTGTCGCACCGCTTGTCCGTCCGCTAACTGTCACCGCTCGCCTATCATAAATACCGCTTGTAGAATAAGTTGTAAATATGAAGATGTACATATAGTGTAAATAGTAATTAGTGTGTAGAATAAATGTAAATATATCGAATGAGAGTCGTTTCATTAGCTGTAGTGTGTAAGTTACCTTTTTCCGACCCCCTGGCTTATCCGTTTCTTCACTGTAGTTGTCCGGCCTCTATCGTCCCGCCGATAGAGTGAAGTAGTGTCTCTGCACTCTAAATAGAAACTGGCGCCCGAGATATCCATACCGTGAGCACCGCCGTAGTGTTGGGCGTCATAGTGACACTACTTCTCTTGTGTAGAACAACGAAGTGCGTCACAGCGTACGCACCATAATAAGTGTAATAAAAAAAATTAACTAGTAATAAAAGCAATAAACTGTTAAAATTTATAGCAATATGCACAACTTACCCTCTTAACTAGCTTGGTTATCACAAACTGGAAAAGATCTGTAAAAACTTTGCAATATGTTTCTATGGTTGTCTCCAAGAGTAATATTCGATGTGGTTAAAAAATATGCTTATATTTTGAGACGACCGTTCGACATCTATTGATGTAATACAGGCATACTTAAAATAGTCTTTGAACTCACTTAATGGATCTGCAGATGCACCATCACTACCATCACAAATTTGTCTTAATTTGGTAAAACCGGTGTCTTGTTTTAACACGCGTGCGAACTTTTCTCAAATGGGCTCATTTTTTGCGTCACCTATAGAGTGTAGCTGTCGATTTACTTCGTCCACTAATTGCAGTGACTCCGCTAACGACAACGCACTGTTTTGTAAGTGTTGTATGGCGTCATCTAATCCTTTATAGTTCTTGTGAATAGTTTTTAAAGCTGTTTCAACAGAAACATCTTCGAATTTTGTATGGCTTTCCTTAATAGTTACAGCCTCATCTGGATTGAATTGTAGTATCACAGCTTTTATTTGTTGGAAATATTCAGCATAATAATAAGCTGCCTTCAACTATGTTCCTCAACGTGTACGAATCGTCTTTGGTGGTTCGGGAATACCGGGACACTTGCTATGAAATGAGCGAAGGCGTTTAGGAGATTTAAGAAACACTTTTTTTGTATTTGCTATTAATGCATCTACCTCTGGAAAACTTTGTCGAATAGTTTCTGCCACAAAGTGTAAAGCATGCACTTTACACGTAACATGTACAAACCTACAACCGTATTCTTGAAGAAAACAGTCTACCAAACGCATTGTCGCGGCACCATCGGTCACAAATATCAACACTTGACTTTTTGACAGGTAAAATTTTTCTAACGTCTCGAACATCACCCGCGTAATTATTTGGCAAGTACACTCAGTTAGTCTTTTGCTAGCTAGTAACAGTGTGAATGTCGGTTTAAGAGGGTCCAGTACACGTACTATAACATTTAAAATAGATTTTTTTACAATCTGTCGTCTCGTGAACACATAACCGCAGCCGTGCATTTTTTAGTACACTCCTGAAATCGTTGTTTATCGAGTATGTGCAGCGGAACATTACAGGCAATCAGCATTAAGAGTAAATCGAACATAAACTATGTTGTCGAAGGTACGCCATTTTTTTTAGTTTTATGTTGCACAAAATTTACGTGACGTTTAGAATCACGTTTGTCCCAGCATATCAGGTCTGTCTTGCACACCTTACAAATTATTATAGCACCATTGTAGAATAAATCGGGGAATTCACTGATAAATTTATTCACTTTGTCAGTGTATGGCTATTTTTTACCATTGGGCAGGTCTGACATACTTTATTATTTAACTAATATCAAGAATAAAATACAACAAATAAAATTATCACCAACGGAGAGGAATAAATTACGTTGTACACACCATAAGGCATAACAATAGACTAAAATCAAATGTTAGTCTTTGCTAAAGTAGTAAGCAAGTCTCGCTTACGAAATTGGGTATTTCTCTACCTGACACCGCCCGAGAATTGCGGACTGATTTGGCCAACTCTAGAAATAAGTAATATAACTTTCTAACTCTTCTATATTCCACTTCACCAAATATAATGAAAGTAATATAGGGATAGAAAATGGTACTAAACGACCTAACAATCACTACAAATATTGATAGCATCCAAGCGTTATATAGTTTTCTCTATCTATATATTATACCAAATATAAATGAGACACTTAAGCCAAATGGTATATTATTATATTGGGCTTTCACCAAAGTAATCGTATAAATACTTATAAACATTTATCTTATTTTTATTTTCGATCGTTTCCACATTTGTGATTAATATTTGTTTATCTAAATACCAACAGACTGTATTAATTATGACGTCACGATGTATGTAACCAACATTAGGTACATATGTATGTCGGAGTTCAATTAAATAAAAAAAGTAGACATACGTGTAAGACAGAACTCCCACCACATACGTCGCAATTGAGGACACGTGTGAGCTTATGGCGCGATCCTGCCAATCAGCATTGCATATCGATAGATGGAGTCAGGCGTTTTATTGTGTTATTATGTAAAAATCTCTCGACGGGTTCCTTCATGAAATACCGTGGACCGGTGGATACAAAATAACCCAGAACTAGAGTTTAATGACTCAGAACTTTATTACAAATGCTGTAAATATGTTATTTTTTGTGTACACGAAAAAATTTTCAGTATTTTAAATACACTCTGTAGACGGGGAACAGTCGTTTTCAGACTACAAATGGATTCTTAATGACGCGCCGGAATCCAACTCCAAATCATTTAGTACACTTATTAATAATATGCTTTTCTCTAGGGCCAAAGAATATTGTAACAGTGCAATAGTATTTTTTGCTAAATGTTCAACATTCTAATTCCGGTCATTACAAAAATCACCCATCTAAAGTATAAGGTAAGATATTGTCTATTTTGTATTGCATATCATTTATCCACATGAAAATATTAATGTGTTCGTACACGACCTGCTTCCGCCAGTGATATTCGTGAAATGAATACCTGAGATGCTGTCTTTATAAATAGAACATTCATTTATCATTTATGCAGTTATGTATGTTATAATTTTAATTTCTTCTGTTATATTATATAGATAGCCAATAATAATACAGGAATGAATAGAGACTAGAAAGAGGCTCAAAAAATGTACCGACATACATAGCATTCCATTTAAAAAAAAGGCACTTGGTCCTGTCATTTCGTCTTGGCTCGCCCTGTATGTTCGAAAATAATTTCCAGTTATAGACTTTTTTATCTAGTTTACTTGCAATTTTTTAAAAATTTATAGCTATCGTAGAACTCGAGATATCGAGGTCCGACGCACTATTGCCCCACCCTGTGTATATATATATATATATATATATATATATATATATATATATATATATATATATATATATATATATATATATATATATATATATATATATATATATATATATATATATATATATATATATATATATATATATATATATATATTATTAAATATGATTTGAAGGAAACAACTACTCAGCGGGCAAATACCTCGACCTGCATTGAATTACACCTTCAAATCATGATAGATCGATAGCCAATATATATATATATATATATATATATATATATATATATATATATATATATATATATATATATATATATATATATATATATATAATATATATATATATATATATATATATATATATATATATATATATATATATATATATATATATATATATATATATATATATATATATATATATATATATATATATATATATATATATATATATATATATATATATATATATATATATATATATATATATAATATATATATATATTATGTATCTGATTTGTTCATAATAAATAGTGTGATAAAGTTATTATTATTTCCACCTGATTTGCATATAGAACATAGAGAAACACGTGGATCACGCTGTACAAAAGTAATCGTATTTTCATGGGTTTTGTATGCTCTAAAAGTTATTTATTTTAATGCCCCACACATCGTAAACGTCTAGGTTTATTCTGTATTAAATTGGATACACAAAACTCGTACGTCTATTATAAAACATTTTATGACATAATAATATTATGCCCGGTAATTTTAGGATGCTTTTAAGAGCTCCATTAGAAAAATTGTTGGGATTTAACACCAAACAAAAAATTTATGAATGCAGGTATATACCCACCAAAGTTTTAATCATCATTTTCAACAGAAATATGTGAGTGTAAGCATTGTGATTCTCAAATGAGTTATGCTGTTTTTGTAAAATTATGAGGCCTCTTATGCGATATTATTAGTGACAAGGAAAATATTTTGTGACGTTTACGTATATTGCGGGAGAAAATCGTGGGTACTACCTCATACGTACTAATATTTATCGCCTTGCATCAGTTTAAAAAAATGGCCCCACAGACGGCATATTATGCAGCGCGTTTTACTCAACTCGCAAGAAAAATGTGCCGTGTGTGATTGAATTGTGCGTATTTTACTTGCGATCTCGGACACGCTTGAGTTCAAGATCAAACTGAAAACCGCGAGCAAAATGCGCACTAATATGTGTCATGCGAATATCGCACTTTAGTTACTTGTTAGTTCTAGTTCTCTGACTGCATTTGTTTGTTTTTTTATTGTTATGTCCTGGAAGCCTTTTATAATACTTAATGCCCTACTGATCTATTATTTTCCAATAATAACCCTATTTTGAGATATATTAAATGAGAAATAACGCCCTAGGGCATTATATAGTATATTACATAACGGGCATGGAAAGTAGCATATAACATACGAGTGTGATGTTTCAACCCAGGATAGAAAAAAATATTACACTTCGATTTATGATTTTCGTGATCTTTGCTTACGCTAAGGCGGTATGATGATTGTCTACGCAATAAGAACATCATTATTACATTATTACTATTATCATTGGCTCCGTGGTCTAGAGGTAACGTACTTGCCTCGAAACCTCGGGGTCCCGGGTTCGATTCCCGGTCGAGGAACTGGGATTTTTCTGTGAGAGAGATTAATCGTAGTATACTCGGATATTGGGTGTGTGTCCATTGTCTCTAAATGTGTAGCCCTCTCCCACACAAAGTCATTTCAGACCTTCAGGGATAAAGGGGTTGTAATTTCATGTGGTGTTATTATTATTATTATTATTATTATTGGCAAGCCCATAAATTTATATGATAACATATTTTTAAATTTGGAGTTTCTTATTCATTTACGACATTTCATTATGTTACACTCTGTATATGGCTATGTTTACTTTATTGATTCTAATATTTGTTATTTTATTAATTCAAATATACAAATGATCGATTATATCCAAAAGATATAAAATGATGCAAAGAAACACGGTAAATTTTAAATTTAATTTTGTTTATCTCGTATTTTATGAAATCTTTTGACACTATTAAAACAATAAATCTACCCAACCGAACCTTTCACTTGTCCTTACTGGAAGCTTTCAATATTGCCAGCTATGATTTTGACGTGAATTACGTCACCTTTAGGGATCAAGTCAATCATGTCCATTAGGTATATCAAAAGCGTGTCCTAAATTTTACTTAACAATGTCATACTGTTAATTAGCTTTGGACCTTAGAAACATGTAAAGTGTACAAAAAATTACATTAAATCCCAATTATGCTTTGATTATACGGCAGGCGCGCGGCGGTTGATAATCTCCCAAAATGTCAGTTTTTGTTTCGAAGAACTTTCCTATATTGTTAGCCTGAAAATACACACTAGTTAACAAAAGGACAAAGGCGGGCTATTTTTATATTTGCGATGAAACCACAAAAGACGTATTGCGGAAAGCTATAGAATATAGAAGCCATCTATTATCTAATATAATACAAATTCGTCAAAGGGATGCTACACATTCATAAATCTGCAAATTTTAACAAACAGCTGTCATTTCATCATTGTGGTCCTAGCTGGTGCACACAAAAAAGATAATTTATCAATCATATCAAGTAGGATGAACCAGTATCAATATTTTCTCAAAAATACATTTTTTACTGCCGTGGATCGTATTTCAAAAATAAAAGCGGGTTAGGGCATTCAGTAATGTTCAACTAACTTATTTTTACCATTTCTAATTACTAGCAGTACATCTAAAAATGATAGTTGTCAATTTCATGCGTGAATTTTACGAATGTAACGATGACAGTCTAATTTTGATAAAAGAATTTGATATAATAGAAAAGATACTACATGTATACCTAATGACTCATCATTGTACTCAACTGTCAAATCAATAAAAATACTATTTATAACGTGATTTGCGTCGGTGACTTGACAGTTCTAATAACTATGATTACAAATCTATTCAAAGCCACTTATTAAAAAATGTAGAGCAGTTATGCAACGAAATACTTGGATTCAATTTACCAGAAGACTATTAAAATATAAAAAACTTGTAAAATGCATCTTTAAAAAAATGGAATAAATAATATCCATAAGCGTAAAAGTTTTAAAGAAAAAAGGGGTTCGTATCACCTCTAATTACACCTGTTATATTTCTAACACATATTTTTCGTCATTTTTTTAGATTCCACCTAACATAAGTGACCGCCAGATGTGGATAAATGTACTAAAAAATACAAAAGTTATGAGACAGAAAGATTTATCAAATAAAAAATTCCAGTTTGCTTACTACAAGAGTGATGTCACATTTAAAACCATTATGGCGGGTTGTGTTTTGTGGCATGTCGTTCACAGACTAAAAAATTGCAATTTTAAAATTGAAATAATAAATCAGACTCGTGTTTTTTTGTGAAAACAAACCAATAATTTCTGATTTCTTATTCGATAAATTATTGTATTCACATAATTTAATAATTTATATTTCATAGTGTCAAACGCCTTATTAAGTATATTTGAGAGACTATTTGGTAGAAAGACGCAGACATCTAAGGAAGAAATTATTTTGAAGATTTTAAATCGTCAGTACAGAGCAAGCAACAAAAGGCCGTAACGTTTACAATATCATTAATAAATACGTTAAATAATAGGGTCCAAGAATTGATCCTTGAAGAACACTCGATATCGCACTATATTTGACTGACCGGAAATCATTATAGGCCATATATTGCTTCCTATTAGAAAAATAGGAATGAAGGAGTGATAGTAAATGAGGTGAAAAACATGTATTTGACAATTTATTTAGTAGTATAGCGTGATCATGTCAATCAAAAACCTTTAATAAGTTTGTATATAATACGTACACATGCATACATTGGTTGATTGCTTCAGAGATATACTGGGTTATGAATAGAGCTGTCCGAGGTCACCTGGCCGACAGAGCCGTCATATGACTCATATGTTTACATCATATCATAATACTTAAATAAGTACAGTAAATGGAAATAAATTTTAACAATAATGTTACATTTTATAAAAATTTGTATAAAACTCACCCTTTTAAGCAGATTTATGAAGTAGTTTGGTTGTCGTCATCATAAAGTGGGGAAGATCTATAGTATAATAGCATCAGGTATGTTTCTACAGCTGTCTCCGTCAGCGATGTTCGCTTTGGTGAAAAAAATATGTTTTGCATTTTGAAAATGACCAATCGACATCTACGGATGTAATACAGGCATAAGTAAAACAATCTGTGAACTCACTTAACGAAGTTGTAGATGCACCATCACAAATTTGTCTTAATTTGCTAAAATCAGGATCTTTCTGTAATACACTCTCGAATTTTTCACTAACGCGATTATTTTTTGCGTCATTTATAGCTTGTAGCTGTGTATTTACGTCGTCCACTATTTGCAGCGATTCCACTAACGACAACGAACTATTTTGCAATTTTTCTATTGCGTCGTGTAGTCCTCTATAATTGTTATTAATAGTTTTTAAATCTGTTTCAAGGGAAACGTCTTGAAAACTTGTCTGGTTTTCCCTAATAGCTGCAGCCTCGTTAGGGTTGAACTGTAGTATCACAGCTTTTATTTGTTGAAAATATTCAGCATAATAAAAAGCTGCTTTCAACCACGTTCTCCAACGTGTAAGAATCGGCTCTGGTGGTTCAGGGATACCAGGACACTGTCTGTGAAATGCTCGAAGCCGTTTAGGAGATTTGAGAAAAACTTTTTTTGTATTTGCTATTAATGCATCTACCTCTGGAAAACATTTTCGAATCGTTTCTGCCACAAGATGTAACGCATGCACTTTACACGTAACATGTAAAAACCTACAATTGTCTCTTTGAAAAGAACGGCCTACCATGCGTATTGTCGAAGCACCATCAGTCAGAAACATCAATACTTGACTTGTTGAAAGTTCAAATTTTTCGAATGTCTCCAACACCTCGTAATTATTTCGCCAGTACACGCAGTTAGTCTTTTACTAGCTAGTAAAAGTGGAAATGTTAGTTTAAGAGGGCCCAGTACACGTACTATAATATTTAAAATAGAATTTTTTTTACAATCTGTCGTCTCGTCAATACATAACCAGAGCCGTGTATTTTTTAATCCATATTTAATCCTATTTACAATGTCTTCACGAACAGCTGGAATATATCTACGTAACGATGTACGACTTGGTAAGTTCACCTGGAGATTGTATTTATTCCAAAACTTCCGAAATGGTTGTTTATCCAGTATGTGTAGCGGAATATTACAGGCTATTAACATTAACAATAAATCAAACATAAACTGAGTTGTCAAAGGCATGCCATTTTTTTATTTTGACGTTGCACAGTGTTGATATGACGACGACAATCTGTTTTGTGCCAGCACATTAAGTCTTGATTACAAACTTTACAAATTATTTTGCATCCGTCATAGAATAAATCTGGAAATTCACAGAGAAATTTATTCACTGTGTCCGCGTACGGTCGCTTTTTACCCTTTGGCGCGTTTGACATTATGTATAATTTATAGGTACAACCTCACGCATCAACCTTTCAAATAAGACTGCAGCGTAAATCACTTCTAAATCGGCACGTGTGACGCCATCGCAAGACCGTGGCTGTACTCCAGCCACCTCGGACAGCTCTAGTTATGAACATTAAATTAGATGAGGTCATTCAAAAACCATGCTAAACAACCGATATCTGTTTATTAACACTGGAATAGATTGAATCATGAAGTGACATTTTAAGAGTTTTACAAAAATTACATAAAATAGATATAGGCCTAACGTTGGTAATATAATATAATGCCTTTGTTAATCCAATAGATCGTGTTATTGCCTTTTTTTATAAACTGGGCATATTTTTGAACATTTCTGGATATCAGGGAAGCAATACGCATAAGTCGTGAACTAATTTGTAGACATACGAGCGCAAGCTTTAACCAAGAACGAGGGAACACCATCCAGTCCTCATTTAAGACATGTCTTGATAGAAGGATTATGAGAGGTACGCAACCTTCGAAGCGAAGTGTTGCTTGGTCAAGGCCGAAACCTTTTTCACTCTCACACCGATCATCGTTGTGGAAGGAACAAAGGGGCAGCTAGGACAGGCGAGTGAAGGATGTCACTATTGTTTAGTCGGAGAAAGAAGACCCAAGGAAAGAATGTGATTTCTGCTCCATTCCAGTTACGCGTAAATGAAACAAATAAATTAGTGCATGGAAAATTTTTGTGATCGTTTGTTTGCATCCGCACCTACTCATTGGGAGAGATATTATATTCCTAGTATATGATTTCGTAAAAGCTGGCGACTTATTCGCAATACTCTCCTGTGCCGGCTGGACAGTAGTTGTCTATCTGTTCCTTCCACAACGACAATTGGTGTGAGAATGAGAAGGTCTCAACCCTGATTAGGCACCACTTCACTTCGTAAGTTTGTGTATCTTAATGGCCAAAATATGAACGACTTCTTTGCTACGTTGTCTTCAGCTTCCTTTACGTAATTCGTGTAGGCAATATCTATATCAGTTTTAATTGTACTTCTTGGGGCCGGTTTTTCCATTCCCCATTAAATGTATTTGATAAATAAATTCCATGGAAACTATCTGCCGAATAAATTTAATAGGAGATGGAATGATCGGCTATTAGTCCTTTATATTCATATTTGATAAATATAGTAACTGGATAAGTGGTATTATAAGTACTCCGTCCTAATTTATAAGCAGTAGAAAACAGTCGACTAAATTTCAATCCCACTATTTGTTTTTTAGAAAAAGCTTTTGTTGACGTGCGTTAAATTCTCTATATTTTTTTTTCTTATTTTAGAAAGTAATTACAATTGAATTTATGTGGAGAGCCACTCTTAAAAACTCCCTCCTTCATCTATGACTGTCTCTATTGTCTAGAATAATATGTTTATGAAAAACATCCTATACTGAACATTAATTTGGAGGCCTAAATAATATTTATCTCCATGTTTTTTGTAATATCACTCTGATCGCCTTCATTGTTTAAAAATAAAGCACCATCTAAACAAATAGAGAAATGTCCAAAAATAACAAGGTTTACATTAGGATACACCAGAAAACTCCAACAAAAATAAATCTTCATTGATTCATGAATATATTTTATTAAAAAATCTAAATAGACTGACATATTTGTAGTCTATTTAGCTCAAGTGTTATGGTAAAATAAACAAAGTGTTAATTAATCCTTTTTTATAACCCCATAAAGTTGTTATCAGAATTTACAAAACGGTTTCGGTTCAAAGAAGAAATACTACTGTAGTGGAACGAACGCGTTCGGTGAATTTATTGAATCATTTTTCTCTGGATCTAATTGTTAAAAAGTTTTTGGAAACAGTGTATTAATATAAACATGGTACTAAAACGGAATAACCCTAATTTCTGCAACAAATTTAGATGCTGAAAATTGAGATTAAGAAACCGTACATAAGGCTGTACAAATTTATATTTCTGGGCCTTCATGTTAATAAAATAACAGAAGGAGTATGATATAAAAAGTGTCGAAATGTGGAGGGTACTTAGGGCATAGTAATGAAACTAACAAAACGCGTCCGTGGAACAGTTGGCATTTGAAAACAAATATAAAAACAAATGTGGTACACCGATATTACTGTGACAGATATTTAGTGAGATATTTCATGGCTTAGATGTAATCTCTTTAATGGCTCCGCAATAAAACCTGATGGTGTACCCCTTAAATATTCACTTAAAAATATATGCAGCATTTTGTGTAAAGTTAAACTGATTTTGTAAAACAACTGTCCTAAAATAAATATCGAATACAAGAACTAGGTTAATTTAAATGCCATTAACCTAGTACGAATTGACAGAACCGTGCAAAGGGAATAATATATTTTATTAACATCCATTTAGTAATTAAATAAATAAACAACACACCACAGAAAGTAGACAACCCCCGACCGAATTCAAATCTGAAGCTGTCTAGACAGTTTTAATCATTTCCAGATGATGCCAACTTGTTTGGCGAAACGCGCGTTGAGTGCGGTACATGGTGTTTTGATGTTTCGTGGAAAACTACGTCAGTGTTATTCTTTTTGTAAGTAAAAATATGGGAAAATGTAATTTTCCCAGTCACTTTTATATCACGAGATCACTATAAAATTTTAATGTGTTAATTAATAATTATAATAAAACACCTCAACAGAAGTTCATTGACTGATAATTAGAGTTGGCATTTCGATCCGCAAGTCAGGGGCGGTGCTAGGTAGAGAAATACTCTATTAATAAACAATGAACTGTTCTACAATAAATTACTTCTAATCATATAAATATTAATAACAAAACTAAATTTTATCATGCCGAATTAAATATTACTGCGATATTGTTCGAACTATTCAGTTAATTTTGCGACTGAATAGGTACCTAATTAATAGAGCTGTCCGAGGTGGCTGGAGTACAGCCACGGTCTTGCGATGGCGTCACACGTGCCGATTTAGAAGTGATTTACGCTGCAGTCTTATTTGAAAGGTTAATGCGTGAGGTTGTACCTATAAATTATACATAATGTCAAACGCGCCAAAGGGTAAAAAACGACCGTACGCGGACACAGTGAATAAATTTATCGGTGAATTTCCGGATTTATTCTATGACGGATGTAAAATAATTTGTAAAGTTTGTAATCAAGACTTAATGTGCTGGCACAAAACAGATTGTCGTCGTCATATCAACACCGTGCAACATCAAAATTAAAAAAATTGCATGCCTTTGACAACTCAGTTTATGTTTGATTTATTGTTAATGTTAATAGCCTGTAATATTCCGCTACACATACTGGATAAACAACCATTTCGGAAGTTTTGGAATAAATACAATCCCCAGGTGAACTTACCAAGTCGTACATCGTTACGTAGATATATTCCAGCTGTTCGTGAAGACATTGTAAATAGGATTAAATGTGGATTAAAAAATACACGGCTCTGGTTATGTATTGACGAGACGACAGATTGTAAAAAAAATTCTATTTTAAATATTATAGTACGTGTACTGGGCCCTCTTAAACTAACATTTCCACTTTTACTAGCTAGTAAAAGACTAACTGCGTGTACTGGCGAAATAATTACGCGTGGGGTGTTGGAGACATTCGAAAAATTTGAACTTTCAACAAATCAAGTATTGATGTTTGTGACTGATGGTGCTGCGACAATGCGCATGGTAGGCCGTTCTTTTCAAAGAGACAATTGTAGGTTTTTACATGTTACGTGTAAAGTGCATGCGTTACATCTTGTGGCAGAAACGATTCGAAAATGTTTTCCAGAGGTAGATGCATTAATAGCAAATACAAAAAAAAGTTTTTCTCAAATCTCCTAAACGGCTTCGAGCATTTCACAGACAGTGTCCTGGTATCCCTGAACCACCAGAGCCGATTCTTACACGTTGGAGAACGTGGTTGAAAGCGGCTTTTTATTATGCTGAATATTTTCAACAAATAAAAGCTGTGATACTACAGTTCAACCCTAACGAGGCTGCAGCTATTAGGGAAAACCAGACAAGCTTTCAAGACGTTTCCCTTGAAACAGATTTAAAAACTATTAATAACAATTATAGAGGACTACACGACGCAATAGAAAAATTGCAAAATAGTTCGTTGTCGTTAGTGGAATCGCTGCAAATAGTGGACGATGTAAATACACAGCTACAGGCTATAAATGACGCAAAAAATAATCGCGTTAGTGAAAAATTCGAGAGTGTATTACAGAAAGATCCTGATTTTAGCAAATTAAGACAAATTTGTGATGGTGCATCTACAACTTCGTTAAGTGAGTTCACAGATTGTTTTACTTATGCCTGTATTACATCCGTAGATGTCGAATGGTTATTTTCAAAATGCAAAACATATTTTTTCACCAAAGCGAACATCGCTGACGGAGACAGCTGTAGAAACATACCTGATGCTATTATACTATAGATCTTCCCCACTTTATGATGACGACAACCAAACTACTTCATAAATCTGCTTAAAAGGGTGAGTTTTATACAAATTTTTATAAAATGCAACATTATTGTTAAAATTTATTTCCATTTACTGTACTTATTCAAGTATTATGATATGATGTAAACATATGAGTCATATGACGGCTCTGTCGGCCAGGTGACCTCGGACAGCTCTACTAATTAATTATATTTATAATAATTCCTCCTGATTCTACTCCAGCGATTCTTCTCCAACTATTTATTTATTAACTTTATGTATTTGTGTGTATTTATAATTTTAAAAATAATTAATATTACATATTTCAATAATTTAATAACATTGGCACATTAGAGCTGTTCTAGCTTAGATGCTATTCATACAGTATGTCTCAGTTCAAATTTACCACCCCCTGTAACTTTGTAAGTATAAGTTTTTTGGAAAAATACAAACACACGTCAATTTTTGATATGAGGCAATCGAATTTTAGGACGAATTTCCAACTACAACCCCCACTGTTGACAGCCAACCGATCAAGAAGTGTGTAAAAAGTCGATTTTTTTTTGAGAAAAGTGAATTTTTAAGGTATTAACTTAGGATGCAAAAGCAAATTTTAACTGGGATACGCTATATATATATTAATATAGATAAAATGGAAAATCTGATAAAATCTCCTGAAACCAGAGCAAAACCGCTTGAAATAATGAAACAAAATATGTTAAGAAGAAACTTTTATTCACGATATTGTGATTCGATTTTTCATTTTTGGGGAAAATGATCTGGGACAGACATTCAACTTAAACTGTAATTATAGTATTTCTAGAAAAAAATAATAAAATAAATATTGGGTATTACAGAAGCTTTCTTTCAACCTAACATGAAAATAAAAATAATCAACTATAGACCTTTATATTTTATACTGTCATTCGTATCTGAATGTGCTTATATAAAAGTTTTAGGCTTACAGTGTCTCTCATTTAAAATAAAGACACATAGTTGTTTTCGTAATTTTTTGAAATTCAGATTTGAGTTTTGGCAGAATTGTAGTCCTATATAAGACGTACATTTCGCGACAACCAACTTAAATTTATAACATACTGAGACAACGGCAGCTCCCCAAATGGGGCCCATTCCCATTTTGTTTCGCGTTGAAGATATCGAAAAAGTTATTAAAAAAAGTTGTTTAGAATCTAATTTTTAGCCCCAATACCAAATTTCATTACGAAATTTGCGTTTTCAGTTTTTTCAATATTTTTCCTCAGTCTACACACGGTGATAATTTTGGTTTGCAATTTAATATGATGCCATGGAATTGGAAAAAAATTTATTGAACAGAAGTGTTGATGTGACAAAAAATACAATTTAAGAGAAAAGAAAACACAAAACACAAAATTCTTCTCTATTTCTGGGCCTTGTTGTGTAAACTTTATTCTTCACTGTTTCCCAGAAATAAAAATCAAATGGTGTAATATTAGGTGACCTAGGAGGCCACAGTTCAAAAGGACTATTTCTTCCTATCCAGCGCGTTGGAAAATGTTCGTTCAACCACTGACGAACAATTCTGGAATTATGTATTAACGCACCATCTAGCTGGAAAAACATCTCATGTCGCATATTAAGAGGAAGATTTTTAATTGCATCACATAATTCCGTATCGAAGACGTTAACTAAACGCTCAGAATTTAACAGGTTGTTAAAGGAAAACAGACCAATTATTCAGTCTCCTAAAATTCCACACCATACGTTAACTTTCTCTGAATACTGGTCTTTACAATTAATAACCCAATGGGGGATTTTCTGTAGCCTAGTATCTACAATTTTGAGAAGATACCACCCCATTAGTGGTAAATGTAGCCTCATCAGTAAACAAAATTTAATTTAGAAAATCCCCTGGGCCCAATAGCAATAATCTAACCCTTTATTTTCATCACCTTCTTTCAAAGTATGTAGAAATTTTGATTTATAAGGCTTGATTCTATGACGTATGAAACATCTTCTAATTTTCTCCTTGTCGATATTCAGTTGAGACGCTGCAGTTTTATAAGTAATATCGACTCGTCTTCGGTTAAATTCTGCTACTTCTCTGCTACTACGAACCCCATCACCAAATAATCTTATTATTTCGACTTTTTCCCATAAATGTAGACGCATTTTACAATTGTGAACTAGAATTTTACACAATATAACTCAAAGTTTTGTCAGATTGACATTTAATTTAATCTCAGTTTTTGTTTTCATAGCATCCTATTAAATTGCAAACCAAAATTGTCACCGTGTGTAGAATGCGAAAAAATATTGAAAATACTAATAATGCGAATTTCGTAATGAAATTTGATGTTGGGGCTCAAAATTATATTCTGCACAATTGCTTTCGACATCTTCAATGCGAAGCAAAATATCGGAAATGAGCCTAATTTGGGGGCTGCCGTTGTTTCAGTTTGTTACTTAAAATTTAAGTTGGTTGCCTCGAAATGTACATCTTATATAGGACTACAATTGTACCAAAGCTCAAAAATTAATCTCAAAAAATTACGAAAATAACTAGGTGTCTTCATTTTAAATGAGACACACTGTATAATAAATCAAAAACAACACTTCCAATACA
Source organism: Rhamnusium bicolor (assembly GCA_029963845.1). Taxonomy (NCBI): domain Eukaryota; kingdom Metazoa; phylum Arthropoda; class Insecta; order Coleoptera; family Cerambycidae; genus Rhamnusium; species Rhamnusium bicolor. Next base: position 1,602,627 of record JANEYF010005426.1, on the reverse strand, counting down.
TTTTATCATAGAAACTATTAAGAGTCTTATATACCCTATTAAATCATAATTCACGAATATTTCGTTTAAAACTTATCCGATTTGAGTGCGATTTTTACAAGATTTTTCAAAAATATGTATAAAATGTCGGAATGTAATTTTTTTTTTTTAGAGTCGTCAAAAAAATTTTCGCATGCATTTTAAATATTTTGTATCCAAATTTTTTAACATTCCGACATTAGTCACTGTTTGTAACGTTTATATTCATGTGACCCAACTCTTGGATTAGTTGAAAATAAATTTATTAGAAAACTAAAAACTGCATATTTATATTCCGACAATAGCTGCCATCTCGCATGATATTTCGGAAACACGGATGCACTTGCATACACTGGACTCGTTTACGGGAGGAGGGGGAATCGGGAACTTAGGAACCACGTTGCGATTTGCGTAAACAACAGTGGCGTGTGTATTCTAGAGATATCTGAAATTTACTTATTTGTTATAAAGTGGGTACACTTGATTTAAATAAAAACTGGTACACTTTCTTTTAGCTATGTAAATCATTCGTTCTTTGATTGATATTAATAATCTTACAAATGTCACTTTGACGTTAATCAGTGGCGTCATTATTAAAAATGGTTTAACATCTAACAGATATTCAAAAATTTCGAATTGTTTCTAAAATTGAAGATGGTTGGTCCATAAGAAGACTTGCTGCTGAATACAATGTGAGTAAAACCACGATAATGAGTGTTAAAAAACAATGGGAAACCAACCAAACGGTATCCCGTAAAGTTGGTTCCGGCAGGCCCAGAAAGAGCAATAATCAAGAAGATGAAAATCTTATAAATTACCTAATAGAAAACCCTTTTCAGACTGCAGTAAATGCAATTTCAGAGACAAATTTCCCTGCTTCGTTATCTACTGCTTGCAGAAGAATAAAACTACAAAGCGACTTGAAAAGTTGTTCAGCGGCTAAAAAATACAAACTTTCAGAAGAAAAGAAGCAGGGTAGGATTATTTTTGCACTCAACTATATAATCAATGATGAAAACTTCTGGGGACAAGTTGTCTTTTCCGACGAAAAGGTTTTTAAATCCTGTAACGATGGACATGTTCGCGTATATAGGCCTCCTTCCACTAGATACGACGAAAAATGTACTTTCGATCCACAAATATTAGGAAGGTTTTCAGTCAATGCGTCTGGGCTTGGATGAGCCTAAATGGGTTAGGTGTGTGTTGGAACAGTGGTGGTTATCTCAATTCCATTAAGTGTATTGAAATATTAGACAATATTATGTTGCCGTCAGTAATAGAGGTGTTTCCGGAAGATAATTTTATTTTCCAACAAGACAACTGCTCCATACATACGGCCCATCGTGTCAGGCAATGGTTTCTTAATAAAAACATAGAGTTGTTACCGTGGCCATCTAAAAGTCCGGATTTAAATCCAATTGAAAATGTATGGGGACTAATGGTGAAACATATAAGAAAATTAAATAACCATCCAAGAATGCCCAAGAATTCGAAGGGATAATTGAATACGCTTGGGAGAACTTGTCGCAAGAAGTTGACCTTGCAAGAAATCTGATTTTGTCCATGCCTGCAAGACTTCAGGCAGTTTTAGACGCTAATGGAGCAATGACAAAATATTAGTTAATTCTGTATTACGTAATTGAAGTTCATTTATTTTATTTTTTTATTGTATTTTTATGTTCAGTTTGCATTGTTTACATTTTTTTTTAATCTCAAGTGGTATTTTTTGTGTTCTTATTTTAAAAATAGAATTATCATTTTTCAGTTAGTATTTTAATTACAACCATTAGTAGAATTATCCGTAACAAATATTATTTTTTTAAACAATAATATGGCAGGCTTGAAAATGTTTTGAATAAGTTATTTTCTAATTATTTTTTAAAATTCTATTTGAATAAAATAAAAGAGAAAGGTTTAATAAGTTTAAAAACACAAATAAAACCGATCTCTTCCAAAAAACCCAGGTTCGGGGTAAATCACTTCTTCTCCACCCCCCCTTGCGACATGCCTGGCCAGCCGTATTTACAGACATATGCACACAACTAAACTATTAAGATTTTCGATTACAAGAGTTGTACCAGTTTTTTTTTAAATCAAGTGTACACCTAAGTAGACGTGTTATTGAAAGTGATTATTAGTGCAGTGAAAGAACAATGGGGAAAATAAAAACATATCATAAGCGTAAATACCCTAGCAGAAAACCGAAAAATCGAACATTAGTCAAAAGAGAAAATATAAAAAGTAAGTACTAGTGAAAATTGAATTTTTTTCGTAAATTAATAAAAGTAATAATTTTCTTTTATTTCCGGTAATTTCTGTAGAGAGACTAATATAAATGAAAGTTTTCCCATTTTGCCGTCTCTACATATTGATATGGAGAATGAAAGGCTCAATGAAAGGTGAATACGATAATTTCTATTTTTGATTTATTTTAAGCGCAGTAACCTCATGTACAGGGTGATCATTGTAAGTGCACCTTACTCGATTTTTCTGCTGTTTTTAACCTAGGAAAAAACTTCAAAAATTATACTTATGTGCTTTTTTCTAAGGAATCCGAAAATTAAAAACAATTGAATGTCAAATAAAAAAGAAAACGCCGAAAAACTGAAAAATAAAAAAATTACACCCCGCATTAATATGCGGAAATGGACATATGACATTCCGAATACTGATTAAATATGCGCGTCACATACATATCTTTTACTTCCGGTTTGACCGGAAATTGCCTTAATTTTTTTATTCTAAATGATATATCCTGTATATTCAGCTCAATTTAAAAAATTTCTTTCTGAATTCAGCAATATATGTAACATCATCATAATCTTTCATATTTCATAAAAATATTGGAGTTTAAATTTAAAATAACACAAATATATTTTTCATATTATTTCATCGCCTTTTCCATTCTGAGTTGAATGATATGACACACATTGATAGTTCCATTTTATAGGAAAAATTTTTAAAATAATACTATGCATTAATAAGAAACGGTAAAATAGAAATTTTTTTGTAGATTAACGATTTAATTGTTTTGTTGTTTAGTTCTTTAGCTATTTTTAAACAAAGTAAATAAAATAATTTCGGATTTTTTTTATTGTTTTTACATATTAATTGCAGGACAAGGACGCATGAAGGGTAAGGTTAGCTACTGCTTATCTTATAAGCTTGACGCAATACAACTTTTTCGTCGGTTTATGTCGTACGGAACCTCTAGTACTCCGCCACTGATAATTCAACATCTCCCGATCTGAAATGTTCCCCTATGCCGTTCTGTAACTAGAACATCGGCCACCTGGCCTGCGCGGGGTGTGGTAAAATCGAGACTATATTTCACTTGCATCTGATATAGACTCTTAAAAGAACTACTCAGTCTAGGAGCAAGAACTACATTGAATTAAATAACAGTGTTCTTAATATTAGAAGCAAAAAAATATTGAGATTAAAAAAGTATTAACTCACCAAAAAAGATAATTTTCAGAATAATATGTCAGATTTTTTTAAATGTATGAAAATAATGGGCTTATTTAGGTTAGGTTAGATGTCATGAATATCATTATGATTACCAAAGTTACCATAATTAATCTAGATATTAGGGCTTTTCGGGTGCAGACAAGTTTTAACCAGTAGTTAGAATCTCTAGATTATCATTGGTTGAATTCAAAATAAGAATTAATTTCAACCAATGAAAATCGATTGGTCAAAACCACTGGTTATAACTCCGTGTCACCCGAAAAGTCTTATTGTCTCTCAATTTAAAATGTCAAAATAAATATGACAAATCGTCATATTTTGAATTATTTAATTTAAATATTTTTATAAATAATTTATACGCGAACTAGCTCCCTGACGAGTTCAGAAGAATGAAAGTAGATATATATCGGACTAGAGATTTTCGTTTGTGAATTTTAACTGGAGGAAATTATTTCTTGAGTATGAAAATGTTCCCTTTTGGTGAGTTTTCACAAAAGCGAAGCCATATGTCAGGTTTTTTTGAAATGTAATAATAGTAGATACAAGACTGAAATCCCTCTTTTAAACTTAATATGTGAGTACTAAGATCGCACAAATGAGGGCATTCCTCCCAGAAAGTTTACAGGAAAATATGATATTTTTAAGTTTACAAACTAAGAAAATTTAATTCGTGCAGATAACAAGACTCAGCAGATAATGTTTGACATAATTGAATCAAATGGTATTTGTCGTTATTTTAAAAGGATTAAAATGTCGAAAGTATCATTGCAGCTTTGTTAAATGAGGTATAGGATCATTTAAACGCAAGTGATTAAATCCAACGAATATATTAAATGACGCACGTAAATTTGACTAAAGCTCCCCCAATTTAAAGGCCGTATAAGCCTTAGCTTATATAAATTTAAAATCTTTCAAGTGATTTATGTTACCAGTTGTAATATAATAAATATTATACCTAGTGTTTTGCAGTGCCAAAATTTTGCTGCTTAAATGAAAAGTTACAAGGCAGATCGAATTATTATGAAACAAACTGTTGGAAAACAATGCTTTAATAAGATTAATCTAACATGTTTATTCAAGACGCATAATCTTAATAATTCAATTATGCTAAAGAATCTAGTGGGGTAGAGTCTAGTAACTTTAATGGCTGTGGAATAAGTTTAGTACGATTAATTTGCCTTAGTTCGCATATTTCGTCTTCTAATTAAGTTATTCATATTAAAACAGAACAGTTTTGTGCAGAGTACCTCTCATTGGATAAACAGAGTTTAAGTCATAGGTAGCTGATTTGAAGAAGCACCTTTGGACTCTCTCAATAGCGAAAATGTGTAAGGAATAGATAGGGCACCAGTCGACATATCTTTCGCGATAGATGAATGTGTCAATTTATATCTAATAAAAGTTACAAACAGCGAGCGCATTGTCTCAAGAGATTTAAAATCTTTTATGTTCCGAATTAGGGAGCCAAAGATCTTGTAAGCTGATGCACCATTATTATTGATATGATCCATAAAAGTGAGTTTCGGATCAAAAGCTACAAGAAGATCTTTCATTATTAAAGTCCATCGACTTAAGATGGACCCACCGAGAGTGTAATCAAACAGTAGCAAATTTTTTTTGGTGGTTATACATTACTTTACCGACATTAAGTAGTAGATAATTGTCAAGGTACCATAAATTGATAAGATCTCGACTTCCTGCAGTTTAACATAGGAAGATTTCACCTGACAAAATATCTTTAGATCGATATCATGAATAAAAATATCAAACATGAGAGGACCAAGAATCAAATTTTGGAGGACACCCAAGGTTTGGCAGTAAAATTTGACAAAATGGTAGCCATGATACTGTACAAACTGTAATTAAACCGATACTAAGATCGATGTTGGTGATCTTGCATAATTATAATGGTAATGGTGAGGGAGGCTGGCGTCCGGCAAGTATATAGGCCGCAGACAGGCCCGTTTTCCCAACCCCTAGCTGTTCTCTCAGCCATGTACTTCTCTTGATCCCTCGTCGATCTTGCCGATTTTCTAATGGGTCAGGATGTCACTTAGCATGATAGAGTTCATCTCCTCCCTTAGAAGAGTCTCAGTATTGAAGATTCTATGCCTCAGGCGCCTGAACGATTCATATTGCCCCAGAAAGTTGTAGGACGTTTCTTCATCACTACCCCATCCTGGATATGTAGGGTCTTCCACAACACCTGTCAACGACAGATGACTCTTATGTCTCCAGTAGCCTGTCAGAACTCTGATTCAGAGTCTTTGACTCCTGCCCAGTAAGCAGGCCAATTTCAAGGTGTTCGCATTATTAGTTTGCCTATAGGTTCCGTTGGTCATCCAATGCTTCATCAGCGTATTGTGGGCTCACTCATTGAGGTCCGTCTTGACCTGTCTCCTTGTGATGCCCAATATAGGTTCAGGTCCGAGGCAGAGCTCTTTGGCTCTAAATCTTCCAATTCATCGGTCTTCTCATTGCCTAGAACCCTGGTATGTCCCGGGACCCACACTACATACCTTACACAATGATAAACCATGGTGCATTTCAAACGTCTTGGGAAAGTTATTATCATAGCCATTTACAATTTTGGAAAATAATGATGGAGGTGCAATAACAATCCATATTTGCTAAACAACATATCAAAATGGTGAAATAAATAGACACAATTGACATTTGAAAATTTTCATTAGGTAAAAAAATGCCATACCGAATTTTCTCAGAAAATAAATGTTTGGGCTGGGTGATAAGTCGACATATAATTGGTCCCTTTTTTGTGAAGACAATTTGACATCTGCAACATATTTATTCCGTCTTCAGAAAGAAATTATGAATGACTGAATAAAGTCAAAATATTACTATACTATATAACACACCATATCCTTTGTTTATTCAGATGGTAATCAATTTCCCTGCATAATAATCACCGGCATGTGAATCTCAATGTCTAAAGATACGACTATACTAAAAACATTTTCTGGGTTTCGAAATACCAGTCACCATTTGTATTTATATATACTAATGTTATTTAAATCAAGTAGTTTTATGAGAAGTTTAAATATGTTGGTACTGTAAACTTGAATGGATGAAAATGATTTTGTGGTTACATTTGTAACCACCCCTCGTATATTTATTGTTTGTTATCCTGATCACGGCACCAGTATGACGACCCAACCCCCCTCGATTATTTTATTATTTATTGTTGTGCCGAGTATTTACTCTCGTAGATACTCTGGTTTTACTAATTTGACTATTTACTTGATTCCCCTTTTGATAAGTCTCACCTGTCGTGAAGCGACAGGTAATACTTAATTCATTGGCCTTTCTTCGTGATAGTCTAGTTTTTAGTGGTAGGACCCAAAATTTGTTGTGTTATTGTAACCTACCAGGTATGTTCATAAAGTTTGGTATTACTTTGTTTCATTTATTGGGTTTACTTTGTTTTAATTTGACATAATTTTTACCAATTAATATGACCACTAATCTGCACTGCACTGATATATATTTTAAAAAATGACTAGTATGAGTAAGATTTGGCTTGAGATTTATGATTACTGATTTACTTAGAATTCACTTTTGTACCTGAAAGTAGAAATAAGTCAAGGAAACTCAAATAATGTTTTAACACATTTATTTCTGTCATTAGACAACTGTCTACAAGAAATACATGGATATTTAGCTAGCTGAACCTGCAAAGCAACCAAACCTGGTTACCTGGGTGGAAACTTCCGCGTCGTAGTTTAAATAACATCTGTAAAACTTTACAGATGGTTGCAAGAGAAACTTCCCTTGTATGAGGTACCAGAACGTCCTCTGCCAAAGAAGATGGACAGGTGCAGTCACCATGCTTTAATTTAATTCGCGGACTCGTTGTCACAGTACAATAGTACCATAAATACAACTAACGCTGCCAATTAATATTCGTTGGGACAACTGTCCATTTCTTGGTGGGCTTTGTCGAGTGCATCCCGCCTTCATGGCTTAAACCAAGGTGAAACGAACTATCCGGTAGAGTTTTGTGTAGTGGTTGGCAGGCGCTAACCGCATATACGCCACGTGTACGGTAGCTGTGGTCATAGAACATTTAACGATACTCACTGGATTCCGTCCACTGGGCCACCTGTAGAGAGACAAGACCCACTGGTCAATACACTCAGGGAGTTAAAAAGACTGCATGTGGAGGTATCGGTACCTGACCATACTAATCTGCTAGCTGATCGCCCAAGATCTTCGCACAAGAGGTGAAATTTGATAAAATTACCGATATTACAGATTCAACTGGACACTATTTATTTTGTACATTATCTTATTTTGACCTAACTTGATATGGACAAGTGAATGAAATTTCCAACTACTATTACTGATCCTATCGGAATTAATATAGACTGTACTAATTATTAATAAACATGTAATGAGCAGTGCATCATAACAGAGAAACCCTATCTGTAAATCATTTGGTACCACCGGTCAAATATTGTTAAAAACCTCGAAACCCAAGCATATAGAGTCGTACTTTGATTAGCGTTGCCATTCCACTTGTAACAAAGATATTGAATTAGTTTAATGATTTTTAGTGAGCTCGAGTACGTAGAAAATGGCAACGCAGTATAAAAATGATTTAAATACCGTCCTTACCAATTCTCGGACACATGGAGAGTTCCGCGAGGTTTTCTCCCTAGGATTCCTGAGTAACCCTTTTATTATTCGTCTCCATATTGGCGGCGGCGTTGGCGGTGCACACGCCCTATTTCTAAGGCAGTGTACAGTTCCTCGGTCACAGAGACCAGACCACAGAGATTTCTGCAACCACTTGGGTGGACCGCTAATTAAGCGGGGCTCTCCGGAGTTGTGGTTTCTCTTTGACTTCCAGGCTCCGGAAAGCCAGCGATAAACACTAGGGTTGCCAAAGAGTTAACACGACGGTGACGGTGGCTATAAGCCAGGCGAGCGGACTATTTTTGACTTCCAGGCCCCAAAGAGCCAGCGATAAACACTGGGGTTGCCAAAGATGTGCTCGCGATCGGTGACGGCGGCTATAAGCCGGGAGAGCGGTCTATCTTTGACTTCCACACCCCGGAGAGCCAGCGATAAACACTAGGGTTGCCAAAGATGTGACCACGATCGTACGCTGCCTCGCGAATTTATATGATTTCCCGTGAGTGAGTTCATTGTTCAAGCCTGCAAGCTTGACGGAGATAGTCAAACGCTAACTCGTGTTCTTCAAACTAAAATTTAACTCAAGATGCTTTAGGTGAAAAGTGATATAATGACTGTTTATTAGCCTTTGACCCTATTCTTAGTAAAAACTTTTACAACCCTACGTGTTTACGTCGGTTTGTTTATGTTATCGGTTCTCGACTGGAGAATGTCTTGAGGTTTTGTACAGTTTTGTCAATGTTTTAAAATATTAAATGAATACTGTGTGTTCTTTTACTTAGCTGAATAATTTAGACTATAGTTTGAATGCATACGTTTTCTACCAAAATTCCAAGAAAACGGTTTAACCTTTTTAGAATAATTTAGTTCTATTTAAAAATTATAGGAGATTTATTCGCGATAAAGCAGCCCAAGGCTGGGGTGCTTCACATTGAACCTACTACGTCTTGAGACGTGTTTCCATGTTCATATTAAAATTGTAGAAAGCTGATTTTGATGAGAAAATAACAGCATGAAGATTGAAAATTTACAGAAGGAAAGGAAGCGAGGCACACCTGTATTTTATTATCTACATACCATCTGTTACGTTATGCTCCTAGAAACGCTACTATTCGAATAAGTGTTACTAATGTTTACACTAATTTGCCGCAGGAAAATCAGCTAGAATTGACGTCTATCATTTATCATTACCAGGTGGCTTATTAATTAGTAAGATAAATAACTTCTTATTCTAACAGACAACAGACACGAGCTATTAAGTTTGTGTTAAAGCGATCGATTAAAACCGTTTTTTATTTAATTATAATTATGTGATGACTGATGGAAATGGTGAACGATGAGCGGCGAAATAGATAATGTGGTAATTTGTTCCAATAACGATTATGTTCTGTTTTATTTCACTTAGAATTAGAGTCGGCCTTGGAAAATAAAGATCGAAGATTTAGTTTTATAATATATGGTTCGATACAATCTGTGTTGGGGTTCTGGTAATTCTGAATAAAATTACTATTTGATAAATTTGATATCAAAATAAATCTAAAACTTTGGAAAGTAAAATTTTTAATAGTAATAAATCATAATTCCCCTCATTAATTACGTGTTACTAATTATTTATTTTTCATAATATTGACATGGATTATAGAAAATATTGAAACATACTTTTTAAACTATATAAATAGATAAAATGCTAATTGGCAATTTCCCTCTGAAGAGATTACATAAATAAACATTAAAATATAAATATTTTTCAATATAAACATAAAGTAACTAATATAAATAAATTTTGAAAGTGGTAAACACGTATATGTTCAGATTCTACACATCACCAAAGCTTTTGACTTTATGCCACATAGCATTTAATAGATAAATTAAATGTTTATTATGTATATATAAACACCAATAACCGCAATCGAGATTAGTACGCCAGTAATCAAAATAAGAATTCTGGTTTGCCAAATAAGGATTACGGAATACCACAGAGCACAGCATTGGGCCCTATTCTATTCTTATCTACGTTAACGAGTTGACTGACATTACTTCTTGAGAATTTTTTTATTTGCACAAGGTGTCACTATCAGTTAGTCACATTAAGATTCTAACACTGTAATAAGTCACAAATTCAGTACTGATTTCTAGCAAACGAGCATGATTGATTAAGTTCATAACCGACACAATGGATAAAGAGAGAGTTAAATTTTTTTAGGGTATGCATCGACAGCAAACCATTGTGAAAAAAAAGAACTGCAAAAATTTAAAGAAGTATTCTACAAAGACTTTGAGTCTTTGTAGAATACTGCTATAAATTTTTACAAAGTACAGTAAACAGCATTTTTTTTATTTCACTTTCAAAGCCTTGTAACTCTTTAAGGAGAAATTTTTAACTTATTTTAATAATTTTTCTATTTAATCATAATTAAGTATAACCTTCTTTCGCTTTATTGATTTTTTTCATTAAAATATTAATGACACTTTTGCTTTTAAAACAAAATAAATTTTAAATAAAAAACATTGTTCTAATTTTCTTATTTGGGACACCTAATAATCATAATCTATCCCATCACATGATTTTATTTGTCTATCTGCTAATTATTACTGAAGTTACTGTTGGAATAAGAACCTTGCATCAATATACATATGACTGATATTTGTTTTGTATACCTATGTATTAAATATAGGTGTGTATTGTTTCATGTGTTATTCAATAAATGAATTCAATTTCATTTGGGTATTTTATAAGCTTCCATATGAACTTCCAAAAGTTACCTGTATTTTAAAAAAGCACCTTATCAAAATGCTTATAATAATAAAGGAAAACAAAAGAAAAATGCATTTTGCATAATTTCTAAATCTAAGAAACGTATATTCTATGACAAGTTCTACATACTTTATAATTTTTATTTAACGATAAAATTGAAATGATAATACACTAATCTCTTCTGAATCACACACAACATAATAATACATTTTTGAAACAAAAACAAAAGTAACAAAACGTAGTTCAGTAATCACAAATATTGCACTAAATCCTCCTGTCATAATGCCCCCTGTTTACTACACGAATGTAGAACATGAAATGAGAATCACGGACCACACTCTCCAAGTACAGGATAGAATGTTAACGTATTTTTCGGGGAATAATTGGACCCGTTGGAGAGTGTCAGTGGTAAGTATGAAGAAAACGACAATATTTGTAGTACAGCTCACTCTTTAGTTTGCATCATAACGGGTATATAGAATTACTTATCCATACATAAAACTCGATGCTTTAATATAAGATTATTTGCTGGCCACATCAGCTTTTCCATTATTATTTAACATCCTCGTATGGCAAACTGTCAAATACCTACGTATATGTTTTTGTTAGTAGTAACAAAAATAAATTTCTGAAGAATAGTGTTTTATTCTAAATGACATTCTGCGAGACACATGTAATAAGCACATGTGTTTACTAATCCGCAATTAATATCTGATGGATTTAATAAGTCTAGTAAAGGAGGCTTAAATACGAATACTAAGAGAGAGGCAATAGAAAACCCCAAACATTCAATTCATTCTCCGAACGGAGCTCAAATTCTGATAGATCATATGGCTCAATTGTTAATCCACCGATTTAATTGCAATTGAAACCATATAATCTCTAAGAAATTGGAAACTGAAGTAGATTGTGTAATAGCTTTGCGGTAGACTATCGGGAAATATAACTAACAATTGCGGAAATTGTAAGTGTCCCAATACTTAAATCAATTTATTATACAGGGTGCTTCAGGAATAACACGAATTCTCCTAAGACGAACAAATACAGAATTTTAACTAAAACAGGCAACCCATAAGTATTGCAAAATTACTCAATGACAGTGGAAAATAAAAAAAATACCGTTTTTTATAATACATTAGTTGTCTCCGACTGCTCAGATTGGTTCTCACCAATCGTTTATTGCAGCCAGATCTAAGGAGGATCCATTCGCTCGAAGCATTTTGACTGACGGTTGCAATCAAATCTTATTTTGGGGTTTACTTTGGTTTATTTTGGGGTTATCAGGTTGTTTGTTAACAGGAAGTAAAATTCTTTTAATTTAATTTTATTCTGGAAAATTCCACATCCACTAGCAGCAAATAGATTTATATTTTAGATTTAACTGTTGCTGCGAATATTAATCTTATAAAAATCAGAGGAAAGTATTTTAAAAAATCACGAAAAAGTTATTTTACCAAAAAAAAAAAACGAAACATCTGTTTCGTTCGCGTATTTGCCGATTATTCGTCTCATCTGTAATCACGTGCCCAAAATCTCCTCGCATCGGCGAGCATAATACCGAACTCAATTACTGTGCAATAATTTAAAATATTTACGGAATTTAAGCAGGGGCGGATCCAGACAAAAATAACAGGGGGCACATAATAAAATCAACGCATAGGAGGCAAATGCAGAAATCAGTTCCAAGTTCGGGAGGGTCCCCCCATATTTTTTTAAAATATGTATATAATACAGTAACAGTTAGTCCTGTTCTGTATTTATCCAATAAAAAAAACAAATGCCAATAGTTAATAATAAAAGCAAACCAGTTCTTTTATATAAATCTCAAATGGAATTTTCACGCATATTTCTTTGAAAACATGTCTGTCTAGGATCTCTGCAGGAACTACTTTAACATCTACAGTAATGTCCGTTTATTACGACCCCGATTATAGCGACATTAAGGTTATAATGAACTAATCTGAAAAGTACAAACCTAAAGTTCCATAATAAAATGTGTTTTTTTTTTCCAAAAATAACGAACTCGCTTATAACGAACTTTCGAATAAAATAAACCTTATTTTGTATATATTATTTCAAAAGTTTTCGGTTATAACGAACTAGTAGATGGAATATATAACCCAAATAACTCAGATCAAGGCCATACATACATTTGGAAGATGATGCCATTGTCGATTATGTGTCTAATAAAATCGAGGAGGAAGATGAAAATGAAAAAATCGAGAGTAACGAATTAATACCAGTCCTCAATAGACTGACCGAAGTGGAATTGCATCTCAATGAGATTAATGTTGCCAAAAAAAAAAACTAAAATATATCATTTTTTTAAGAAACGTTTATAAAAATTATTGTTATAACCATGTGTCATGTAGGTGCCAACATTATATTTTTCTGTGAAAAGAAATAAAAAGTGAGTTTCTGAAAATAATGGTGACTTATTTTAACCCATCACATAACAAACTTCGCTTATAACGAACCTTTTTGCCAGTTTCTTGAGGTTCGTTATAAGCGGACATTATGGTATACTGATATTCAGCTAACTCACACTATTCAATCTCTCCTGGCGCATGGTTCACGTCAAGTAGGTCTCGCAAGCAAGTAATTGACTTACGGGAACATTGACCTGAATTATTTTTAGGGATTAATGGTAAACTTCGTGTAGTGGGTTTTCCAGCGAGGGAGTGTAATCTCCCATGTTAAACGCTGAAATACTTACATTTTCAAATAATGTGTTACTAAAACCATATACGAGCAAATTGAAATTAAATAGAAATGTAACTTTTGTAAAGCCCTATTTTTGTCAAATAAAGACAGGGGGAGCACGTGCTCCTCTCTGGATACGCCACTGGTTTTAAGTCTAATGATATTTAGGTAAAATGAATAATAGAGTAAAACATGAGATATAAGAAATTAAATTATTATTATATTAAAATTAAAGAAAGATTAAAAATGTTCTTTTTTCCATAATAAAAAGTTTAATTGTATGCCGAGCTTATACTTAGAAACTAATCAACATTAACGTAGTTTGGATTACAAAATAAAGCCTCGACTTACATTTGACCGTTTTCTTCTGTTTTAGGTCACTAAAACGTCAAAATTTGCAAGACGTCAAAAGATCAGCGCCTATTGGAGATGATCGAAGAGGCTGGATTTCGATTCCTGCCGGCAGTACAGATCGTCCTATTTGTCCTACCAAGTTTTCAATGAGTCGTAGCAGCAAGACAAGAGATTACGTATTTAAAAATAACGTTTTTTTTTTATCAAAATACCGTAGGTCGATAGAACTTTTCGTTCAGAAATGGCGACAATGATTGTGCCTGTGTGATGATTTATGCTTGCTTTTGTTTTTCATTTTTTATATTATCGGTATTTTTGTCCTACCAGAAGGACAAGCCCCATGCCAAAGGTCGTCCTTCTTGCGGGAGGTAACTCTTGTACAAAAGTCCTTCCGGAAACGCAGAAAGCAATCTATCATTAAACCCAAAAAATTATTTAAATCCGATCCTGCTTTTTTTTATGCTATAAAGTGAATGGACTTCAGCTAAAATATCGCCCGATCGTGATTAAAGGTTAACGAAGAAAGCGATGATGAAGTTTTAATTTTGTCATAGGTGCCCAAGGTGTTGGTGACATTGGGTGATATTAAGGAACCTGCAGAAGATACTCAAACGAGAGCATCCAATAATTGTAAATGTGATACTCTTAATCCTGTATCCTTTATGGAGTATGAAGCCAATTATCAATATAATAGAAACATTGTTATTTTATAGTAAATAAAATAATATTTCTGTATGTATGACTTTTTCTCTGAAATGTTAAAGTTTCTTATATTATATATTTTTATTTTTTTCACTTTTGGTTGCATTTACAACAAATATCAACAAAAAAATACTCAAAAAAAAAAATTGTAATCATTTTTAGGTAGTAAAAAATTAAATAAGTATACAAAAAAATATTAATTCGTGCTCCAGAGTTAAAAAGGCTAATTCAATTAAAATTTTTGGAAATTATTAATTATATTTTAACGTAAACATTAAATAGTATGAGGTAAAATTAATGGAACTAACTAAACTTGGACTACTAAATAAGATAAGTCCGTTTATTTCCATCATATAAGTATACATGTTTAATGTGGTAAAGTGTATTCCCAAAGATTGTCTACTAGGAAATGTTCCCCTGCCCCTTGGTATCTATACATTTCAGCTGCCAGATCTTTCTTGAAAAAAATTATTGTTTAACAGTTTTGACGTTCTTTTCTTCGAATTTAAATCTCTTATTATTCCACCACTTTCTTTCGATTTAAAAATTCTAAACACTCTAGTTTCTGATATCTGAAAATATTTCATAAAACTACTATAATTTTTTTACGAAGAGGTGTGAAAAATTAAAAATAACTACCGTGTTGCCATCTCTGTATCGATACACTTTCATTGATTTTTCTAAAGTTTCCCTCAAGAATATTTAATCGAAAAGAAAATACTGGACTTAAAAATTTAATGTTTACATTTTTTTAAGATGTCACTTTAAATTATTTTTTGACAGCTAAATACATATCCATATACACAATATAAACAATATTAATTATTACCAACCACAAAATGTAATATTTTCCTTGGTAATTCAACGAAGTTTTAACTTAATAAAAATAAAAAGTTGTATTTGATTTTTTTGACGTTATCTACAAGTATCGTCATCGGTCACGTAATCCTTTCTAAAATCACCACGGCGCATTTGGCGTTGCGATCAGACGAGTAAAAATCAGCTGATTTTTGGTTTGTTTACTTACATTCGATTTATTTACTTTTGTGAGTTCTTTCTTAGGTAGAAAAATATATATTATTATATATATATATATATATATATATATATATATATATATATATATATATATATATATATATATATATATATATATATATATATATATATATATATATATATATATATATATATATATATATATATATATATATATATATATAGTTTATTACATTGGGGGTTTACAAGTTTCCTTACTTTGGATTCTTTAAATGTGCTGGCTACCCTGACGACGCTATGGCAAGCAGAAACACGTGTCGGTAGATATTTTAAAGTTTTTTAAAGTGAGTGTCAACTGGTGAGTACCTTGTGTTTTATTTATTTTTGGTTTTACTAGACAGAATAGTTGAAATTAAAAATAACATTATTGAGTCAGTAGTACTGAACATAATGTGCATATTATCTTTTTTGTAATCCAAGTTTCAGCGTTTTGGCAAATAGCCGGGAAAATAATTGTTTAAAAAGATATATGTTATACTTATCTGTGATAAGATTTGTAAAAGTTAGATAATAATAATTAACAAAAAATTTTCAGTTAATATTATTTTTCATTCCACTCTATTATATTATTATATTAATCGAACGTTGGTAAGTCCAATTAATGAGTTTAACCTGTTTTTTCCTAATTTATGGCAGTCCCTAACCAAAAAATGTCACTATTATACCTTTTGTATTATAGTCCTCTGGTTTGAAATGGAAACGCATTGACGAAGCTAACGATTTTCGCATCAATTATGCATTGTCCCATACTTTTCTTATATCTATTTTCTCCACGATACCACAGCTATTGGTGATATAAACAAACCCCTGTGGCTTTCTTGGGAAAATTTGAAAACTTCTGCACAGAAACATATAACCGTTACGAATAATCATCACATTCTAGTAGCCGGAGTTGGTGGCACAAGTATAAATATTAATAATAATATGGTGAATATAAAGAATGTTCTACATGTGCCGAATTTATCAGTGAATCTACTGTCAGGCAGTCAAACTGTTAAAAATGGTAATACTGTCATATTCAATCAATCAGGTTGCGAAATTTATATTGAAGGAAAGACGTTGATTGCAAAAGGCAGACTGGAAGATAATCTGTTTAAACTAAATTGCTTAACAGATGAAAAGTTATTTTCTGCAAAGACTGACTCCGACTTATGGCAGGGCAGATTAGGACACCTCAGTTTTGAATACATGAACAAATTGAAAAATATTGTTGCTCCGAATAGCAATTTTAACTTCAAAAATGAAATTAAAAGGCATTGTGACGTTTGTGTCAGAAGTAAGCAAACGGTTTTACCATTTAAAAACTCTGGTACTCATACAACGCGAGAACTTGAACTTATTCACTCCGATGTTTATGGACCGATGGAAATAACTTCTTTGGGAGGTGCACGTTATTTTCTAGCTCTGATGATTTCACGCATAAAGTGTTCATCTACTTAATAAAATCCAAGGATGAAGTAATTGATTACTTCATTAAATTTAAAAATTACGTAGAAAATCGAAGAAAAGAAAATAAAAATTTTACTCACAGATAGTGGGCATGACTACTGCAACACTAAGCTACTGAAATTTTTAGGACATTCAGGTATTCAACATCAGCTGACAACAGTATATATTCCACAGCAAAATGGACTAGCGGAAAGAATGAATAGACCGATAATAGAAAAAGTTCGGTGTGTGCTGTTTGAAGCGAATTTATCCAATTTATCTGGGATGAAGCAGCGACGATTGCTGCACCATATATTTTTTAAATAGATTCCCTACAAAATGTCTAAGCAATAAAACTCCAGAAGAAGCGTGGACTGGTAGAAAAGTGGTTATCAGTAACCTACGCGTATTTGGCTGCAAAGCATATTTACATATTCCAAAGAAAAAACGTAAAAAGTTGGACAGTAAATCAGAAGAGTGCATCTTTGTGGGCTACAGTTTGCAGATCAAAGGATATCGTTTGTATCAACCGTCAACAAAAAAAAACGCATATCAGTAGAGATGTTGTATTTGATGAAACTAGCATTAAGGAGAAAAATAATGGTATCTGTTTAGATTATACTTTTAATGAAACATTCCGGATGAAGTGGGAGATAATATTGATGATGAGTTTGATAACAGTATGCACTCTGGTTTGGAGGATGCATCGTCGTCTCATGAAGATGAGGTGAATGCACAGGCTCTGTTTGAAGATGAAGTTTCAAATCAATGGAATGTTGGAGATAATATTTATGTCCCGCAAAATGTTCGAAGATCTAAAAGAACGCCAAAACCAACGAAAATGGATCAGTATAATTTATATAATGCCATACACTGCGATTCTAACGAAAGGTTTACCGTATGCTAAACATTTAAATTGCATAACAAAAATTGGTTTGGTAGAATTTGGTAAGTGATCAGCAAGTATTAACGATTAAGTTATCCTGTTGATGTCGTGGTTCAGTGGGAGTGTTGGAATAAGAACCTTGCATCAACATACATATGACTGCTATTTTATTTGGAGTATCTATGTATTAATATAGGTATATATTATTTCATGTGTTATTCAATAAATGTATTCAATTTCATATAACATTTTATTTGGGTAATTTATGAGCTTCTATATGAACTTCCAAAAGACACATGTAAAAGTCGAAAATAAAATCGTATAATATTACAATATCAATTAATAAAATACATCCATTTCAAACGCCGATGACATCACATCGTCAGTCTGCAGAAAAGTTAATCACAAAACAAGGAAATCGGCTACGAAGTTAGAAATTCGTTCCTTGCGTTGGAGGAAGAAGAGAAAAACGATTCCTGAAAATCATACAAATGAATAACTTAGGAAAGTTACAAAATTTACCAATATGTGAAAGTGATAAAAAAAATATGGATGTGTTAACTCCGACATATCGAGGTTTTCGCCACACATCAATTTTTTTCGGTATCCAAAGTAAATTCTGAGATTCATTTATTTTTTCGCTAATGAACAATAACAAGAAAACGACAGAACAACTATCAGAGAAAGTTCACACCAAATACTGAACACTGCTAAGATTTGTTCATTCGTAGAGTTGGTATTTATCCGCATATCATGGGCGCTGCTAGGTAGAGACATATCCAAGTATGTAAGCGAGACTTATTTACTATTTTAGTCTACTGTTATGCATCGAGGTGTCAATAACGTAATTTATTTCTCTCCGTTGTATTGTTGATAATTTTATTTTTTGTATTTTATTCTTGATGTTAATTTAATAATAAAGTATGTCAGACCTGCCCAAGGGTAAAAACCGGCCATAAGCTGACAAAGTGAATAAATTTATCAGTGAATTCCCGGATTTATTTTACAACGGTGCTATAATAATTTGTAAGGCGTGCGAGACGGGCACGCCTTACAAATGTTGGGACAAACGTGACTGTAAATGTCACTTAAGTTTTGTGCAACATAAAACGAAGAAAAATGGCGTGCCTTCGACAGCACAGTTTATGTTCAATTTACTCTTAATGCTGATTGATTGTGACGTTCAGCTGCATATATTCGATAAACAACCATTTCAGGAGTGGGATGGTATATATTAATAAAACTAATCGTGTGCAATAGATTTCATTTGCGACTGATTATCTCCCCTACTGTATAGGAATTCTTGTAAGTTGACAATTTAAGATAAGATTAGGCCAATTTAGGTTAAATTATAGATTCGGTTAAGTGTAAGAATAGCTTTTGGCTAAACCTCGCCGAATTACTCTATTACTCCATCATATTGTATAGATATATTTATTTTATGATAATTATGTGTAACCAAAAACTATCAATAAAGACGCTTAATATTATTATCATAAGTGTGAAAATATTTGATAAAATTGTTGTATAATCTACAAATTAAATTAAATTAATGTTAATTATAATTCCTAATAAAAGCACAAAATAATTTACAACAGATGTTATAATGTATCGCTTGGACTTTAAATAAGTATAAAAATATGCGAATTTCATTGACCATTAAATTTAACTGGAAGGTTCGATTATTTGTGTTATTTTAACCTTTATATTGTTTTCACTGTTTATTTTCGCAACCGTGCAACCGCGTCGAGTGAATGATTGTCTTTTTCCAGAGGATGAATAATACAAATAAAAGTCGCTTGTAATACAAATAAAAGTCGCTTGATTTTCATTTGTTTTCATAGGAAAACTTCTGTTCTGTTTTCATTTGAAATGTGAACAATATACCGACCCGAACATTTCCGTGTAAAACAAATATTTCAATAATAAGCATCTTTTAGTTATGTCAGAAGTGAGCTAGGTGTATGGTATCTGTGCGCTACATCAAACTTTCCTTTTTATTTAAATATCTTGAAATGACAATTTTTCTTGTTGGAGCATCAATAAAATATATCCTACTCCAGAAGCTTCATGACAACATTGTCACGACTGAAGTAAGGACCTTATTCGTTTATTGCTAATAGAATATTTCTAACCAGACAAAGGTGTGCTAATAATCTTCAATAGATATTTGATATTGTATTTTGTATACTTTTTTATTAAAAAATCCAATTTTATGTTTTTCTTCTTAAAATGGTTGACTGAATCGACCTGGTAAAAATCCATGCTCAAACTGAAAACTTAACTGTTTTACGAATTTCACAAAGAATATATATATATATATATATATATATATATATATATATATATATATATATATATATATATATATATATATATATATATATATATATATATATATATATATATATATATATGTTGTTTTTCAGGTTTTCGCGGGTGGTGAATGTTAAATTCGTTTTCCGGGTATACTCCCGCGTAGGTGATAGGCCCCGAGAGGGACCGTGGTTGCCGAAACGTCGTTCAGACAACCACGGTCCCTCTCGGGGCCTATCTCCTACGCGGGCGCCCGGAAAACGAATTTAATATATATATATATATATATATATATATATATATATATATATATATATATATATATATATATATATATATATTTATATATATATATATATATATATATATATATATATATATATGTTAAATTCGTTTTCCGGGCATACTCCCGCGTAGGTGATAGGCCCCGAGAGGGACCGTGGTTGTCTGAACGACGTTTCGGCAGAATCTCATCTGCCATCTTCAGGTTCTAACCGATAACTGCTTACTGCGGCTTCTGGTTACTCGAACTGAAATGACGTTTTCTGGATCTGGCAGTTCTTTATATACTCTACCTATGTTACGCCATCTGCAGATGCATATTAAAAAAATCACCACAGTAACAATTATGGGTTTTAAGAAAAACTTATGTGAATACCAGTTACGAAACATCTAATTAATATTTTTGAATCATTTTCATTTCCTAAAAATGTACAGGGTGGCCAAAAATTAGTATTCAATTAAGAACTTTTTAAATTAAATTTTCTCAATTTTTTCAAATGAAACACCCTGTATATTTTTCAACGATGTGATGTAAAAATGAAAAATGAAAATTTTTTGTAAGTACTTCCCTATGGCTAATTGCAACCATTTTCGTTTTATAAATAAATAAATGTCAAATTTAAGAACAAACTTATAAAAAGAGGTTCCCTCAAATAATTCATTAGAAAAATTTATAATAGGTGTTCGACGTGTTGCCCATTTTGATTGACACACGTTTTTATGCAATTTTGAAATGAGGCCATTTAGTGGGACCATTTCCATTGAAATGAGTAAATAGTATTTAACCAGTCCTTTATTGTAACGTTTTTTTTGTAAATTTTTTTGCTGTTTTCGTTATTCGACAAGCAATAAAACCTCAGTATGGTATAAATTGTCGTGTACAAAGGAGCATTTATCGCACTTATCTGTCGTTAGTTACAATTTGTATTGAATTTAAAATATTTGGAATTTTACAATATGAATTTTAATAAAGCGGAACTTGTAGACATGACTTTTGTTTTGGGCGAGTCAGACAGAAATTGTTTACTTGCCAATAGAATTTATCACCAACGTTATCCTAAAAGAAGGCTTCCTGATGTTAGCAACTTCCAAAACCTTCTCGATAGATTTATGGAAACTGGAAATGTCGAATATAAAAAAAGTGAAAGAATAAAACGTGTTGTGAATGAAGAAAATGAGTTTTCTGTGATGCTGGCAACGGTTGAGAATCCCCATGTTAGTCAAAGAGAAGTGACCTCATTAGTAGGAATAAGTAGACGGTCTGTGGGTCGAATCTTAAAAACAAATAAGTTGCATGCACATCATATTCAAATGCACCAGGAATTATCTGATGACGATTTTCAAAAGCGCCTACAATTTTGTAATTGGGCCACAGGTAAAATGCAAGTTGATGTCAACTTCTTTAATAATGTTTTATTCACTGATGAGGCAATTTTTCATAAAAATGGATTTGTTAATAGGCACAATTTCCATTATTATGCTTCGGAAAATCCTCACTTTTTTATGTAAGTTGATAACCAATACAGATGGTCTAAAAACATTTGGGGAGGAATTATTGGAGAACATGTAATAGGGCCACATTTCTTTGATGGTACATTGACTGCAGCTATTTATCTTCATTTTTTTGGAAAACTATCTGCCACAATTATTGGTAAATCTCCCTGGAAGAATTCGAAATAGGATATGGTTTCACCACATTATTTAAATGCAGTTAGAGACCACTTAAATAATACCTACCCTCATCAATGGATTGGAAGAAATGGACCCACTAAATGGCCTGCTAGATCCCCAGATCTTACAAAAATGGATTTCTTTTTATGGGGATACGTGAAGGAAATTGTTTATAGAGACACACCAACAACAGTACAAAATATGAAGGAATGAATAATAACTGCCTTTAGATCTATCACACCGGCAGTTTTAGGAACAGTGGGAACCTCATTTCAAAAGCGCATAGAGATGTGTCAATCAAAATGGCCGACATGTGGAACATTAATTATAATTTTTTCTACTGAGTTATTTGAAGAAACCTCTTTTTTTAAGTTTATTTTTGAATATTGTAATTATTGCTCAATAAAACGAAAATGGTTGCAATTAGCCATAGGGAAGTACTTACAAAAAATGTTCGTTTTTCATTTTTACATCACATCGTTGAAAAAATTGAGAAAATTCAATTTAAAAAGTTCTTAATTGAATACTAATTTTTGACCACCCTGTACATTTTTAGGAAATGAAAATAATTCAAAAACATTAATTGGATGTCTCGTAACTGGTATTCACATAAGTTTTTCTTAAAACCCATAATTGTGACTGTGGTGATTCTTTTAATATCCATCTGCCCCACCCTGTATATATATTTTACAAAATATATAAAAGCATGAAACATTGTTTTGCCATTATATTGTCTTCTTCAGATGTAAGTACAAGACTGACATTACAATGATAGAAATAGAGGTTCCATAAAGTTGCAAAATTATACGTAAAAATAACTTTGAATAAGTTATGATTTAGCATGTTTGCAGGTACCCAAAAATTTAATTACACTAGTAAAAAGTATAGTAAATAAACAAATAGATAAAACATAAAAAAAATAAATAACATTGATTAATAATAAATAAACAAAAATAAATATAAAATTAATAATTACAATTAAAACAAGATTAGTAACTGTGAATTAATTATTTGTTTCCAGCTGATCATATAATATTATATCTGAATTTTTTAATTTGTTAATTCCTAAATATTCTAATAGTGTGAATTTTAATCCTATGTTTTCTACGTGATAATTTCAAAATTGTCATTAAAACTATGATTTTCTCCAAATAGGTGGTTAAATCTTTATTTTTATTTTGTTTTTTAATAATCTCTTAGATACTAAAATTTTTCATATTTTTTCGAATAACTCCGGAACGCCACATCAAAATTAAAAAATCTGGCGGTCATTGGAAAAGTATGTCACATTTGACATATTGTTTTGCAGATAATATTTAGGAAAACTCGTTTTTTCTTAGATTCCGGAAGCAGGCTGATTGTAAATGACACATTTTGTGATAGAGAACTTCGATGTAGATTAATGTTTCACATTTCTGTTTCAGACATGGTACATTTGCCTGACTCTAAAGGATACGACATGTAATTAGCCATTGGAAACAGCCAAAGGGAACAATATTAAAACCTATTAGTGGTGCACTAGACAAATATTCTGTTAGTACAGTAGTTCTAATAAATGTTCTTGTGTCTGCAAATATAGGATATTTATCATTAATTATATTGGCTTTTTGCACGGAGCATCTGAATGCTCCGGCAAAAAGCCAGTATAGACATTGCATACAAAAATTCGAAAGACAAGGAATCATCATAAATAAAAAGCTCTGCTGTCGTCGTCGATCAGTGAGAATCCCAGAAAACATGATGCGTGTTCGTACAGAGAAAACATGGTCATTATTTTTCGTTTTTACATAAACTTAATACCGAAATATTGATTTTAATTTTCCTATAAAATTATGTAAATGAGAAAACAGTATTAATATCTGCCCTGTGTATACAAGTTTCTCTGTTTCGAAGCTTATTCCTGTGTGGTCAAAATATATATCCTTGATGGGCCCTTAGGCAAAAGAAGTAAATCCCTGTCGAAACATTATCATGTTTAAATTATTAGTTACGGTACGTGCATAAGGGATGTTTATTAATTGAATTTAGTTTAAAAGTTAAATGAACCTCGTGTTTGCTATCCCCACAAACACCTATACTCGTAGATTCGTTGATTGAAAGTCCAGGTAACACTTACTTACTACCTTATTAACTAATTAATAATTAACAACAATAGATTAATTAATGTCTTAACTATAATCACAATTGAACACTTATAAGTCTCTATCTTATTTTTCCTTTACTGGTTCACGTTCAACTTAAGACCGAGTCTCAGCCCACCGTGCGTCTTATCTATACATTCATTCATACGGTCTAGAACATTCCAGAATATTCCCAGCCATTCTCGTACAATTCCATTCTCATCTAACCAGTCTACACAGTCTAGTGGCGTAACACTGCCCTCTCCTTAAGCCTGAACGTCCCGATCAGGCAATTTATTCTTCCCTGCATACTTGGCTAGTCTCTCTATATGCACCACCTTCATCTTTGATTTTGAACTTTGCTGAATTCGGTATACAACGTCTATTAGTCTGGTGACGACAGTGTAAGCCCCTTCCTAGGGCGGGTGAAGCTTCGGGGACCTGCCTTTTTTTCGTTGTGGGTTATATAGCCAAACCAGATCTCTAGCCTGGAACCCTCCTGAATTCACCTTAAGGTCATAACGAGCCTTCATGCGATCACTTACTATGGCAATTCGATCATGTACCAACTCATGAATGTTCCTTAGCCGTTCACCAACTTCATTGGCGTAGTCATTTATGGAAAGTCACTCCTCATCTTGTGTACCAAACACC
This sequence comes from Rhamnusium bicolor, assembly GCA_029963845.1. Taxonomy (NCBI): domain Eukaryota; kingdom Metazoa; phylum Arthropoda; class Insecta; order Coleoptera; family Cerambycidae; genus Rhamnusium; species Rhamnusium bicolor. Next base: position 1,577,552 of record JANEYF010005426.1, on the reverse strand, counting down.
AAGTCACATGACAGCCTAATCCCACGTCCAAACATCACGCGAGCCGGCGTCTGTTTTGTTGTTTCATAAATGGAAGCCCTGTATGCCATAAGGAAAAGAGGTAAGTGACGGTCCCAATCTCTCAGATGTTTATCAACCACTTTGGATAGGTGCTCCTCCATGGTTTTATTATATCTCTCCACCATTCCGTCTGATTGTGAATGTAGGGCTGTTGTCTTCTGAAACACCCCTGATTCAAAAATTTTTCCTTGGTCTGAATGTAATTCTAGGGGCACGCCAAATCGACATACTAGATTATTCACCAGAGCTAGAGCGACACGGGCTGCTTCATGGTTTGGTATGATATAAGCTTCAGGCTACTTATTAAAATAGTCCGTGGCACCTTACTTGCCGCACAAACTTCACATTTGCGGCACTAAGCCTTCAGATCTTGGCGGCTGTTCACCCAGTAGAATCGTTCGTGTACTTTTGTGAGAGTTTCGTTGATGTTAAATTATCCGCCAGACGTTCCTTTATGCACTTCCTGGAGTACTTTTGGTATGCGACATCTGGGAATTACCAATCTCAAAGTAATTTCCTTCCCATCTGGACTTTCCCAAGCTCTTTTCAACAGTCCATCCTCTACTCTAAGGGAATCCCATTGTGCCCACAAAGCCTTCAGTCCCCCTGACTTGTCTGAAATGTCCTTTCAGTCGGGTCGGGCTCCTCTTTCTTTCCATTCCAGAATAGGACCAGGTTCTTGATCTTTTACCTGCTCTTCTCTTAATGTATCTTTTGTCCAACCGCCAGAAACACCAATTTTAACAGTGTTTACAATTATTATCCCTTGTTGTTTTTCCATCCGGTGGCAGTGCTTGCAGGGTCTTCTGGAGAGAGCATCTGCATTTCTATGGGATTTCCGGGACGATGTTCGATTTTAAAATCGTACTGCTGAAGTTTTTCTATCCAGCGATCTAGTTAGCCTTCTGGGGGTCTTCAACTACAATAACCACTTCAATACAGCATGGTCGGTATTACCTTTAAAATGTTGTCTATATAGGTACTTGTGAAAATAATCTATAGATTTGACAATGGCCAATAGTTCTCCGTGTCACACAATAGTTACGTTTTGGTTTGGACAACGTCTTGCTGAAGTACTCAATTACGTTTTCTTGTCCGTTTTGAATTTGGGAAAGAACACATCCAAGTTCAGAATTACTGGCATCCGTGTCTAATACATAGAGACCTTTCCGTTGTGGGTATGAAAGAACTGGACTCGAACATAGTGCTGATTTTAATGTTCTGAATGACGTTTCGCACTCTTGTGTCCATTGGTACTTAACCTTTTCTTCTGTAAGCTGGTCTAGTGGCTTCGCAATATCAGCAAATCGTTCCACAAATCGTCTGTAGTAAGTGCATCGGCCAAGGAAGCTTCGTATTTCGTGAAAATTTGTTGGCCTCGGCCAATCTCGTACTGCGGAAATCATGTCTGGATCCGTTCTTATCCCCTCCGAAGACACGACATGTTCAAGGAACTTGACCTCTTTCTGGAACATTAGGCACTTTTTTGGGATTCAATTTCAGGTGTGCATTTCTGATTCTTCCAAACACTTCTTGGAGGTTCTTCAATTGCTATTTAAAGTCCCGTCCCATAACCATCACATCATCAAGATAAACTAGGCATGTCTTCCAGGTTATTCCTCGTAGTACCAGTTCCATCAGTCTATCAAAAGTCGCTGGTGCATTGTAAAGGTCTAAAGGCATCACAGTGAATTGATAAAGGCCACTTCCTGTCGAAAACGCTGTCTTGTCTTTGTTATTTGGATTAAGTCCCACATGCTTCTAAGATCTAGAGTGGAAAACCACTGTGAGTCTACCAGCGCGTTTACTGTGTCATCAATTCGGGTTAACGGATAGCTGTTTTTCTTGTGACATCATTCAGCTTCCTGTAATCGACACAGAATCTTAAAGTTCCATCCTTCTTAGCAACCAAATCTGTCGGCGACGAACAAGGGCTGGTTGATTTCACAATAACTCCGTCTTTAAGCATCTTTTGTACCATTGCAGAGGCCTCTTCTTGTTTTGCTAATGAGAGCCTCCGAGAGGGTTGACGAATGGGAGCTGATTCACCAGTATTACCCGATGTTGGACTATATTGGTCTTTGTAAGAGTTTCTTTCTTCAAAAATTGTAAGGCTTCCCTATGTTCCTCTAGAGTTAACTGTTCTAACTGGGCACTTAATATTTTTATAACCTCTTGGTCCATATCTGTATTGTTAAAGTTTCGTTTGTATTGAAAATATGGCACCTGTGGCACCTTTATATTACATTTGTACAATAAAAAATGATAACTTATTTTCCATTCATAATAGTTTTTATAAACTCGAAATTACATAATTACAAAAATATTGTTTCTTATCTAATTTTCACTTTACTTTGTTAGTTTTTCTACTAGTTTCATCCTATTTGGACATTTTTTTAAGTAACTAAAAGTACACAGAATTATTCTTTAGGTATAAATTGAGGAGCAATTAAGTTTCTGGTTGATTTTTATGATGTGTACTGTACAGATGTTATGCCTTAAAAGTATAGATGATAACTTTGTTGAGGTAGTAAATTTATATTTTATGTTGAAGTTTTATTATCCTAACAGCAATATGTTTACTGAACTAAGTTTGATAATGGAGAATTGTTTAAATCTATCTAGCCGCTTGGTCTACTCTCGAAGTTTTCAAAACTGTTGGAAATTTGAGATTAACTATATGTTCCTTGAATCTAGTTTGGGTTTGTCGTCTAGTTTGTCCAACATACTTTTAATACCAGTCCTTATAGCTAATTTGGATTGAGGATCGCATGGAATCGATAAAATTTCGGACTTTCTCTTTTTAAAAGGTCGAGAAAACGTTAAAGAGATATTTCGACATTCCTCGACCTGTTAAGTTTTTTTACTTTTTTTCACACATATGTAATAATTTTGGCATATTAGTTTTGGTAGGCTTGAATGTGTTAAATGTTTATAAATGTTGAAGAAGTTATTGGAGCATCAACTCCGGTAAATTTGCCACCACGTTCTCCTGACAATACACCGTGTGAAAATTTTTTTATGGGGTGCTTTAAAAACCATGGTGTATTCCATTCATACTAGCATGACCAGCTGTTGACGATTTGGATAGCTGAAAGCGTTATTGGCCTTGACCATATAGTAAATCAAAACGTTCGTTAGTTAGCCGGCCTCAAGCTTTTTTACTAGCTTTGTTTATTTTATACTGGAAAAACTGCAAGTCTGCTACCCTAAACTTTCCACTCTCCGTCCCCAGCTTCTTTCGGGGTCCGCCACTGGATTTTCGCAAGATTATTTTTTGTTCATAACTTGTTAAGAAAGTTATTGGAAACATTATCGAAATTGAATCGTTTCGCACACAAAATTTACATTCTAATAGTGATAAAATATTACGTATCTGAAAACTTTTCCATCTGTTGTGTTGTTGAAATTCCGGTGGCAGATAAACAATGTCTGTTTGCATATACGATAAAAATACAAAATATTTTCTTTAGATAAACGATACCCAATCTGTAGAGTTATTTAAAAAACACCCAATGAAGTAAGTGTTAAATTTTCAGAGTGTGTTCTGCAGATTGTCAAATATACAATAAAGTATATGAAATATTATAATATTTGCCTCGAGGAGGCTTGTTTAGATTAGACTTTTTTAAGAATTATTTATTTTTCCTGGTAACGGCATAATAAATTTCCTGATTTATTGGATTGTTCTCGTAAACTTACGTTCTCGGCATCGATCACCAAGAACAACATAACTGTAATAAGAGCGATAAATAGGCATAGAATCATAATGCAAATTACTACTGTCAGAAACGATAAATATCTCGGTGAGCCGAAAAAAACTTTTTAGAGAAAAAATCCAAAATTTGCAGGAGTTGTCATGCACTTACCTTCTCATATACTGGTCCTTAAAGACGACTAATATAACTATAACATTCGCGATAAATGCTGATAAAAATACTGGAACGTACAGTCCTATCACAGTATAATGGTTTAGAGAATATGTGTTGTGTATGAAAGACGGAGATATGTTCAAAGTGTCTGTATATATTGTTGTGTTGTTCACGTCCATTTCGCAGTTTTGGCTGCTTCCACTTTTAGCCAGGAGATATCTGAAACAAAGAGAAAATTACATTATAATTTGAGTAGATGTGTTAAAGGCTGTTTCAGATATCAATTTAAATTCGTCCCTGGTCCTTTTAGGCGAATTAATTGGATTTCGGACAAACGAAAATTAGGGCTACTTGTAATGAATATTTTTTTTATTAATCCCTTAGTGGCATTACGCTGATAATAAAATGTAGGTTACTAATTAACTAACGAAGCAAAAAAGTTATAAAGATTTTTTAAATACATTGTTGGTCATGTTTAATACAAGGTCATCAGATAAATCCAGCTACATATGTATTACCAAGTTTCCTGTAAAATTGAAATTTTATTTATGACTTTGACTTTAATTTTATTCTTTTCAATTGTCGGCACACCAGTTGTGCATAGATTCAAGAGAAAAAAAAATTAATTAATGAGGTATGGTTATGCTCATTTGGTTATACGTAATCGATTCATATCGCTCTTCTTTAAAAAAAATATATGTATATACATATACATATACATACATATATATATATATATATATATACATATATATATATATATATATATATATATATATATATATATATATATATATATATATATATATATATATATATATATATATATATATATATATATATATATATATATATATATATATATATATATATATATATATATATATATATATATATATATATATATATATATATATATATATATATATATATATATATATATATATAACATATAATATAACAAAAACAAATAACAAATAACAAATAACAAACTTTATTCATCCAGTAGATCATACAAAAAATGATATAGGATACGTCAATTAAAAACATGAAATATACAAATGAAAAGAAAAGAAAGAAAAATAAAAAACAATAATGATTAAAATATAAAAGCAAGTGACAAAAATTCGCTCAGACACGTCGATTTTTAAATTCATTTCATAATTTGTTTATTTAAAAAAAAAATTTTTACATACTTTTTTTAAAAGTTATGACGTCATCGGCAATTTTTTTTAAACGGCAACCCCCATTTTTAAAAATTTCATTTTTAAAGAGCACATTTTTCTGCATACAGTACGTGAAATTCTAAGGCATGTTGCATGACGAAATTATCGAAAATAAAAATCTTAACTACTTTTAATTTAATAAAACAGAAATACAAGAAATAATAAATCCAGCAAAAAATAATTAAATTAAATGTTCAAATTGCGTACCATTTACTTTTTAACAATGCCCAAGCCGAAATTCAAATTCTCGCAAAACGTTAGTAATTGTTTCGGGTCCAATTCTTCCACATTCGTACCTATTCTGTCTTTTAAGTCCTCAATGTTATTCGGTCTATTAAAATACACTTTGGATTTAAGGTAACCCCATAAAAAATAATCCAATGGAGTTAGGTCCGGAGATCTAGTTGGCCATCCTAATGAACCGCGTCTACCAATCCATCTGTCTGGGAAAATTTCGCTTAAATAAATACGCACTATTACCGAATAATGCGGTGGTGCGCCATCTTGTTGACCATATGGAGTTCTCCGGTACATTAGGGTTTTCGCCATTTGGATACAGTACGGCAAGTCCCGGTATTGTGTTTTGTTGGAGCAACTCCAAATATTTTACACCATTGAATGACCCGTCAATAAAAAATGGACCCAAAATTGTAGTCCCAACAATTCCAGCCCACACGTTTACTTTCTGTGGAAACTGGGTATGTACCTCCATCATCCAGTGTGGATTTTCATGTGACCAATATCGATAATTTTGCCTATTTACAGCGCCATTTAAGCAGAAGGTGGCCTCATCAGAGAAAAGTACTCGACTTAAGAAATGTGGATTGGTATTGCATCGTTCCATCATGGTTTCGCAAAACTGTACTCTGTGGTCGAACTCATCTTCGTTAAGCTCGTGAACTAAAGTTACTTTATATGGGTGCCATTTATTCTTTTTCAAATATTTTAAAACAGTCGACTGACTAATTGACTGCTCTGCTGCGACTTCGCGACTTGGTTTGTAAAGGATTATCCTCCATTGTCAGTAAAACATCTAACTGTTTATTTTTCTGAAATTGCAGGACGACCTCTCTTACATGACCACACTCTCGGAACCTATTTTCTATTTTGCTAACAGTTGATTGTGTAATCGGTCGATCAGGGTGTTTATCGTTAAATAATTCAGTAACCCGAGTTTGTGTTCGGGACATGTCTCTACAACCAATCATCATCAAAATCTCAAATCGCTGTCTCTCACTGAAACGTTCCATTATTAAAACTTTAAATACAACTGAATGTAAGTAAATATGAAGTAACGTGACAGCCAGATCCGCGTTTCTACGTAGATGAAAAAAAAGCGTAAACATGAAAAAAGCGTAAGTCGTAAAACAGTTCCTCTACCAGGGTTCGACCATAAGTAAAACACGTGTGTGCTATTAATGTTAAATTGTTTTTTCTCGATAATTTCATCATGCAACATGCAATAGAATTCAACATACTGTATGCAGAAAAATGAAATTTTTAAAAATGGGGGTTGCCATTTAAAAAAATTGCCGATGACGTCATAACTTTTTAAAAAAAAATATATATATATATATATATTATATACATATATATATATATATATATATATATATATATGACGTCATATATATATATGTACTTTTTTTTTTTTTTTTTTTTTTTTTTTTTTTTTTTTTATGATGGAATTTATATATATATATATATATATATATATATATATATATATATATATATATATATATATATATATATATATATATATATGACGTCATAACTTTTTTAAAAAAATATATATATATATATACATATACATATACATATATATATATATATATATATATATATATATATATATATATATATATATATATATATATATATATATGACGTCATAACTTTTTAAAAAAATATATATATACATATACATATACATATACATATACATATATATATATATATATATATATATATATATATATATATATATATATATATATATATATATATATATATATATATATATATATATATATATATATATATCATCATCATCATATATCATCATCATATATATCATCATCATCATAGTAAGTTGGCGTCATCTAAAGCGGACGTGCGGCAGGACGCTCCCGTGAATTTCGGTAAAATAACCGGTAATAACTTGAATAATTGTGACAAAATTTAGCTGGATTGAAGTGTGGAATGTTTCACACAAATCTACATACTTCAACATTAGACTTAATCTACGATTAAATTAATATTTAATAAATAGTGCTTAAATGTTAAACAACTAGACTAAAACAGTTTCTTTCTCATAAAGTGGTCAACACGTGTAAAACGAAAAAGGGACAGGGATTTATCACACCCTGAACCTCAGTTTCTATAGTGTCGAAGAGTTGATGAATAACATCTGGCAATTAGAAAATATCTCGGCAAACGTATTTATTGTTGAGTGCTATAAACTCAGCCAGTGCCTGTGCCATAAACTGTAAGCTGTAATCGTCTCTTTAAATAATTAAACGTTGCATATAAAGTGTCGCATGGACATAAATTAACTTGTGTGTGTGTGTGTGGTTATTCAAGTCAGAAAATTCTACCTTTTTTTTTTTCTTTCTTTTTTGACACCGGTAAGATAACACATCTCTATCTAGATTGTCGAAGTGTGTGTTTTACCCAGTTTGATCGTTTTCAACAATGTCGAGTGTTAGCCGCTGTCCGAACTGTAATTCAAGCAAACAAGGTTTACCCACCACACATTGCGATGGATGCCGAGCCGATGTTCATTTGAGCTGCGTTGGTTTGTCTACCGATGATGTACGGGTAACGCGCAATAAGTCACGTAACATCAAGATAATATGCAACTCCTGTAACAAGTTTATGGGTGAGCTTGGTGAAATTAAAAGCTTAATGTCTGCCATACGCCATGACTTTGATAAACGCTTTTCCGCACTTGAAGAAAAAATTACAAAGAATAACTCGCAAGATATTACTTCCGTAAAAGCTTCCATCGAGAAACTCCAAAGCGATTTCACAGAATTTAGTAAATCACCATCTGACGATAAAGCAGTAAATGATGTATTCGAAGACGTTTATCAGGAGTTCAACGAAAGGCAGAAGAGAAAGTGTAATTTGATTATTTTTGGTGTGGCTGAACAAAATTCAAACAATAAGGACGATCGTATTAAGGCCGACAAATCTGTTGCTCTCGATATCTTTAACTCCTCTGGCGTTACAATTCAGAATCTTAACAATTTGAATATCCTGCGCTTGGGTAGATATTCAACGGATAGGTCCAGACCTATCAAAGTAAGGTTGGAAAATGAAGAACAAGTGCATCAAATTATTCTTAATGCCAAAGTCCTCAAAGATAATGACAGATTCAAGAATGTATCAATATCATTGGACAGAACACCGAAACAAATAGATCAATATCGTAAACTGAAAATCATTTTAAATCAAAGAATTTCCAATGGAGAAAGAAATATTAAAATCAAATATGTTAACGGTTCACCTAGAATTGTTAATTTAAACCCGTAAACGCACCCAATTATGAAACCGAATTAAGATGCTACTACCAGAATGTTAGAGGTCTCAATACAAAGCTTGAGGTCGTTTATAACATGGCATCGATTCTCGAATACGATATTTTATGTTTAAGTGAAACATGGCTATCAGATGTGGTCACTAGCCAAGAAATTCTCCCGAGCTCCTATTTAGTATTTAGATGTGATCGAGCTTTTCGAACTACAGGCCTTACCAGGGGTGGAGGTGTTCTACTAGCAGTAAGAAATTGTTTTAAAACTTGCAAGCTTGACTTAGACTTTTTAAATAATATAATACCTGCAATAGACATTATAGGTTGTAAAATATCATTCATTAACGTTGTACTATATGTGTTTGCTCTATATATTCCACCGTCAGTTAATGCTAGTGAACTGGAAGTGTTCTTAGAAGCTTTCGAGGCTTTACGTTTTCTTTTAGTCGATTGCAAAATTTTGATTTGTGGTGATTTCAACATACCGTTATATAATCTCTCATCAAATGACGCAAAATGTGGGTTAATTAATAATTTTATTAGTTTTTTAAATTTAACACAACAAAATACAGTTGTAAATAATAATGGCAGAATGCTAGACCTAATTTTAGCCAATGTTGAATGCAAGGTCATTAGAGATAATGCCCCTTTAACAAAAGAAGATAACTATCATCCTGCCCTTATTATCGATTTTAAAATAATCACCGGTAATCAAAAAAATTTTGTATATTGTAACACAAATATTAGATATAACTTTCGACGAGCTAACTTTCCGTTATTGTATAACATGTTGCTACATACCGATTGGTATTTTTTTAAAGGATTTTACAAATGTTGATGATGCCGTCAATAGCTTTTATAACACCTTAAATAGTGTATTTGATGAATGTGTACCAGTGAGCAACGATACGAAACGGAATTATCCACCGTGGTTTAACCGGGAGATTAAAAATAACATCAGCAAAAAAGAACTGGCGCGCAAAAATTATAAAAAATTCAAAACTATAAACTACTTAAACGAATTTAGGTCACTCAGATCCCTAATAAAAACTCAAATTAACGTTGCATATAAAGATTATGTTCATAGCATTGAGGACGCAATTGGAGAAGATCCATCAAAGTTTTGGTCATTTCTTAATGTCAAAAGGGGTAAGTCAAGAATACCTGGAATTCTCCACTACAATGACAAAGCTTACGAAACTCCTCAATCCATCGTTGACGGTTTTTCAAACTATTTTTCGGACGTTTATATCAATTCAAACCCCAACAATAATAAAGAGAATATATTGCTAAACAACAATCTTATTAATTTGCAATATATAACGGAGGACGATATACTTAAAGGCATAAAAAAACTAAAAAACAAAATGACAGCCGGCGTTGATAAAGTTCCTAGTTTTTTAATCAAAGATTGTGCTACAGCGTTTGTTCAACCCTTGCTTTTGTTATTTAATCTCTCGTTAACTACGTGTAAATATCCAGATATATGGAAAATTGCAAAAATATGTCCCATACTCAAATCCGGTGATTCTTCTTATTTAAATAATTATAGACCAATAGCAATATTATGTAACTTTGGCAAATTATTAGAGATTATTCTGTATGAATACATTTACTGGTCTGTTAAAAATACAATATCGCCTTCTCAACATGGTTTCATGGAGAAGAGATCTACAATTACCAATCTAGCCTCGATATCTCAGTATATATCAGAATCCTTAGATTCACAAGGTCAAGTTGATGTTATATACACAGACATACAGAAGGCATTTGATCAAATAGATCACTTTTTATTACTATCAAAGCTGAGAGGAATTGGTTTCTCTGACTCTTTAATTTGTTTATTTGAGTCCTATTTAATTGGGAGACATCAATTTGTTGAATATGGAGGCTATCGTTCTCAATCATATACAGCAGTATCGGGAGTTCCGCAAGGATCAAATTTAGGACCCCTTTTATTTCTTATTTTTATTAACGACCTAACAGCTAATATTAATTCTCACCACCTACTATTTGCTGATGATCTCAAAATTTTCCTAGAGATAAGTTCTATAGAGGATTGTATCTTACTGCAAAATGAAGTTAATAAAATTTCTAGCTGGTGCTCGGTCAATTCTCTAAAGTTAAATATTGGCAAATGTAAGGTTATGTCATATACAAGGAAGGACACTACAGTTACCTTTCAATATAAAATAGATAATAACATTTTAGATCGTTGTGTGAATTATAAGGATCTGGGAATTATTTTTGACCCAAAACTTACTTTCAACAATCATATCGATGAAATGGTCAAATCGGCATCTAGAGCCTTAGGTTTTTTAGTAAGAAATTGGGGCGGTTTTGTGAATATTGACACCCTGAAACTGTTATACATATCATTTATAAGAAGTAAATTGGAGTATGGCTGTATTATTTGGTTTCCCATATATCAAAATTCATTGTCACGCATTGAATCAGTTCAACGCAAATGTCTGAAATTTATGTTTTTCAAATGTAATGGATCTTATCCTCCCCGAGGTACAGACAACAATATACTGCTTAATATGTTTGACCTTAAATCTCTCAGATTCAGAAGAGATGTTGTCGTTTTATCCTTTCTTTATAAATTAATTAGTCACAATGTTGATTGTTCATTTCTTTTAAGTAAACTAAACCTATCAGTCCCCAGATTAGAATCCCGTCAAAACAACCTCTTTTACTGCGATGCTCCTCGTACAAACCTTATGATAAAGTCACCAATCTTTAATATGTGTAAAACTTTTAACACCATTTCATCTTTATGTGATGTCAACTATGATAGTTTAGCTAAAATAATTCATATATATGAAGAAAACTGTGCTTATTAAATTAGATTATTTCATAACACTATAATATATTTTACTTTTATGTATGAGTTTTCTTGTAAACTCTTAATGTAATGTTAATGACTATGTGTATTGCAAATTTGTGCATTTTATATTACAGTATACTTAGTTTTAAGCTTTTCCTGTAATTGGGTGCTTTAACCTGTAGGAAATAAATTACTTATTATTAAAAATTTTTTTTTTTTTTTTTTTTTTTTTTTTTTTTTTTTTTTTTTTTTTTTTTTTTTTTTTTTTTTTTTTTTTTTTTTTTTTTTTTTTTTTTTTTTTTTTTTTTTTTTTTTTTTTTTTTTTTTTTTTTTTTTTTTTTTTTTTTTTTTTTTTTTTTTTTTTTTTTTTTTTTTTTTTTTTTTTTTTTTTTTTTTTTTTTTTTTTTTTTTTTTTTTTTTTTTTTTTTTTTTTTTTTTTTTTTTTTTTTTTTTTTTTTTTTTTTTTTTTTTTTTTTTTTTTTTTTTTTTTTTTTTTTTTTTTTTTTTTTTTTTTTTTTTTTTTTTTTTTTTTTTTTTTTTTTTTTTTTTTTTTTTTTTTTTTTTTTTTTTTTTTTTTTTTTTTTTTTTTTTTTTTTTTTTTTTTTTTTTTTTTTTTTTTTTTTTTTTTTTTTTTTTTTTTTTTTTTTTTTTTTTTTTTTTTTTTTTTTTTTTTTTTTTTTTTTTTTTTTTTTTTTTTTTTTTTTTTTTTTTTTTTTTTTTTTTTTTTTTTTTTTTTTTTTTTTTTTTTTTTTTTTTTTTTTTTTTTTTTTTTTTTTTTTTTTTTTTTTTTTTTTTTTTTTTTTTTTTTTTTTTTTTTTTTTTTTTTTTTTTTTTTTTTTTTTTTTTTTTTTTTTTTTTTTTTTTTTTGTTTTTTTTTGTTTTTGGGGTGGGTGGTTTTAAATTTTTTTTTTGGGGTTCCCCGGGGGGGGGGGGGGAGGGCCGGGGGGGGGTGTGTGGTTGTACGAAGTTTGGGCAGGAAGTCTTGTGCCCCCTCTACGGTTCTAACAGATAACTGCTTACTGCGGCTTCTGGTTACTCGAACTGAAATGACGTTTTCTGGATCTGGCAGTTCTTTATATACTCTACCTATGTTACGCTCTGTTGCTCTCGACACACTCTGGGCGTCATGGTCTGCTGCACCCATCTCCTGATTTCGAGCGCGGCTTCGTGTAATCGGTCCTGTTCGGGCGCGCATGCGTGTGTCTGTGCTTATGTCACGGTCTGTTGCACCCATCTCCTGATTTCGAGGGCGACTCCGTGTACTTGGTCCTATTAGATTAGCTCTGCCGAAACGTCGTTCAGACAACCACGGTTCCTCTCGGGGCCTATCACCTACGCGGGAGTATACCCGGAAAACGAATTTAACATATATATACATATATATATATATACAGATGGTAGAAGGATGCAAACCGTGGACACGGTTGCATCCTTCTATCACTAGAATATTTCTAATTTAATTTAGTTGGCATCTGTGGAAGAACAGAATCTGTTATTCTCAGAATTCTGAACTTTTGGCATTTATTTGTCCATAGTCAGTAATGTACTTTTTTTTGTATAATTTTGAACTTGTAAATTTATTGACAAATAATAAATGTGTTATTATTTTTTTTTTCGGATTATCCGATGCCGGACAAATAAGATATGATTTTGACATATTGGATAAGCAGATGAACTTTTCGATGAATATATTTGTTGGCTGTTGAGCTAGCTTTCCCGGGTTTCAAAAAATAAATAATCTTATTAACTGGAATTCGTGCAGTCAGTAGTACTAATAAATCAACATCTTCACCAACAACGATAGTTGTATTTGCTGTATTGGATTATTCTATCGCTGTTTCAATTATGAGGACGTCAGCGTCATTATCAGCTTGTTTCACTAAAATATTCACAGTTGTAAATTTTTCACATAAAATTAAAATTAAGCGAGACTTGTTATGAGTATTTGCAAGGAATTGTTGTTGGTTTGTTGAAACTGTCATAAATTGATCAAAAACTACATCAGAAGATGAAGATGTTTTTGTAGTTCGACGACGTTGTTCTGCAGAGTATATGTGTATATTCTCACAATCGTATAATTTGTATGTATAAGTTACACAAACCAATATTTTTTACTTAATTAAACATCTGATGTATTTAGTCTGCTAAGCGTGCATATTGTTTTCGATGCTTCAGATGATGATAGCTCAGGAATGGTGATTCTTAGGAAAAAAAGTATAAGAACAATTTTTGTAGACAATTTCATAATCTACAACTTTTGTCTTACTTATTTTTATTATTAACTTACCGCTTACCAGAAAAATGCAAAAACCCAATATTTTTGACCTTTGACCTTGAATAACTTTTTTAGCAGACGTAGGATCGATGGAAATTTTTGACATTTTATTTGTAATAGTGTTCTCAAGATCTGCGCCAATTTTCAGCTCTATGCGAATTATTGTAAACTTACTACTATTTTTTTAACTACTTTGACCGGATTATAAGATAAATGGGAATCTAATGATTTTAAGACGCGCATTTTATTAATGAAGAAATTACCATACATGGACAATTCACGTTTATTAACGAATTAAGGCAATAGAATTGCCAACTGCAACTAATTTACTTCCAATTAGAAATCATAAGTTCTCGCAAAGAATTATTCATTGGTATAAGTAAATGTCTACTCAGAATATTTATTTAATTAAAACTCTATATCCGTAATGAAAACTCGAGATCAGGCATTTGAATAATTAACTTGAAAGTAGCTGCAAATGCAAAAAATTCTTTTGACTCGGTCTTGTTTGTACAGCGAGAAATACTAAAAGGTAAAAGATAAGCCCGTAAAATTATTTATGGCACATAACTTGATTTTCTTTTGTCGTTTTCCTTTGTTGATTCGGCATAACTTTGATTTCGTTTTAACACGCTATCACTTGTGGTAAGTTTAAACTTCGAAAACAATTTTAAGTGAAATTTATTTTTTTAAGCCAAAGTACATTCTTGATTTATGAGACGTCATAGTGAAAAAAAATAGATTTTGTTTATAAAAAAGAAATTTCAAGTAATACACAAATTGTTTCAAAAAATATTCGCCAAATTTTAAAGCATGATTTTTGGCGAAAAATAAAATAAGTCGAAATCTTCATATACACTTATGTTATAAACGACTTCGTCGTAAGAAGCAGATTGTTGAAAATTAAGAATAAAATCAATTTTGCTAAAAAATTTTAAAAATGCTTAGAGTTAGAATATTAAACTTTGGCGTATGTTAGTATCGTATATGTAGGCGTTTTTACGTATAATTATATATTTTTTTATTTCCACCAGTGGCATGCGTAGGATCAACATCAATAACATTTTTATAGAAAAATATGATACGTCACTGTTTTTTATTCAGTTTGATAACTCCTGAGACATTACTCATTCAAACTACATAAAAGTTATCTCTTACGTTTCTTCCGTAAGAAGTACTGTTTTAGAGAAAAATTGAAAGAAATGTTTTACTGCTTAATTTCTGACCACCCAGATTTGCAAAGAAATTAAAAAGGTAGTCAAAGAAATATTCATAGTATGCTATGAATTAAACAAAATTTACAAGCAGTCGCAATCAATTACGAGTTATTAAATGAAATTTATAAATAGTTTTCTATTTTTAATTAGTGATTTTTTCCAGTCTAAGGATATTTAGTCTTTCTGCAAATCCTGTAACTTATAAACGAAGCCGTTTAAGACATAAGTGTATATGAAGTTTTCGACTTCCTTTTCGCCAAAAAATCATGCTTAAAAATTTTACTGAAGTATTTTGAAACACCCTGTATATACA
Source organism: Rhamnusium bicolor (assembly GCA_029963845.1). Lineage (NCBI taxonomy): Eukaryota > Metazoa > Arthropoda > Insecta > Coleoptera > Cerambycidae > Rhamnusium > Rhamnusium bicolor. The sequence goes on along the minus strand of JANEYF010005426.1, from coordinate 1,562,221 downwards.
GGGTGAATGGTTTAGGATCAACATAGAAAATCGAAGATAGAATTCACATCTACACACAATCCGTTAGCAATACACAGTAATTTGGGCACATGAATATACAACAAATATTTCAGGCATGACAAAACCATCTTCAGTAATAATTTTTGAAAAATCCTTGAACAAAAGACTTTTTCACACAATCATCTTTTGATTTCCTTTTGCGCTGACAGGGATTACCATTTGTTACGGCCACACCCTGTATATATTGGTTAAGTATTATTTTTCTTTATTTCTGTTTATTAGAGCAAATTCTTATATTTATTATTTTCATTTTCTATTTTTTAACTCTATTCTTTCGCGTGGTGTATTTTTGGAAAGGGTGAGACCCCCAGTCAAGAAGACGCGCGCAGAAATAACTAATGGGTGTGATTGCGAGACCAGCTCTCGTGATAAGTGGTACGCACGTTAAAATAAAACCCTTGTATAATCTCAAAATAAGGTGCCGATTATTCATTGGAAAAGTGACCCTCTTGCTGATTCATCTCGATCGCAGGCTGATAACAAGAAAGGGTAGGTCAAAGCCTTTCCAAAACCTCGTTTTTTATTTATTGTTATATGTAAGTAACTTCATTACTCTCCACGTCCTGTGGATTCTCCATACAGAAGTTCTCCTAAAAACGAAGTTTCATACGTTTTCATCATTAAAAAAAATTAAACTATAGCTTAAAAATTAATAAAAACAAGATGATTATGGACAAATTACTTCTTTCTTCAGTCGACCAAATTTAATATTTTTACGTCAAAATTGTGTAAAAAAAATGTGAAAATTTATTTGAAATTTAATTTGTTAAATTCCAACTTGCGAAAATATCCTGTTTTCTGGATTCTTTTAAATTGTTTGTGCTTTTCTATAATAGATTAAGTCATTAATGAGGATTATCATAACTATGAACAATTAAATAAATAAGACAAACGAACATCAAAAAATACTTTAACTTTTAACCTAAATTGGAACAACATAAGCTATAACACAGGTCAATTTTTTTATCACTTTAAATAATAATAATAAACACCTCCATAGAAATTAGACAACCCCCGAAGTCCGAAACCAAAGCTGTCTAGAAAGGGGTTAGACTTAGAAAAACGCGGACATATAACCATTATCGAGTTGCTGGTGCTGGTAGTGAGATTTGAACCCGCCCGCAGCTAGATAGAGAGATGATTTCTGGTCACGTTTGCAATCGTACGCTCCAGCGAAATATGCCACCGAGTCAGTAAAACATTAATTCATCTAATAATTTTTTCTTACCAAGAACTTCGGATTTAGTATAGTTTATTACAGAAATACTATGCACATAAAAAAGGCTACAAAAATCTGCCATGAAAACCTCAAAGCCAGCGCTCTCACATACCAACAAGACCTAATTATCTACATACAGAATTGTACTTCAATTTTCTGTGTATTACAATGAACACAATAATACAACATATTTATAAGTACTGTTTTAGGTAAATAGGATGACTTGGGAGAAGGAATAGAGACCGTGAAGACAATTAAATTATTGCTAATAGGGGCGAATCGCGCACTATTATTAGAAGGCTTAGGATTCTTAATTAAAACAAGTATGCGTCTGTCAATTTCTTATTTTAAAAATAATGATGTTTTTTGTATTAAGTAATACATAATATTTATGATTTAGCATGGTGTAAAAAAATAAAGCAAGCCCCACTCTTCCTTCAAGTAACTGTTGGTAGCTGGGTCGGCAGCCTTTGCATTTTTTATGTGCACAGTATTTCTATATTAAACAATAATTATATTTTGCCATTAAATTTTTTGCCGGAGGCGCCCGTACCATTGGTAAAAATTTGTTATTTGACATTTATATTTTTTATCGTACGACGATGGCTCATAAAATATAAAAAAATCACTCTATTTTAATTACATTAAACCTATTCATTTATCGCTTAATGATGAATATAATTTGTTTGTTGATGATCTTGTGTAAGGCGTGAGAATGGATTTTCCTGAAAAAAAAAACAGTAACCACTAATTTAATTAAAAACCATGTTATAACTTGGCACAATGAACTCAAACATATAAGAAAATCCTTGCTTTTCTATATGATCTATATATAGGAAAGTACGGATTATAAAATATCTATAATAACTATAGAAAATTTTATATGGATGAAATACAATACGAGTAAAAGAGAGGCTAATGATAATTACATAAAATTAAAAAAATAATTCTCCTTAGGTAATATGGGATGTAGGATGTAATTAAAAGTAATTTACCAAGAATTCTTCAGCAAGAAGTAATTTTCAATGCCGAAGGACTCTAATACATATTTTGTTTATTTTCCAAATTTAGCTCTAAATCAAATTTTTAAAAAATAAACAATCTAATTCTGTTACCTCTAACTTAATTAATGTATGTATTAGGATGGGAGAACTCCCATTGAATATATCCAAGATTATCCCCATACATAAAAAGGGTGCTATGAGGATCCGGGCAACTATCGGCTTATATCACTTATACCGATAATTGTTAAGATCTCTGAAATATCAAAATATTTCGAAAATAATAGTTTATTTGCTAGTGGGTAGTACGGTTTCCGATTAAAACGGAAAGAAAATGGATATTCTAGAATTATTTAAAAGAATCTCAGAAGAATTTGATGAAAGTGCATATATTGTAATGCTATGCGTCCGAGGGGGATGCCTGCATCCCCTACCGGGCGCGTCCCCAGGTGGCGGATAAGAGAATGCCCTCAGCGGCACCTCGGTGCTGATGGGTAGGTGTGAAATAAAACAACACCCGTGGACCAACAGGCTTGCACAGGGGGAGATAACCTCTTCAACAAAAAAAGTCACCTGGTGCCCAGTGGCGCGGACACAGGACAGTAGCCAGAAATTTGCAATACAGAAAAGTAAGGCAAAGTTTACAGAACAGGGGAGGGATACCCCAGTTCCGGTTGGGGAAGGTAGTGAGAGAGCGAGCTCTATCCGACCGTTAGCCAGCGACTGCTCAGTACACACAGTGGGAGGTCCGACTGTGGAAGGTACTGGAAAACTGATAGTGATTGTGATCAATCCTACTTCATCAGTTAACCCAATATCGACGGGCCAGGAGCGGGAGCTGTTAATGTTCCCACCTCCAAGCGCTGGAGAATTGGGAACATCTTACATCAGATGTTTACAGGCAAATCTACATACGTCCTCGGCAGAAGATTTAAGGAAGAGAAAATTGACATTGCTCTCCTCCAGGAACGCTGGACAAGAACACAGGCCAGGTAAGCGGCCTGGGGAATACTTCTGGCAAGGTAATAAAAGTCAATTCTGATGAAAGACCCAGAGAATGTATCTTAAACAGAAACAACATTAACTATTTTATACTTACAGGTTACTGCACCTAGGACGTTGTAGCAGTCCAGGTATCGATCTCGGAGGGAGGAAGCAAGAGGGAGATAATCGTCTGATCGGCCTACTTCCTAGGTGATAGGGCTGCAGATCAACCTCCTCTAATTATAGTGCGGAATTTAATCGCTACAGCAAAAGGAACAATATCCACCTGGTAATTGGATGTGATGCAAATGCCCTTTTGAATATATATTAGGTGAAGGACTAACTGTGAATAACATTGCTGAACCAACCTTTGTCACTAGAAATAGGAACGAGATATTAGATATCACAATCAGCTCAAACTACCTAAGCAACAAGATAACCGATTGGAAGGTATCTTCTGAACCCTTGTGTTCAGATCACAAACATATTCTATTCAATATAGAAGCTGGTCCAAGATCTATGGTGACATATCGAGATCCGAAGTGCACAGACTGGGAAGGGTACAAACACTCCAGACTCACCTTCAATCCACTCTCACCATAATCAGGAATTGTGATAAAACCGAAATTGCGGCGGAACAGATCCGAAACGCAATTGTTTCAGCTTATCACGAAAACTATCCACTGAAGACAAAAAAGGGCAATAGAGGTGCGTCTCGGTGGAACAAGAATTTGGATAAAATGAGAAAAGAAGTTCGACGCCCCTCTAATCAAGCTAAAGCTTCGGGTGACTAGGACCAATATAGATCCGCTCTAACGGACTATAGCAAAGGAATAAAGAAAGCAAAAAGGGGATCTTGGAGGAAATTCTGTGAGAGTATAACTGACTTATCTCACAGTACTAGAATCCACAAGAATCTTTCCAGAGAGCCGACGTGGGAAATCCTTCCAACCATTCAAATCACCAGAAGAGGTCGGAATTTTTCCATCTCTAGTACAAAATAGACTGGAAATATTGCTCTCATTCCTCATTAAATTATTCAGAGCTAGTCTGGTATGAAACTATATCCCATCCAGTTGGTCGGCGGTTAAGGTAGTATATATACCAAAAATGGGTAGGCAAGAACCAAACCCTAAATCGCTTAGACCAATTAGCTTTACATATTTTTTGTTGAAAGGCTTGGAGAAGGTGCTGGACGAATATATCAGGGGAAAAATCCTGAACCATCACCCCCTCAATACCCATCAGTCTGATAGGTATCAGACATGAAAATCAACAGAACTAGCACTCAACAACCTAGTCGAGAAAATCACCTAATCCTTTCAAATGAAGGAAATTGCGGTGGGAGCTTTTCTCGACATTGGGGAGCATTTAAAAATGCAGTGCCCGACTCCTTATATGCTGCAGTAGCCACCAGCGGAGTTGAGCCGACTATAGGAGACTGGATTCGTGCTATGCTATCAAACAGAACTATAACGACGTCTCTACATGGAGAAACAGTCAGTTTTAGAGCCACAAGAGGATGCCCGCAGGGTGGGTTTCTTTCCCCCTTTTGTGGTCACTTTTTGTGGACGACTTACGGGCTATTTTCACACTGTGGGAGGTTGAGGTTCTCTCATATGCAGATGATCTAGTCACACTAGTCAGAGGAAACTCTGAAGGAGTAATATCTAATACCCTTCAAAAGACACTGGATGCACTAGGTAACTGGTGTGACAGGGAACAGATGTCTGTGAACCCTCAAAAAACAGTAATAGTACCATTCACCCGGAAAAGGAAGCTGGAGGACTTAAGACCGCCCTCCTTAATGAGTGAAACTATTCCATTTGCGGAGGAGGTGAAATATCTAGGAATCACTCCAGATAAATCACTTAATTTGAACTCCAATCTGGAAAAGGTAATCCACAAAGCAAAACTGTCCTTATGGACATTTCGTCGTATTTGTGGTAAATCTTGGGGCATGGGTTTCCAACAAATTTACTGGATCTATGTCACGGTCATCAGACCAATGATAACATACGGATCCATCGTTTGGTAGTCGAAAGGATCACAACGGACGGCCAAAGCCAAATTCTCTGGTTTACAGAAATTAGCATGCTTGACCGTAATGAGGACAATCATCACCACACCGTCAGCTGCAATGGAAATCCTCCTGGACTTACTCCCTATTCATATGTATTTGGAGAGAGAGGCCAGATGGCCAACATATAGACTGCAACAAGCGGCTATTAATATGCCGCAGACTAGTATCATGGAGTAGAACAGGTTGCTGGATGCCATAGAGAGTCACAGCATACTGAGAATGCCCTCGGATACTATGCCTACCATGACAAACTACGAGCTGACCTTCAACATCCTTTTTCCAGAAAGAGATGAGTGAGATCGGAATAAAGCCGACCTACTGAGGGCAGACAGTTGCTGGTTCAGACGGCTCCAAAACTCCTGAGGGAATAGGAGCCGGTACATAGCTACAGGCCAAAGGTGAGGATATCCTCAAACGTAGGTACTAAGCAACTCTTTTTCAGGCCGAAGTTCTTGCCATTGAACTGTGTGTACGAAGGCTAGAATATATGCATTTTACACGCAGATCAATTAAATTTTATTCCGATAGCCAAGCAGCTATAAAAGCTCTTGGCTCCTACCGCTGTAACTCCAGAATGGTATGGAACTGTCAGAAGGCTCTAAATCATTTGAGCAAAAACAACAAAGTGACTCTGGTCTGGATACCCGGCCACTCTGGTATGGAAGGTAACGAAATAGCCGACTCCTTGGCAAGCGAAGGAGCAGGATACGAATCATCGGACCAGAACCGGTACTTGCCATATCTTCAAATACTGCTAAGATGGCTATCTCAACATGGGCTGAAAGGAAAACTCTCCAGTATTGGCAAGAGTTACCAAGATTATTTCATTCTAAGGCGTCTAAAAATATCCCTTGAAATCAACTAAGAAGCTTTTAGAGTTAAACAGGATAAACCTTAAAACTCTAACAGGCCTGTATACCGGGCACTTCCGATTAAACTATCATCTGCATGAACTCGGCCTAGCGGAAAACACTGAGTGCCGTCTATGCTTGGAGGATGATGAGAAGGCAGACCACGTCTTATGCACCTGTCCCGCTGTAGAGAGGATGCGATTCTCAATATTTGGCAAAGGGCAACTACTGCCAGAGGATCTGGACACATTCTCACCTAATAAAGTTATCAGTTTCATTAAGAGACTGAACTTATTGGGTGAAATATAATTAGGAGTGAGCCACAATAGGCCTGCTAATGGCCGCAGTGGAGGGTCCACAAGGACCCACTCACAATAACCTAACCTAACCTAATGCTATACGAATTAAGCAAAGCTTTTTACCGTGTCTCACATGACATATTTTAAAACTGAACTATTACGGATTCAGTCACCATAGTGTAAAATTAGTCATATTTTAAAGATTTTTTATTCAAAATCTAATACTTTTTAAGCTCATTGAATAGTACAATATGATCAAAATTTCTATGCGTTCTGATTCACTTACCTAATAATATTATAAGTTCATCGATAATAAAATCATTTATAGTTATTTGCCAGACAAATGGATATAATGCATTGTCTATCTATCTTTCCATGAAAATATTTACTATTCTGTAACACAGAATTTATTACCTAACAGTCGGCAGAATGAATTTCACTTTTATGGAACACTGAGGATTGTGCCTAAAAATACCTTCTAGAGATAATATTATTATATGTATGTTGATACTATCAAATCTCTCAGACATAATGCGGATGTTACTAACTCTTATTCAAGTACTAATTTTTCTGGGATCCAAGTAATTTCCTATTCGTAAGGCCGATTCGACAATGCCTTTGTTAGTTTAATATTACAATGTAAACGTAATTAAGAGGCGTTGTTTACATTTTCTGCTAAGAAAACACAGCTACAATTATCCTCTGATGTGGTCATTTTTTTAACAAAGAAATGCATTATGAAAGATAATCCTTTGTTTGTAGCCTATTACATGATGCTGACACAATGTTGTGTGCTGGAAACTAATGACAAAAATAATATATAATACGTGTTTCTTATTTCATACAAGGTGTGTTAACAAAACTAAAATGTATTAGATTATGATCGCCAATACCCAATATCAGATACAATGAACAATAAATAAAAATATTTAGGTGTTATTTAAGACCTTTTTTCTTTAAATTACATGATAAATATACCGGATGTTCTACCTAAACCTATACCTTACCTACTAATTTGGGATAGGATAGATGGAGTGGCAAAACAGCTTATTCCAAATGGTTGTAACGGTTCATTTTTGGATATAATTAACTTGCGCTTTATTTAATGCTAATTGCATAATTTGGTTGGAGGTCAACCTTAAAAATTCTAGAACCGACAATTAAATTGTAAATCTTTGATAATATAGGCGACCACTGGACCTTTAGTGCACCAGCGCGAACATGCGGTGTGAGGACAAGGGGGAACGCTTTTACTAAGACGGTTAGGTTTCGGGACTCTCTGCCGAGCCACGGCGGAGTGCGGACCTATGTTTCCGCTGTACGTTATCTTATATCTTATGGAGACTGGAGTTGGCCTTTGAGCGAGTTAGTAGTGTACGTTGCTGGGATTGTGTTCAAGATTTTGTCTGGTTGAGCTGTTATGGTAAAGGAGTTACGAAGTATGTGACCTAGGAAAACTATGTGAGAAGGTAGAATTCCTTCAAATTATTGTTAAAATAGGTACCTATTAATTAATAAATCACCAGCTTCCGTTATGAGTGCGAGCTGGAAATTTGAATATTAAAATTTGCATCAAAAGGCTGATATGCCTATCTATCTAGAGGTGGAGAAAGTCCTCTAGAGTTTTAGTTTTGCTCTTGAACTGTGGATAAACTTTTATGAAAAGTAACCGTTCTTTCCCCCTTTCAACGGCCTTAGTGCATGTAGTTTTTTAGACGTTTAAAATAAGTAACGTTCATAGACTTTGTTATAAAACGAAGAAAAAGAAAGGCGGGTGGCGCCCTAAAAATAGACTTATTAGTTGAAAATAATATTTTCTGAAGATTGTATACTTTTGCATGCATTGTATGTACCTAGTTTATTATTTGTTGACCACGCCTTGACCCTTTTGTTCTCTATATTCTAAATATATGTATGTATTTTTTTGTGGGCGATTTATTTGAATAATTAAAATAGCGAAAAGAAATATTTGTTATATGGTCTGCATTATTAGTTAGCTGATTAGTAGATTTTTCGAATCGTGGCAATAGTTTTAGTGTTAATAGGTTACGCCCTTGATATAGGTAGTTTTAATCATCTCCAAATGATGCCGACTTAGTTGGCGAAACGCACGTAGAGTGCAGTATTCAATGTTTTGGTGCTAGTAGAATATACTTTAATGTCAATACTGCCAATAGAAAATGTTTGGCAAACCTCAGACCCATATAACACCAGTTAATCTGAGAATAATCTCTCAATCTTTGGAGGAAGATTTAAGAAATTAAACATATAAACTTTGCGTGTGAACAAAACAAGTCTACAATCTTTCATATAATGGATTACACTTAGTAGAGTATAAGACGCATCTTACAAACTATTGGAAATCATTAAATGACATCTATGAATAAAATTTGACTTGGTTGTACCAAAGTCGTTTGGTACCAGGAAGAAGGTATATGGGTAAAAATATAAAAAAAGGCAAAACATATATTTTTACATATTTTCGATCTGTAGAAAATTCTATGTTAATTTCTCACTTTTATATCATTATCGTCATTCTGAATGTGTAAAATATTTATTTATCAAACAAAATGCAGAAATTTTGAACGTACTGAAAGTTTGTCAATGTTTTACTCAAAAGGGCTATTACGTCAAATATATTTCTTTATATGTTATGATATTTCACAAACTTTCAAATTAATCACAACTGGTTTTCCAATAATGCTTTGTTTTTTTCGATTGATTAACTGTTATAGAGAAATTTACAAAAAACATGCCTACTCTCTTTTATATCTATTTTTAAAGTAAAATAATGTATTTAAGAAAATAATCATATTATCTATATTATTATTTATACGTTATTTAGTGTCCTGAACAAGCTACTAAATTTAGCGAAACGCCGACAAGTTAAAAAAGAAAAAAAAATTGTTTAATTTTTATGATCCCTCGACCCACCTAAAAAATACCGTTCATATATATACAGGGTGAGTCACCCCAGACGCGGCGGTCTATTACACAGTTGTTATTGAATATAAGATTTTCTCCTTTTGGGAAATTATGTAGACTACTTCGGGCCTTCTTCTAAAATTATTTTCGATCATACAGAGTGTTCCAGTGCAAAGGGGCGAACCAAACTTGTGTTTTTTAAATGGAACATGCTGTATATTTCAACGATATTCGGCTCTCTTTCACCTTAAAAGCGCTGTTTAATTATTGAAATTTATATGCGGCGTAGCCAAGTTATCTCCAAAAAACACATTTCGCATGGGTGTATCAAAAAAATCGCCATGAAGTTGTTTTCAGAGATGAAGGAAAAATATTTGGCAGGCACATACTACTGTGGCATACTTCTTGATGACCGCCCTTCTGAAACATGCATTTTTTATACTGGATGTTTTCCACGGACCTGTTAATTTATTAATTTTCAAATAGCTATAACTCGGTTTTTTCAAAAGGAACACCCTGTGATTTTGTCTTTACTGAATAAGTCAGACCAACATCGTCAATTTCTTTTCTTTGAATGACATGTCTAAAGTTGATAGTTTTTCGAGGAAATTAAGGAAATACCCAAGGTACAATGAAATATCCACTTTACAGTGAAAGATTGTGCTTCTTGTTCATGGTATGGTCCCAAAAGCCAATAAAACACTGTAGTAATTATATATTTACAATTTGATAACGACATACAAAAACATAAATATAACAAAAACAAACTTAAAAGAAATAGTAATGCAGAATTTACAATTTCATAATACTAATTACCAAATCATAAATATAACAAAACTAAATGTACAGATAATAGTAATTTTTCATGTACATGTATTTACCAAAATTATTGCATCAAATGTTCAATATGTTTCCCATTCTGTACTACACATATTCTTAATCGGTGTTGAAATGATTGTTCAACACACCTCAGCATTTCAATGGATATTTCTCTGAGAGCCCTTCGGATCCTATCGTTCATATCATCTTTAGTGGTAGGAGGAGTTTGGTAAACGATTCCCTATACATATCCCCATAGAAAAAAGTCCATTTTGGTGAGATCCGGGGATCTAAGAGGCCATTCAATGGGACCACCCCTGCCTATCTACTTTTCATCAAATTCTTCGTCCAAAAATTGATCGTTAGTGATATATCTTAGAGTACTGGTATCTTATCTGTATATGTCAAATTCTAACTTATTTGCACTATTTCTAATTATTAATACATCTAAAAATGGTAGTTGTCAAGAGTTTTCAGTTTCATATGTGAATTTAACTGACGCGAAACGACTTTAATTTAGATACAAAGTTATCAATATCAGCGACTTTTATATCGAACACTGCAAAAATATCATCCACATACCTAAGCCAAACCCTGGGGAAATACTTGAATTCTTCTTTTACTTCCGTCTCGAATCTGTTCATGGAGAGACTGGCAATGAATGGTGACAAAGAGTTACCCATTGCTGCTGTTCCTTCATGCTGTTCGAAGAAATTATCGTTGAATCGAAAACAATTTTGTTTCATGCAAAGTTTAGTGAATATTCTTTTACTACATCTTGACTAAGATTGTTTAATTTGAGTAGATCCTTAAGGTAGTCCAAGGTTTGTGGTATCGAAACACTTGGAAACAATGAACAAACGTCAAAGGAGATCAAAATTTCACCTTTTTGCAACTGAATATTTTTCACCCTTATTAATGAAATCATTGGAATTAATCACGGAGAAACTAGGTGGTGCCATAGGTAAATTTTCGAACTCTGCTGTTAACCATTTTGATAGGTGGTAAGTCGGCGATCCGATTGTTGAAACAATAGGACGTACCGACTTTCCTGGTTTATGTATCTTATGCAAGCAGTACAATCTAGGTACACTTGGGGTAAATACATGTAACTTCATATTTAAAGCTGGAGCAATAAGGTTGTTGCAGGATTGAAGTACATTTCTTACTTCAGCAACCATTTTTGGTAATGGATTTCTAGAAAGTTTTTTATAAGGACTATTACTAATCAGATTGTCTACCCTTTTATAATAGTCCTCTTTATCTAAAATAACAACTTTATTGCCCTTATCAGCTTTTAAATAAAAACAATTTTTTTCACGCAACCGTTTGATAATTTTTCTGTCTTTTGTAGATTTTTACTTTTTATTTACTTTAGTGACAGTATTTGTCGAGATTTGATTTCTGCAAGCTTCTCTGACAAATCCTTTAGAGAAATCAGGAAGGAGTTGAACTGAACTTTCAACACTTGCAACAATCTCATCTAGAATGCCTTCAGAGGCAGATAGAGCAAAATTTAATCCTTTGTGGAGGAGATCAATTTCTTCATTATTAAACGACTGTGAGGAATGATTTTCTACAATGCTGAGAACTTTTTGAGGAACACTTTCTTTTGACGTACTACCGATTAATCTTTTGAGTTTTTTATTTTGTGACGACATTTTCTTAATAAATTTCGCGTTAATTGATATAAACATGTTCCTCTGAAAGTCACACCATTGTTCATGTTCTAATTTATTTAACTTATAGGTAAGCTTTTTGTAAATCCATATGCTTGTAGTTTAAGCGTACTTCGTTTACTGTACAGATACTTAATTTCTAAATCCAGCCATTTCTGCTTTGCAAACATTGTAACTTTATTTGAAATGTGTGAAGAATTTGGAATTTTAACTTGAACAAAATTTGGAAATACTGAACGACGTTTGCAAGTTTTTAGAAACCAAATATTTGACCCTATTATTCTAATTTTAGCACTAACGTTATGATACAGATACGGGTTTTCATATCGAGTTCTACACGATGGTGCCTACGTTAACCCTGCAACCCAACTTACAACTGAATATTAAAGGATATCCAAGCCAACAAATCAATTTAAAAAAAATGATTGTGTCAATCATTTACAGCTGATTGCTTAGTTCGCAGTACATCGGAGTAATAATACGGAAAGAAATCACTTTTCTTTACTTGTTGCACAAATGAATATTAAGTGTTTCTTTTCTTTTGTTATTTGTACGTAGTATTCAATACGTTGTAAAATTATACCTATAACGTTGACCGCATTATTTAAGTATTTAAAATACAAATGAGATTACGAAAATTTTACAAATTCAATTCGAATTAATCTAGTTTTATGCCCTAGGGTGACAGGATAACTAATAATTTAGCAATAATAACTAGGTACTTATACATTATTAACAAAATTTTTTTAGATAATGGAACTTTTATAGCTTAAATACATTAAAGAGAGGTGTATAATATAGATCCAACTGGTCGTTAAGAAGTTTATTAGGTTTACTGTGTTAGATACCTTTTTAAACTTCATAAAAAGTATTCACCCCAATATTAAATTTACGTTAGAGACAGAAAAAAGATAATAAAATCAATTTCTTAGACCTAACTTTAACCTGGAATAATAACAAAATTACATTTAATATTTACAAATACCGCAATATCAAATTCATCACCGAGTCCTAAATCTCATAAACTAGCAGCCTATAATTTTATGATGCACAGTGCTCTATCATTACCTCTTTCAGATCAGAATCTAAAAACAGAATTAGACTCTATAAAAACAATAGCTTTTCATAATGGCTTTCAAGAAAAACCAATAGAAACTTTAATTAATAGAAAACAATTAAAACTAGCATACCACAGTATTTATCCATATGTCAAAGATAACATTCACAGATACCACAATATTAAATTCATCACCGAGTCCTAAATATCATGAACTAGCAGCCTATAATTCTATGATACATAGAGCTCTATCATTACTTCTTTTAGAGCAGAATCTAAAAACAGAATTAGACACTATAAAAACAATAGCTATCAATAATCGCATTCGAGAAAAAACAATAGAAACTTTAATTAATACAAAACATTTAAGACTAGCATACCACAGTATTTATCCATATGTCAATAATAAAAGAAGCACTAAATATGTCTCGTTAATATATTATGGAAATATTTCAGAAATAATTGCCAACATCTTGTCACAACATAATATTAAAGTTAGTTTTAAATCACAGTCAAAACTTTCACATCTTTTGTTTAATGCAAAAGATAGAACTGATAATCTGGAGAAATCTGGAGTTTATGAATTAACATGCCCGGATTGTAATGCCACTTAGTTAGGTCAAACTGGTCGTACATTTAAAATTCGGTATAATGAACATTTACGTTCTTTTAGACTTAATAAAACCAAATTAACTTTTTCAAATCATTTTTCAGAATCTAGTCACACTTTTCCAAAATTAGAGAACCTATATATTTTACATACACAAGAAAAGAGCTTTAAATTAAATTTATTAGAGTCTTTAGAAATATTCAAATATAATCACAGTGAACCTAATAAACTTCTTAACGACCAGTTGGATCTATATCATACACCTCTCTTTGATGTATTTAAGCTATAAAATTTCCATTATCTGAAAAATTTAAGTACCTAGTTATTATTTTTAAATTCTTGAGATATCCTGTCACCCTAGGATATAAAACATGAATAATCCGAATTGAATTTGTAAAATTTCCGTAATCTCATTTGTATTTTAAATACTTAGATAATTCGATCAACTTTATAGGCATAAAACTGCAAAAATTCTTTTATGTCCTCCATTCACTTCAGTAACGTTTAGTTACAATAAAAAACAGTGATAAAAAACCAAGTAAATTATTTTATTCTATCATTATAACTTTTAATTATTACGTACAGTTTAAAAATCAAATTATGAGATAGAAGCCCTGGAAGTCTCAATATACATAAAAAGCGTAAAATATATTTTTTACATAATAATAAGTCACCAATATCATCTTCATATCTTTACAGGAAATTGTGAGCAAGCAAAGACTGTGTAGAACAGATACTTAATTTAAATACTGAAACGATATAAAAAACTGAAACGATAAAAAAACTGACAATTTATTACCTGTCGACGAAGTATAGACTTAAAGCAAATTAATTATATAGGAAGATGCCGATTTTATTGATGTTCTAAATTTACATTCCCCAATTCTCTGCCTGCACGCTTGAATCGTTACTGAGTAAACACATACACCACACGGAATACAATCAAATATCTCCGCATTACTGGAAAATAATTGAAAAATAATGTAAACTGTGTTAGCAAGCCTTTCAATTAATTATTCTGCTTGAATGTATTTCATGCAGACATATTTCTCTATATCTCAAACGCACATTGTTTTGACACTGAAGATATACAGGGCGAGAGAAAATTATAACGACAAACTTTGACATGTGTCCAGGATCTAGATTAGATTGCGACGGGGTCGTTAAGGCCCTAGTACCCCTCTGTCGCTGTGACCTAAAAGGATATTTTGTGATTAATAATGATAACCCTTATATCTTCGTGTACCCATCAATTCCTAGGCTTCTGAAGAAAGCTTTCCTGGTGGCTGTGATTTCCACTTCATCAGGTGTTGCGAATACCCAAGAAGATTAAGCTAAGAAGGAGTGTTTAATTCCCATAAGCAATATAAGAGAGTCGCTAACGACGTCACTGAAAGCACCATGGCAGTTTGTTTTCGTGTTGTTCATAGTGGCAGGTTGTGTGGTGTTCAATTGTAATTTTGGCTCTGGTATACTTAAGTACGACAGATAATTTGTTTTTTTTTTTACATAATTTTTCTTATGGATTATAAATTTACTTACAAATTGATTTAGGCATGGATGAATGCTGAGAGTCGAAATTAAAATGGAAAAAATATGTAGATATTTGCACTCTTTATTTGTTCAGTTCAACTTTCATTTTGACATTCGACAAATCTGCAATAGATTGTACTTGTTCGGATCTTTTCATTGAGGACTTCGGAGATTGTCGTTTGATCTGCAGTCACTGTTGCCATCTCAGTAGAATTTCTAGCCAATCTAGTAGAATTGAGAGTCCATCTAGTGAGTGAAAATTTGCTCTAGTGGGTTAGTAGAATTTCTAGTGGTCTGAGTAATGATCTAGTAGATTTTCTGGTACAATTCTATAATTTTGTTCAGAGTTGGTGATTCGTTCCATTCAAAAAATAAATGAATGTTTGAGAGCACCTTTAGTTTCTTCATCGATGTTATCCAAAATTGTTCGTTGTATGTGGTACACTTTCGGTGGATGAAGTTGGTGTGTTCCTTTTTATTCACGAAGAATGTTGTAAACACTTGCAGCACATACACCTAAATTAATATGCATATAATAATATAAACATAAACTATAATAAATATAAACAATCTAAAAATACCTTAATAGTAAAAATATACTTCTGTGCACTGATGAGCAACCCCATAAAATACAAAAATTAAAATTACCTGATGATTTTGCAACAAACTCGACGATTTCTGCCCTAGGTTTATCCCGGTTGTCTCCAGTATACGTCTTATAAATGTTCAAAATATGTTGTCTGTCTTCAACCGAAAAATGTCCGGATGTCCGTTTTTTCGATGGAGAAATAGCCGCTTGAGCCATAATTGGTATTAATCCCTGAAAAAAAGTGTGGTTATAAGATATTATCAATATTAATCGTTTTCATTACGTACCTTAATATAAATAAAGATGTTTGTTAGCGCTAAAAAAGCACTATTTATTAGGTAAATGTGAATAACAGCAGATACAAGCAACGAATTGCAACAAATAACTGTAATCTCCACAAAACATCTCATACAAAACGTATTTGTATAGATAAAAATATGCGTATTTGACACTTGACAGTCAAGAAGCTATCAAGTTAAGTTTATCTTGTGATATGGGTTTTAAAAATACGACCAACAGCAAAATTCTATTCGAATTTGGCGCACATTTATAGGCGGGGCATAATTCTATTTGTTCATTAAACGGACTATAGTAATATATTTGTGCTCTTGTGATCGCTTGTTAAGAATACATGTGTGTATTTCAGCCCTCTTGATATAAACTTTGGATGTTACCGATCTCACCAAAATAACCACAAGGTAAGAAGATATTGTGTCAAATTTCTGATTACAAAAGAAATGCTGTATCACATTTTGTGCAAGATCTTTTACTTTTGGATCCAGATATGCGTTTAGTTCTCTGTCGTTTCATCCAAGACACCGTGTACATAAATAACGATTTTCAATCTGCCCGCCTATTCTATCTAAGTGCTGCTCAACAAAACCAAATAAAAACGTTTAATCGTAATAATCTCCTCGACAATCTTTTACCCTAAGGTAATATAAAAGTCTGTAATATAAAAATGAACTGTATTAAAAAAATGTCATCCATCAATTAACTTGTCAACTCCAACACCACACAGTTATGTGAACATGAATAGAACAAAATCGATAAAAAACAACATTGACCGACGACCCATAGCTGATTATTGTCAGTTTTTTTTTTAATCTATAGAACTTTTATCGCAACGCAGCTGATTTATTCAAACTACTACAATAATAAAGACATGTCAATCTAATTCACTGCTGTCAGAGCAATTCTGTTGTTTCGATAAAAACATATAAAATTCAATATAATGCGAGATGATATTTGTTTTTACTTAATAATAGGCTCCGTTAGTTGTGACACGACATATGCAACCAACATTTTGAAGTCGTTACAAAATATCTTTCGAATATGATGCTTATATGGGTTGTTAATTTAATTATTCACATACCAAAAGCAGGTTAAAACTCCTAAACGGTGCAAAATACGAAAAAAATGCAAGATAACAAAAAGTTTAAGAACAGAACAAGGAAGTTAACTAAGTAAAAAAATCAGTATCGGCGTAAAAAGGAGTTGGGAGGTTAAAGAGTCACGACCCCTAAATATGTATCACCCTGTAGATTATTGCAAAAGTCAGTAAAGACGTTTTGTAGATACTATAACAAGTAGTATGTACACCAAATTTGAAGCAATTATCTTTAAAAATGTATAAAACACATGAAAAACAAAATAATAATAATTAAGCATTTTAGGACATATGTTAATAGAAATTTTTCGTCCTGAAATATTGAGGAGAATAACCGCCTGAAGTTTTGGCATGTAATTAATTAATACCCTGTTTAGGTTGTTTCAAAAAACATCCGCCAAATTTTAAAGCATGTGCCAAAATTCAATATTCTAACTCTAAACATTTTTGAGATTTTTAAGAAAATTAGATTTTTTTTAATTTTCGACACCCTGTATCTTATAACGAAATAAGTGTATATGAAGTTTTCGAATTATTTTTGGCAACAAATGATCTTTAAAATTTGTCTGCTATTTTTTTAAAACAACCTGTATATTACATCAAGAAGGAACAAAATATACAATGCTGGTCGTTGGATGCTCTTTTAACTCTAGTATATACAGGATGCTTCTTTAGTACGATAAGATAAACATCTGAAATTTGACAGATACTAAGATACTAGAGTGCTCATTTTTGTCA
Source organism: Rhamnusium bicolor (assembly GCA_029963845.1). Lineage (NCBI taxonomy): Eukaryota > Metazoa > Arthropoda > Insecta > Coleoptera > Cerambycidae > Rhamnusium > Rhamnusium bicolor. The sequence continues at coordinate 1,544,384 of JANEYF010005426.1, read as the reverse complement.
TTTTTTTCAGATTTTTTTTCACCAGTGGCGGAGGTAAGTCCCATTAGTGCTAAATTTTTGTTCATAACTAGGGGTGTCAAAAACGTGGGACAGTGGCGTACGCGAAATTAACTAATACGAGAAACAATAAACTGTTACAATTTACAACAATTCATGTAAAACTTACCCTCTTAACTAGCTTGATGAACTAGCTTGCTTATCACAAACTGGAGAAGATGTGTAGCCATTTTGCAGCATCAGGTATGTTTCTATGGTTGTCTCCATGAGTGATGTTCGCTTTGGTGAAAATATATTCTTATATTTTGAAAACGACCGTTCGACATCTACTGATGTAATACACGAATACGTAAAATAGTTTTTGAACGCACTTAATGGATCTGGGTCTGCACCATCACATATTTGTCTTAATTTGGTAAAACCGGTGTCTTTATTTAACACACTTACGAACTTTTCTTTAACGCGCTCATTTGTTTCGTCACCTATAGCGTGTAGCAGTAGATTTACTTCGTCCACTATTTGCAGTAACTCCGCTAACGACAACACACTGTTTTCTAATTTTTTTATGCTTTCATGTAATGGTTTATAGTTCCTCGCAATATTTTTTAAAGCTGCTTCAACGGAAATATTTTCGAATGTTGTCTGGCTTTCCTTAATAGCTGCAGCCTCATCTGGATTGAATTGTAGTATCACAGCTTTTATTTGTTAGAAATATTAAGCATAATAAAAAGCTGCCTGCAACCATGTTCCCCAACGTGTAAGAATCGGCCGTGGTGGTTCAGAAATATCGGGACACTTGCTATGAAATGCACGGAGACGTTTAGGAGATTTAAGAAACACTTTTTTTGTACTTGCTATTAATGCATCCACGTCTGGAAGACCTTTTCGAATAGTTTCTGCCACAAGATGTAAAGCATGAACTTTACACGTAACATGTATAAACGTACAACCTTGTTCTTGCAAAGAACGGCCTACCGAACGCATTGTCACGGCGCCATCAGTCACAAACATCAACACTAGACTTTTTGATAGTTCAAATTTTTCTAACGTCTCCAGCACCACCCTGGTAATTGTTTCGCTAGTACACTGACTTAGTCTTTTACTAGCTAGTAACAGTGGAACTGTCGGTTTAAGAGGGTCCAGTACTCGTACTATAACATTTAAAATAGAATTTTCTTTACAATCTGTTTTCTCATCAACAGATAACCACAGCCGTGTATTTTTTAATTCACATTTCATCTTATTTACCATGTCTACGTGTACAGTTGGTAGATAGTTACATAACGTTGTGCGACTTGGAAACTTCACCTGGGCATTGTATTTATTCCAGAACTCTCGAAATGGTTGTTTATCGAGTATGTGCAGCGGAACAACACAGACAATCACCACTAATAGTAAATCAAACATAAACTGTGTTGTCGAAGGTACGCCATTTTTTTAAATTTTATAGTGTATACTATTTACGTGAAGTCCACAATCACGCTTATCCCATCACATCAAATATTTCTCGCACACTTTACAAATTATTTTAGCGTACGTCTGCCATATTTTATTATTAAATTAATATCAACAATACAGTACAACAAATAAAATAAAAACACAAAAACAATATGCAATACCCCCAAGTGACTTAACGTGTACACAACTCGAAATCTAATAATAGACTGGACTGGAGAAAGAGTTTCGCGGTCAAGGTGAATGCCGGCGACAGTAAGTACATCTGTACTCTACGACCATGATACACAGAAACGATTTGCAGTTTTAGTTATAATACTGTTCGCGCACTTATTTTTCACTGAGGGCAATAGTTTTGTTTTGATCTATCTTACCAGGGTCCAAAATAAGGGAACAAAACAAAACTAAAAGCAACACAGCACTAGCACACGATAATAAAAAAGACACAACACTGCACGACGGGAATGGGGTTCACTTAACACATGGCTTAAAATTTTACGAAATAAAAATTAAAAAAAAATGAATGAGTGAATAGTGAATAGTGTTTTGGCGGTGAACGAGAATTTGATTCCATAATTTTGAATGTAGTGATTCGATTATGCATTTTGTATGTGGCGGTAGCGTGGGTGACGCTAGCTTTTTCTTTTTTTTTTTTTGTGAGTGGCTTGGTATCTCAGTGTCTCGTGACTGTCGCGAAACTCGGACTTCATTTGACTGACTCATCATTTTGTACCGCCCTATAATACGGCGTCTGTTTTCGGTCGATTGTTCTAGAAGCTTTCTTTAAGATAACCAGATGGTTTACGATATAAAGGAAATTTCCGTAGACGGTCCTAACTGTAATGTTTCTGTACTGGACGTTTGACGCGTTTTTGAATATTTTTTATTTATTTGTGTTGAATATTGTATTCTTCGGTAAAATATTATGCGGTTGTATAACATTTTTCAAAATAACGAGTAATGAAAAAGTTGTAAAGAAAAATTTAGCACGAAAGAGCCATATCTACACCACTGGTAAAATAAAGTCTTAAAAAAATTCTCAAAAATGAACCTTAATCCAAAAATAATATTTGCCGAATTTCAGTTTGTATATAGTTATATAGACTAGTTTTTCTACGAGCAAAGGAAATTATTAAAATGTCTTACATTTAAATTAAACGGTAATATGGTAACAATTATCCTATGAAAGCGGTAGAGATTATAGTATTTTATTACATAAATTCAATGCCGTTAGTTTTGAGCAAAGAAGAGCTATTTTTGCAATGAAATTTGTACATAGTGCATTGATTGTCCGGATCTCTTATCCAAATTAAATGTTCTAGTATAAGGAAAACTTCAAGGCACATTTTATATCGGTTTTCTTTCACAAATTTTTTCTTTAAAGCAGTTTTTAAAACACGGTAGAAGTTTTATAGAAATAAATTAAAAATCAGTAGGATGTTTATAACTTATTAAATCTTACCTTTAAGGTAATTGAATATAAGGTTCATATTTGTAAGTAAATCAATTAATGAAATTGAGGTTCCAGTTTAAGTAATGTTAGTTGTCTACATAGTGACGTCACAAAAGGATCAATAAACAAAACTGTGTGTATTTTCTTTAAATTTACAAGCCTGCCAATTATTATTATTATTAATTTAATATAAAATAATTATTTACAATTTTTGCTTTACTCAGAAACTCAAATGTATCACTTGTTCCAGGAATATAAAAAATGCATTTAATAATGTGACGTATTTCTTTGTGTTTACCGACTCATTCATAGAAACTACCTACTACCTACTTGTTTTTTAAAACCAATTCACGATAAGGATATTACGCACTAAAGTACTTCGTTTAAAAGGATGCACGTGATATATGCAGATGTTGATACAATTTAACTGAAGTTTCAAGAGCCTATTAATTTTAGTCACTCAACATCATACTATAGAATTGTTTACTTTGTTCCTAAACCAATTTGTGACTTGTCTAACATTTATTATTATAGGATTTTAAATCGTTGATGGAAAAATAGAAGATCCCATTCATATAAAAAGTATAAAGAAATCGATTAATTCGATCATAACTAAACACTGACGGATAAGAACCAAACTTTGGTTTCTGAAGCTGAAAGTGTATTTTTTATAAGTAGTTTTTATCAGAACTATTGTTCCTGTGTATCAGTAGCGACTCGTGTCGTGAAAAATTGGTGGTTTGTCTACACTGAAAAGTAAAACTCCTAGGAATAGGGTCTTCGAAACTTTCATTTCGAAGAGCGCATGAAAACTTATTTTAGAACGTCAAGGTAATAGAGTAATTACTCCCTCAAGATTCTATTCCCACCAATTTTCGTTTCAAAATTTTAAATATTTGTGAAAGTAAAAAAAATTATGAAGCGAAAATATGGGGCATTGTACTTCCCGATCCCAGTAAAAGAAAATCGATAGATTGACCCATCATCATATCGTACCGGCATTACGGGAAACCCCCTCCTGCAAAACCTTAGCCACACTGATTGTTACCAAATTAACTATTACTCGGTAACCCTTTAGAATTGGACCTGTCATCGATAAACCTAAACTGTTTAACTGTTGGCCACACGCAAAATGAACGGGATGCGATACATTCTCTCATTAGGAAGCAAAGAAAAAGACAAATTTGAATCAGGTTCAGTTTGTATTTCCACTCAGTGGGTTGCTGTAATAACAAATAAACAAAAAGACTGGTCAACCATTTATTGTAAATGCATTAGATTATGACGATTTCTTAGATATCAAATATCTTCAAATGCAAATAGGCAATAACTTGCAATACAACACAGATGGCGAAATAATTCACATTGATATCATCAACACACACTATGGTTACTAAAGAAAATCCTTTTCAATTTCACTATAAAAGGAGTTACAATGATGTCGGTTTCAAAATACCCATTCCCTTAAAAGAAAAAGCAAAACAAATGTCATTCGCAAATTTTATAATCAGCCACTGGAAATTCACCAAAAATACAATGATCTTATAGGGCTGTACAAAAAAAAATCGAATTCTCAAAAAGTATTAGAGTTCTTATCAAAATCTACGATATAAATAATATCAAGACAAAAGGGCGACGAGATAGATGTTGGGAAAGAAGAAGAGAAGAATAACGAAATTGTGCCTAAGAAAAGAAAAGCAGACTAATAAGATAGGAGGAAGAAAAGAAAAAAGAAAATGAATTTATGAAAAAAAAGATCAGACAAAAAGACAACGAAATTACCAGCAAAAAAAGAACGCAATGCTACATAAAATAGATGTATTTTTGTTGAAAAGCCCGAAGAATAAAACTTTTGACATGTTTTTTCACGTTGTAAGCGGCTAATAATTAAAGTTATAAGTATACAAAAAAATAGAAAATTGTGCAGATACAGTCATATTTACATAAATTTATCGAAAAAAATTGTTGATATATATCTAACAAAAACTTTTCTGTTATTACTAGAATAGAGTCGTGACATAAAATATATAGAATTGTTTTAATTATTTCTGGAAATAGGTAGAACGTATTATATTTTTCGATTAGCAAACAATTCATTCATTACCAAAAAAAATTTTGTTAGTATTTTAAGAATGATTAAAAAATAATTAAGGTTTTACTTTCCTAAAATACTTCAATACTCATATCCCCGTTATTGCTATTTTATTAGCTGTGATGTTCTTCTTGCAAATGTGTGACGTGTTTGTCATGTTACCCCAAGTAATAGCGGTTCGTGGGTCAAGAGATAGGGAGGTCAATTAGAAAAGTTTACTGTATTACCTACCGTTTAAAGTGATTTAAGTTCCAAGTCGATCCCCCGGTCTTTTTGAGATGCAAAGTGGTCAATTACTTTTTCATTAAAGTCTTTTATCTTCTTTATTAATGCCCTTTCTATGGTAAGCATAGCTAAAGAAGATAACCTTTCCTGACCCATGGTATTTCTTAAAAATGTCTTTATTCTTTTTAAGATGGAAAAACAACGTTCACTTTCGACGGTAGTCATAGGGAGAGTACACAAGATTTTTAACAGCTTGACACTTTCAGAAAAAGTATTGCACAAATTATTGTTAATAAAAAGCTGTAACAAAGCAACTGCACCTTTACTATTGGAAAAATCTTCTCGGCTATATAATACTTCTAATTCAGTTTTAAGTTTCAAATGATTTATGACTGGATACTCCGTTTTAACTAATTTAAACATATCTTGAGGAAAGCTTTTTTATAATCTTTAAATCGATCTACGTGAAATAACTGAGACACTGCTAAATGATTACTGAAGCCAAACCTGTTTTTGATCTCAGATGTAATTATATTATAAACTTCTAATGAAATTATCCTTTTTGATTCTTCCGTTTTACATCTCTGGGCAGACTGCATGGATGTCTCCTCCAAATAGTTATTTAAAATTTTATTTCTGATGTCTTCAATTTTACTATTAAAAACGCCAATACACTTATTTACTGTTATGACATCGATATTACATTTTTGTAATTGATTGAACAATATATCACAATGAGGCATAACTAAATGAAAAAAATTTAACCAGTAAAGAAAATGTTCATTTTGTAAGTAGTGTTTTCTGATTCATTATCAATGATTTTTTCTAAACAATCTAATAATTCTGTTCGATGGGTATAAACAGTCTGTATGCACTTTTTATTAAAATTCCATCGTGTTGGAGCCGCTTAAGGTAATCTCACATTAACAACATTATCTAACACGGCTATTCTTTTTGGCGATTTTCCAAAGAATGAAGAAAAGCTATGTAAATTAGCAAAAAAATTTTGTATGCTTTTATCCTGACTTGATGCTTTTTGTAAAATTAAATTTAGTTCTTTTTTTCTTATTAAGAGATGTTTGCTTTATCGTCATATTAGGTTTTGGACGGCCACCACCTTTGAATTTCACTCGGTCTTCATAACCCAACTTATGTCCATCTTTCAGTTTTAATATATTTTGTACAACACTCATATTTAATAGTAAACACCAAAAACACTGTTTTACTTAATTTCACGACAAGTAGAGATTTACTAATAAAATGTTCACAAATAAAAACATTAAAAACAACGCGACAGAATTTACCGACCAACGCGTACCTAGTCAGCATTAAGACTGCTCCACTGAACTTCGTGCGTTACCGTTTCCGTAAAATATGTCAGGGACATTGAGTGTTTTCTGTCTCTTTTGCTTTCTGATGATTCGCGCATAAGTCTATTTCACTTCAATTCGTTGTAAATTCGGTCCGTAGCTAGCTTTGAGGACAAGTTGTGGATTGACCCAAGATTTTTAAATTCTATAAATGAATAATGTAATGAATATGAATGTAGAGTAGAGGCTCGGTGCTCGGCGGGGATACGAAATCCTGCGATCTAGATATTGAATAGTATTGTGCACAGAATGAACTAGAAACTTCAATATGTTTTTTAGGAATATTAAAAATATATATATTTTATATTTTTAAACTTCAGAAAATGAATAGCTGTATTTTTTTATTTGTATGTGGGAGGTCATTGACCAAATGACCCTATAGAAGAACCGCCAGTGGTAGAAGGATTTAGATAAAATAATTTAATTGTCTTTAAATGATTTATGTACGTTAGCACATTCTCATATGCGTTCATAGGAGTTCCGGGGGCTCCCTGGGCTATGGGGCCATGGCGCACTGCACCACTTTGCCCTATGATACTACGCTCCTGTCAGTGTTAGCACTCATCATCAACGATTTCAACTCATTTCCGTTCAAAAATTAAGGCAACTGTTGTGTATCCAATCTAATTTAACTTGCTCTCTTTACAAATGGAAAAAAATCAACACAAACATGGAAGGAAATTTGAGGCTTATTAAAAATTCTCAGCTACTCTACGAACATATATGAAGTAAAGTTCAATTTTAGTAGATAGGGAAGAATTTTATATTTATATTACTCTCGCACACACAGCACACAGTATTTTACTCGGAAGATATGTGAAAGTTATGATTAGATTTAACCAACCGAAGTAGTTGATGGCAGTCAAAGAGAGAGCCAGATATGCACGTGAAAAATTGCTTTTTGTTTCGTTTTTCATACTACATCATTTACAAAACATTCTTTTATATATTCCTTTTAATAATTTCATTTGGTCTTGCTTAACAACGTGCCAAAACAAACCTGATGCATTTAATATTTCAACTTGTAACAGATAAATTATAAACTTCTGTAAATATAGATAATTATTTACTTATACCAAACAGTGGATTGGTAAATTTATGCTTAAAATAAAACCCAGCTTTATGTTCTTTGAATCACATGAATAGCGCCTGTAAATTCTATTATCATCTATAAATACATTTCGATGAGTGGATATTTTGACTTTGATCCATGTGATTGAAATTCCTGTTAGTTTTATTTAAAAAGTTTTTAAAATTTGTTTTGTGGTAAAAGGTTTTTTGTTTTGTTTACTCATAAGTAATATAAAAAATCATAAATAGAGCGCAGATAAAATTTCAAGTAATGTATGTTTTTTTTTCGTAAACGTCAGAATTCCAAAAAAATAAGTACTGAATAAGGTTTACAGAAAACAACTACTCAGCGGACAAAACCCCGACTTGCGTTGAATTAAACCTGCAAGTTTTTTTGGTAGCTAAGATCATTTGTCAATTCCTCACCAGACATAGACAGGTTTCGAACTTTTTATATTCTCGTCAGTATACCATATGCTTTAGGCTAGCCTGATTTGCTATTATTATTTGTCTTTTCCATTACTTATGGCATCTTATCAAGTCGTAGCTCATATACTGACGATTTTATTACAGTTGAAAAAGGATCCAAATACTTTTGGCTCAGTGTGTCCAATCACTGAGCGAATAAGCATTGTCGCTTTATACAGGGTGAGTTTTAAATACGTAGTTATATTTAACCCTCAATATATTTCGTCGTGTACAATTGATTGGCACTGTCAAAAAAATTTTTGTACAAAACAAATTTTTAATTTCTGATAATTTGTTCGTCCTCCAGCCACTGAGATTTTGATAGTCACTGGATAACTTTGTAAACGCCGTTCACAGAAATGACGTAACTGAAGGCAGTGATGCCACTGCCATAGTTCGTTATCACAATTATCTTAACTCATGAATTGCAAATTTTGAATTTTTAAAGAAATTACTACCATCTTGTCACGGACATTTTGTGAGACGATATTAGACTTATTTAATATCAGTGTAGACGTCGCACCAAAACAAATGTAATAGTTTATAAAACATTGAACTCTTTTTAAGAAAGCATGATATCTGTACACACTGGCCGAAAATAAGAAATAAACTTTGTGGAAAGCGACACTTGTCACTTGTAGCTTGCTATTAAAATAAAAGGTGTTAAAAGTATCTGTTTATATACTTTTCCTTGTAAAATTAGGTAATCCTGACACTTTTTTTTATAAATAAACAGAACTCGTCCCGTAAGCACCAAATATTAAAAATATGCAATACATTCTATCTGTATTTTAAATTATTATTATTGTCTCTAATTTATAGTTTAAGTTTAATATGGGTCTTTTCTAAAAATGAATCAAAGTTGAAAACAATCATTTTAAAAAGACGCATTTACTTTAAAAGAACGAAAAAGCAGATTTGTTTACTTACCTACTACAACAGTTACTACATAAATATATCATATGGGCTTGACGTTTGGATAACATTCCGTAGCCGTTTTGCTTGTCTAACATTTTCATCTACTTGAAAATATACCTTTAACATATCCAGCATTAAAATAATAAAATTAGTCGCTATGATTAATCACTAATTTTCACAAAATGAACCACCAAAGGAACAAATTATAAATAATAAATTTCGGTAACATAGTAACTCAAAACTTCGAATCACAAAAAACTATAAATAATGGTATTAAACACATTTTTGTAAATTCTAATAAAGACAGGTACGCAAAGTATCAAGAACACTGGTTTTTACATGGGCTGTAGTGTTGCCAGATGTGTGAGATTTTCACATAGGTTATACATTTCATTATAAATAAATCATGATGACCAGTGTAAAAAGTGACAGAAGTGTGTGAAAATACTGCAAACTATTTTCCATCACCTGATTGTTATTGTGTTGCACCTTCAGTGTTTTACTATTAGAGGCCAATTAAAATAGTAGAGAGCTGATTTATTCCTTGAACACCTACACATTTCAAATTATTGTAATAGCAGAGGGTAAGTATCTACTTCTTAAAAATAATAATCCTTTTATAAACTAAAAAAATGAGATGAGAACATTAAATTCCTCTCGAGATTCCCTAAAAAGTTTACTGTTAATCGGAAAAGTTAGTTTTAGTTGTACATTCCATATGAAACGCTTAAAAAGAAATGTTGATTGGTGCAAGAAAAAGTCAAAATTGTACATTTTTCACATTGAAAGGAATTTCAAAATGTTTAAAAATTATTTCAAGTGGAGCTATTAATCGTACAAGTTGCTAATTATTTCATCCAATATTATGATAAATTCGGGAATCAACTTAATGCTAGGGCTTGGTTTTTCAATCGTGGGTTAGCTAAACTCACACTTTTAGAATTCGAATTTTTTCAATTTTACATTTGTTTTGGAAGTGGTTATAGCAACAAATATTTTATGCTAAAGTAACTTTTAGTTGAAGTGGTTTGTATTAGAATCTCATCGATTTTTGTGAAAATATAATGCTAGGTAACCTTCAACTTATGTTAACTCACGATTGTAAAATCGCGCCTAGGTGAGAGAATTGCATAAGATATGCGGCAACGTTGCTTCAGTCTATTACATCATTTTTGCTAAGATATAGAATGTTTTCAGTAACCAGCAGTTCCAAAATAGTTTCATCATATTTTTTTGAAAGTCGATAACTCAGTTACACGTGGGAATTAAAAAAAAATGTGTCAGAGGGTTTATACAGATGTCAAGAATCGGTGGTTTAAATATAACTACACACTTAAGACTCACCCTGTATAGATGATACTTTATATTACACAGCCTTCTTGGACGTAAAGAAGGCTGTGATTGCACCCTTCATTCTTACTGCGAATAAAGTATGAAATAAATCTGGTTTAGCCTAATAAAAGTAATAGTTGCAATTTGAGAAAAGCGGATGACGATAATTTTTTATAAAATATTTTGTTATTACCATATAGTTATGCAGTTTGCGTTTGTATACATTTTACGTTATTAAATAAAAAACCTCGGTATTTGTACAATATATTCATTCATGAATGAAAAATGCTGCTCTATATTTCACAAAAGGAAACAACTGGTACCTATTCTAGAAAGTGGGTTAGGGTCACTCTTCAAATAGTGTGGATATTCCAGGTAATATTTTATCATATATCATGCCAAGCTGTGACATTACTAATGGACTTGAATTATTACTATTATTAATGAAATTTCTTGAAAATGAAATTATGTTTAAATTAATAATGCCCTGATACGAGTTAAAAATACATTATTTAAACTGTTTGATTAATTAGCATAAAAGTTGTTTATTTGCCATGACAGATTACGAATTTCCAATATGTGAATTTGAGGACTGATTCAGTATTGTATTAAATCAATTCGTTGATTACAAACTTCCAAAATCGACTGTAGTATTTGAAACTTTGTGTTTACTTACACAGCTATCTCATCATATTGAACTGAACGAGTTACACTCAGGTTATCCACAACTTGTTTAAATCTGGTAGATCCTCGAACTGAATTCTCTGTAGTTTATGTATTTCCTGTCTTTTCTGGCTATAGTTAGAAACAGTTGACCAATGGCCTAAAGCGGTAATGAAATTAGTACAAATTATGAAAGTTGTGTGCTTCTCTTTCAACAAACGGTTATGTAAAATGTAATTAATTAATACATTCTTCAGCGCTACAGAGAATGTGTACTGGAAAATTTTAAATTAATATATTCTCTTCTCTCTTGTAAATGAAAACGGAGCAATTTCATATAAGAATAAGTACTGGGTCAACATGACTATTAAGCGTCGAGTTAACCAAAAAACTGCTATTCCAGGAGGAAAAGGCGTCAGGATGAAGGATAATGGAGGATCTCGCTGTAATTTCCTGGCACCAACCCTTGATTTGAGTCTCTTAAATAGAAAACCCAAATGTGTAATGCATGGAATAATTAGGTATTTACAGTTGAAGGAACTAAACTGCTCTGGCTTTGTGGCCGATGATAACAGAAAATGCTTCTATTGTATATCTTTCAAGATAAGAGCATCTGAAAATCGTGAAGTTAAAACTTTTTAATAAATATTTTTCCACTTGAATAAGTCTCTCAAAAAGTTATATTATAATCAGACATTCATTAAAATCTAGATATAAATAATCGGTGGGTAAATATACACAACGATAAACTATTTGACTATTCTTTTTAAAATGTATTAAAATGTTCATATCGTAGTATTAGGTTAGGTTAGGTTATGTTTGTTGTGATTGGGTCTCAGTAGACCCTCCACTGCGGCCATCAGCAGGCCTATTGTGGCTTACGCCTAATTATATTTCACCCAATAAGTTCAGTCTCTTAATGAAACTGATAACTTTATTGGGTGAGAATGTGTCCAGATCCTCTGGCAGCAGTTGCCCTTTGCCAAATATTGAGAATCGGATCCTTTCCACAGCGGAATAAGATGTGGTCTGCCTTCTTATCATCCTCCAGGCATAGACGGCACTCGGCGTTTTCCGCTAGGCCGAGTTTGTGCAGATGCTAGTTTAGTCGGCAGTGCCCAGTATATAGGCCTGTTAGAGTTTTCAAGTTTACCCTGTTTAACTCTAAAAGTTTCTTAGCTCTTGATTTCAAAGGGTATTTTATAAACGCCTTCGAATGAACTAATCCTGGTAACTCTTGCCAATGCTGGACAGTTTTCCTTTCAGCCCAGGTTGAGATAGCCATCTTGGCAGTACTTGAGGATATGCCAAGTATTGGATCTGGTCCGATGAATCGTGATCCCGCTCCTTCTCTGGCTAAGGAGTCCGCTATTTCGTTACCTTCCATACCAGAGTGGTCGAGTATCCAGACCAGAGTCACTTTGTTATTTTTGCTCAAATTATTTAGAACTTTCTGACAATTCCATACCGTTATTTAGTTACACCGGTAGAAGCCAAGAGCTTTTATAGCTGCTTGGCTATCTGAGAAAATTTTTATTGATCTGCGTATAAGATGCATATATTCCAGCCTTCGTACACATAGTTCAATGGCATGAACCTCAGCCTGAAAAACAGTTGCATGAGTAACTAGGCTTGAGAGAGTTTTGAAGCCGTCTGTAAACCAACAACTGTCTGCCTTCAGTAGGTCGGCTTTATTCCGATCCCACTCATCTCTTTCTGGAGAAAGGATGTTGAAGGTCAGCTCGTAGTTGGTCATGGTAGGCATAGTATCCGAGGGCATTCCCAGGATGCTGTGATTCTCTATGTCATCCAACAACCTGTTCCGCTCCATGATACTAGTCTGCGGCATATTAATGGCCGCTTGTTGCAGTCTGTAGGTTGCCCACCTGGCATCTCTCTCCAGATATATATAAAGAGGGGGTAAATCCAGAAGAATTTCCAATGCAGCTGACGGTGTGGTGCTAATTGCTCCCGTTACGGTCATGCATGCTAATCTCTGCAGTCCAGAGAGTTTGGATTTGGCCGTCCGTTGTGATCCTTTCAGCCACCAAACAATGGATCCGTATGTTATCATTGGTCTGATGACCGTGATATAGATGCACTGAATTTGTTGGGGACCCATGCCCCAGGATTTGCCACAAATTCAACGGCATGTCCATAAGGACAGCTTTGCTTTGTGAATTACCTATTCCAGATGGGAGTTCCAATTAAGTGATCTATCCAGAGTGATTCCTAGATATTTCAGCTCCTCCGCAAATGGAATAGTTTCACCCATTAAGGTGGGAGATCTTAAGTCCTCCAGATTCCTTTTCCGGGTGAATGGGTACTATTACTGTTTTTTGAGGGTTTACAGTCAGCTGTTCCCTGTCACACCAGTTGCTCACTGCATCCAGTGTCTCTTGAATGGTATTTGATATTACTCCTTTCCTCTGACTAGTATGACTAGATCATCTGCATATGCTAGAACCTCAACCTCAAACAGTGTGAGAATAGCCAGTAGGTCGTCCACAAGAAGTGACCACAAAAGGGGGGAGAGAACCCCACCCTGCTGGCATCCTCTCGTGGCTCTAAACCTAACTGTTTCTCCCTGTAGAAACGTTGTTATGGTTTTGTTTGATAGCATAGCACGAATCTAGTCGCCTATAGTAGGCTCAATTCCTCTGGCAGCCACTGCTGCATATAAGGAGTCGGGCAGTGCATTATTAAATGCTCCCTCAATGTCGAGAAAGGCTCCCACCGCAATTTTCTTCATTTGAAGGGATTGGGTGATCTTCTCGACTAGGTTATTGAGTGTTAGTTCTGTTGATTTCCCTGTCTGATAGGCGTACTGATGGATATTGAGGGGGGTGATGATTCAGGATGTTCCCCCCTGATATATCCGTCCAGCACCTTCTCCAGGCCTTTCAACAGAAAAGATGTCAGGCTAATTAGTCTAAGCGATTTAGGGCTTGGTTCTTTCCTACCCATTTTTGGTATATATACTACCTTAACCGCCGACCAACTGGATGGGATATAGTTCCATACCAGATTAGCTCTGAATAGTTTAATGAGGAATGGGAGAAATATTTCCAGTCCATTTGTAGTAAAACTGGAAAAACTCCGTCCTCTCCTGGCGATTTGAATGGTTGGAATGATCTGATAGCCCACTCAGTTGCCGGTATTGTGATCACCTTTTTAGCCGTCAGCCAATCATTTTTTTCAGGTCGTTTTAATCAGCCTTCTGATGGTGACGGCTGTTGGTCATCCGCATTCAACCACCCTGGGACGTAGTTTTGTGCTAGGAGCTGTAAGGTTTCCTTTCCAGAGTCCGTATATGAGCCATCCGGTCGTCTTAACGAACCGAATTCCCTCGTCGGCTCTCTGGAAAGAATCTTGTGGATTCTAGTGAGGTAGGTCAGTTATACTCTCACAGAATTTTCTCCAAGATCCCCTTTTTGCTTTCCTTATTTCTTTGTTATAGTCCGTTAGAGCGAATCTATATTGGTCCCAGTCGCCCGAAGCTTTAGCTCGATTAAAGAGGCGTCGAACTTCTTTTCTCATTTTATCCAAATTTTTGTACCACCAAGACGTGCCTCTATTGTCCTTATTTGTCTTCAGTATCGTAGTATTAGTCCACAGGAATTTTTATTTTGCTTAAATGAAATCGCTTTATAGGATAAAATAGTATTCAAAATTTCAAATACATAAATTGGCGCGAAAACACGAGCCGCCATGTCACCTATCTATATGTAAAAAGAACAGAAATAATAATATAGCGATGTCGGTATACTAATATGGCTAATTTTAATGGAGAGCCTTTTCTTGAAATAATTAACTACTATATAATGGTTAAACTTAGATTTTATTCATGGCAGGCATTGTATAAAATGCTGATAGCAAAAGGGCAGCGTGACAAGGAATTTTTATAAGGTGTTTATGTATTGTCCCACGTGGATCAAAATTATGCAATCTTTGTAACTTTGCATGTAAATGCTGTGGAGTTTCTGTTTTAAAAATGTTATGTATAGTGGAATGTAAATGTAACTTACGAAGTATATTTAATTTTTGTTGACCAATCGATTGTATTTTATCACCACTTCCATATTTCCTTATTCCAAATGAAAATCTGTGACAAGAGTTTTGAATTCTTCTAAGCCTTATTAGATCAGTATTCAAAAGAGCTGGCCCTTAAACGCTATCACAGTTATAATTAAACTCTTACATAGATTAAGTTTTAAGATACTGCTCATTACATATTTATGTGAAGGAAATTGCTTTAAAGTCCATTATTATGTACGTTAAGTATTGGTTTGGCTTAATTTCTTAGTATTTTCGCACCAAAAACCATTACCTCTATTTTGTTTGAATTTAATTTCAATTTGTAAGCAACAGACAAGTCTTTGTTTAGATTGTGATTGGCTAAGTCTAGATCGTCAGGATAAAAACTAGTAAAAATCTGTGAATCATCAGCACAGTGGTGAATAATGCTAATTGTATGAAAGTCTGATATGTAAATAGAAAACAGCAGAGGCCCGAGACTAGATCCCTGTGGAACTCCATATATAATAGGTAGGGAATTTGACGATTTGTCAAATAACACCACCTTTTGTTAGCAATCAGCTAGGTAACTATTAATTAGTGCAACGGAGTTAGCATCAAAGCCATAAAAGAGGAGTTTCTTACAAAGGATGTTGTGATCTATTGTGGCGAATGTCTTGCTATAATTTAATAATACAAGGCGACAGTTTCACCTTCATCAAGTTGGATTTCGGTGGTCTATAGAGAATACCAAAACTTATGCACTTACCAGAAATATTAATTGATATTCTTAATTCTTCTAAAACTCAATTCGTTGAAGAAAAATAATATTGTGCTTTATAAAATCTTTTAAGAATATTCCTATGCTGCGCCTCTGCCTAATCTATTCGCACGAATTCAAGTATATTGTAGGATTCTAATACTATACGAGTTTATTTCGAGATTTAACCAAGTTTCCGACAATACGTCGATTTCCATTGAAGCGATGTAGGAATAAATTTTTACATTTCATTACCGTACGTATTCTTCAAACGAATAGACTACGAGTATAATAAATATAATCGGAATATTACAAACTTAGACATTCGTACCTCAGGCGCTTAATATTGTTTAGAATTGTAAAATATACGGCCACACCTTCCGCAAAAAGGCAGGTTTTTGTAAAAGAGATGTATGTTTGTGACGTGACTCCATAAACATAAAATATGAAAGACACGCTTTTATGTAATCAACCAGTCTCTGGTCATTTATAAACCCTGAGGAGCGCACGAAATATGTTAAAATGTGTGAATTTGTAGTAACACGAAAATTCTGCTGACTGAGTGTAATAAGATAACGTTTTTGGGTTAACCTTTAGTAGAATTTTATATTATTAGGACCGTAAACGGATTTTGAAAAGGGTGTAAAATGGAACTGAATATTTATGACGTCTGTGGTAGTGGTAACATTACATTTAATATAACGTTAAATTTTTATTTATTTTTCTACAATTTCTGAAACTGATGCCTGAAACCAGGACATTTGTCATTTATGTGTAGGGGGGTGTATAGCCATTCTATAAATATGTAACATTATATTTACATACATAAATATCCTGAAGTGGGTAGGAACCTTTGATGTGAAGATAATACTGACACAGTCTTCCACGAAACAACAAAACACCATATACTGCACTCGATGTGCGTTTCTCCAACCAAGTTAACATCATCTGGAGATAATTAAACTAACCTTATGCTAACAATGTATCCTATTTATACCTAAACTACCCACTAGCCAATAGAGCGGGCTATTTGTGATTGGCCCTCTGATACTATTTATACTATTTTTACACTTTGTGATTTCCAAGCTCTCAAATGTATCCAGCTGTCTGGTATTTGTTACATTCCTAATTAATCTTAAAATGCTATTATCTATTTTATGGTTGTTCTCAAACTCATGGTTGGCAACACTAGACATCTGTTCTACCATATTTGAGATGAGTCATATGCTCTTTGAATCTAGTTTGAATTTTTTTTTTTTGTTGAAAATGGCTTTTGGAATGAATCCATACAGCCAGTCACACTTTTTATAATTAATAATAAATACTCCTAACCTAAGCTAGCATAAACTGTATATCTATAGATACATAAAATCCGAGATAAAATCGAAGGGAAATACAAGGGTACAAGTTCTTTTCGCCTAGAGGCCCGTCAAGGCATTTTTTATTTTCACAAACAACACTGGACCATGGATTAAGGATTAACATTATCTTAGGATAAAAACATAGGTAACGTCATCTAACTAAATATAAAAGAGAATCTATAGTCTGAGATTCGCGTTTTTAATAAATTGAAATAAACACAAATAAATATGTCTTTTATTTAGATGCAATAAGTGCGATAGATTGAAGGGCTGTTCGACATTATTACTCAGTATATTATTGTAGAGCAAATTACATTCATTTCTGTTTTTGTGACAGCAAAAAAATACATGTTTGAGGTCTCCCTCAACATTGCAATGATCGCAAAGATTAGACTGTATAATGCCTATTTTCGCGAGAAAGATGGATTACACGCATGGGAATGTTGAAATCTTCGTGCCATGTTTTCGATGGAATTTCTGGTTGTATACGTGTATACCTATTTGGATGGTTATGGCAGTATTCTTGCCACACCCTTGTCCACCGTTGTTTCATACGTTGTTTACATATATGAATGCAGTCCTCAACACAAATTTCATTTACTTCCAACGTTTCATTCTCTATGCTTTCTTTAGCGAGGACATCTACCTGTTCATTATATTGCAGGCCTGTATGAGCTTTTACCCAAACAAGGACAATTCTTTTACCACACAATTTTAATTCACATAAGCGGTTTTTAATTTTTGTGATATATGGGTTGAGCAGTGTATTTGGATTATAGCTAATTTTGATAGATGTAAGAACTGATAGGGAATCTGACATGATTGAGTTGTTCCTCTCCACGGAAATCTTTAGTAAAAGGCGAAAGATTTATTCGGTATGAAGAGAAACCAGAGTTATTAGTTTCAATTGATCGTCTAATTTGATTTCAGTCTTTACAGCTAATTTCGGTAATTCCCGACTTTTCGTTTGTTTCGATTTTGTCCTTTTGATTGCCTGTAGTTTATTTCCCCATGAATGAACCACGGTCATACCTAAATCTTTAAAAATCATACCAACATCACGGGTGAATCGAGAATCATATGGATTCGATACAACTTTCGGATTTTCTCTTCTATTTTGAAAGGTCGAGAAATTTCAAAGGGTCTCTTTAAATTTACGTTTCCTAATTATTTTATCATTTAAACTGACAGAATATCAATTACTCGAAGCAATATCCTTAATCAATGCCTTTTTTTCTAACTTCTCCTTATTGAGGGGGAAGCTTAATAGACAAGGAACTAGAAAATTAAAACGCGCCATTTTGTATTAATTTATTTATTTATTTATTTTTATTTATTTAAATACAAAATCCAACAGGCAGGAGTCCAATTACAGGATTAGGTACATTGAAATTATGTATAGATAAATAAACAATAAACAATTTTGAGTGTTACAAAAAATTTCTTAAATATGTAATATATACGAACAAAACATACAGAATTGTATATACACATATAAATATATACTTATATATATACATACATATACAGATAAATAAAGAATACAGTAGATTACAAAACATTAAGATGCAAAACAGAGTTTTTAATTGCATTTTCATTACAGAAAAATATATCAATACAATCCTCGATTTTAGCATAGTTGACATACATTTGGTGTATTGGAGAAACCAAGAGAATATTAGTTCTTAGTATGTGTGAAATAAATAAGTTGTTGTGGCGAGCAGAAATTCTAGGTACTTTATAATTTATTTTGATTTAATAGGTTAATACAATCCAGACGATTATTAACAATTTTATACAGAAAAATTATTGATTGAGATATTCTTCGTTTGGCAAGACTTGGTAAGTTAAATTTTTCTAACGATATATTTTGTGGAAATCCGATAGGTGGATAAGTGCCCTCAAGAGTGTACACTGCAGATATTAAAAACTTACGCTGAATATTCTCTAATTGTAATATATTGACATTATAAATTGGGTTCCACATAACTGAAACATATTCAAGGCGAGATCTAACAAATGGTACATATAGTAAACGATGAGTGTTGACATTTTTTAAATCTTTGCAGTTCCTGATTACAAAGCCAGACTCTTAAAAGCAGAAGTAGTTACCATTTCGACGTGCTTATTGAATGACAATTTAAGATCAAAATACACGCCAAGGTTTTTAATAATATCAGGTCTTTGTAAAACAACATTATCGATATTGTAATTGTACACGTACAGATTATGCTTCCAGCCAAATGACATGACATTACACTTGCTAGCATTGAGGAGTAGATAGTTGTAGATGCACCAGGTATTAATGGTATCCAAGGTCTTTTGCAGAATTTGACAATCATGACCATTATCAATAAATCGGTACATTTTTAGGTCGTCTGCATACAAGAGGAAGTGAACATGAGTATCCAAGCTTTCAAAAATATCATTAATGTACATTACAAAGAAGAGCGGTCCTAGTATCGAACCCTGTGGCACGCCAGATCTTTGCAAGAAGCTATTCGATTGATGACAACGGTACTGAACAAATTGATGTCAGTTCTCTAGATATGACTGTATTAAAAGAAGTAACAATTTTGAGTGATCAAATTATTCAAGTTTAGAAATCAAAGCACCGTGGTCAATCCTGTCAAAAGCCTTAGAAAAGTCTGTGTAGATAATATCTACCTGAAACCCCTCGATCAAAACCTTCGCAAAGAAATTGCGTATTGCACACAAGGTTCATTACTGTAGATCGACCCTTCATAAAGCCATATATTGAGCACAATAGTGAGAGTCCTCGGGTATATATCTTAGAGTACTGGTATCTTTCCTGTATATATCAAATTCTTAACTTATTTTCACTATTTCTAATTATTAATACATATAAAATGGTAATTGTCCAGAGTTTTCAATTTCATATATGAATTTAATTGGCGCGAACGACTGTTTAATTTGGAAACAAAGTTGTTAATATCAGCAACTTGTGTATAAAATTTTCATTCATTCAATTTATTCATTCATTTAATAATTTGTAAACATTGGTAGGTTTTTACATTAAATTATTATGTACCTATTATAATTATTTTTTGTGTTTGGCACCTAGGATCTTAGGTGAACCTGAGCTCCTGTATGAGCCCACTCTGTATATTTTAACTGCAAAAATATCATTTCGATATTGCCTAAGTAATTAATAAATAAAATAATGACTATACTATTATCAGGAAAAGCCTCAGAATATCAAGATTTGTCCTAGATCTTTAATAGGACTTCCACTTTCCAAAGCATGCTTTTTATTAGGCTAACGAGTTACTCTTATTTTTCGGACTTGACCGACTAATCGCTTTCGATGGGCGAATTTAATTCTTAATTGATAGTATACGTCAAAAGGAAGATGACCATGTGTTTTTATTTATTTTTCAGCCGGGAAATTTTGGATTAAGAAATTCGTGTACGCTGTCTGCTGTTCTTCCAGCTGTATATGCCTTTACTATATGTGATACGATGTCATCTATGTTGCACCATCAATTGGCAAGAAATCTACATTTCAAGCACTGAAGAACTGGAGCCAAATTTAACTTCATTTGGTTGCCTATTGAAACGGCTATACAAACAATGGATACATTCCTGATTGCTTTATATGACCTTAAGAAAAGTCGAAGATCGTACTACGGTAAATTGATTGCGGTATCATTTAACAATCAAAAAAATTCAGGCCATCGACAAATCGCTGCCAGCATTACTTCAACACGTGCACTGTGCCGGTTGGCAATCAAATAAGTGGCTCAAACTATTAATGGATCAATAGGATCATGGAAGCTAACAGAAAGTGGTCTTCAAACTTGTCTATTAAAAAGAAAAAAAGGGATGGCTAACTAGACTTAACTGACTGCACCATCCATTGGTATGCCTCAATTTTGCATTAAGTACAAGAGCACAGTCAGCTAAATCTAGTAAGCCGAGCAATAGTACTAATCTGTTGAATTAAGAAAACGTGTTACAGGATTTTGTAACTTCTACTTGCTTGCCATGGTGAGCCCTGAAATGACACCTCCATTATTAATTTTGAAACTAGAGCTTGAATTTGTAAATATCGGATCAAAACTGACAGAGAACATCTGATATATTCCACACAAGAAAAACGTGTTGAAAAACCCACTAGACAACAAAAAAATGGCAATAAAGTTAGCAGATTTAGTAACTCATCGAAAAGAGAGAGAGAGATATGGAACCTACATGTTGCAGAATTAATGCAAATTTTCTCATCTCCCCAATAATTACTACTGCATGCAGTTGTAAAATTATTTCCTGTCCAAGCGATTCAGAAATTCCAATTAGGTGTATTATTCGTTGTAAGTAAATCGATTAATTTCAGTTTCTTGGTTAATACATCTATATTAAAACTTAATTTGGATTGTCTACAAGAATAATGCTATAATCTAGATTGTGTCCCATAAAAATTAATTGAATGCGACTCCACCGAATGAACGGAAGAACAGGAAATAACCGTCTAAACTACTTTTAGTAGAATGAAAATGAATCCGATTCAATCGCTTTAAGTAAATACCCAATATATTTTTACAAATGTTTTCCAGTAGATAACAGGAGACAAAATAATGTTCAATTCCAAGTAAAAGTTTTAAATATATTTTACTGCAAAATAAGTTATTGGTGGAAAAACGTGGGTAGCATTTGGTTTCTGCATTAAATAAATATTTATAGTTAAAATATTACATCAAATTGAAAATGAAACAGAAATCATTGTGTTGGAACCTCGATGCGTAAGTTTACAAACACAGCAAAAAAAACATGAAATAAATAAATGAGATAAAAGAAATAATTTTTTTCTGGTAATAAACAGTAATACTAATATTTAAAATTTTTTTGTTTAATTTACAAAATTGGTGTAGTGTAAATACACAGTATTTCAAAATATGTAATCTGTACATTTGTTAACAGTGAATGAATGGTTTCATTAATGATTTTTAATTTTGGAATATAGTAATTTCTAACAAATGTCTACGTATTGTACAACTTTTGTTGAAATATCATAAAATGCTTAAATTTTACGTAAAAAAATAAAGGCATGAAAAACTAATTATTTAAAAAAGCAGGGAATTTGTATGTCAATCCAGAAACGAATTTAAACCTAATACTATTGTTACGTCAGTGAACTGGTTCCGGGATGTGCCCAGAGATGGCGTTACCATATTAAAACCTAAATTAAATAGCCAAGTTAGTCTAGATTTGCAAAGACGGAACTATAATTATATGAGACTGGCCGGAATATTCAAGAAAGCTCTAGTACCATACATGGATGGATATATAAGACGCACGATGGGTCTAGGAGGTTAGAACTGTGCCAGTAAAGAAGAAACAAAACAAATAACGGAAATAATTCAAGTTTTTCAAAAATATTGGGTTATATTACCATCAGGAAAGATATAAAAATAGTACTAGACAACTTCGGCTTTGAATTCCGGGGGTTGTCCAATTTATGTGGTATTTAATATTTTATTATTGTTTATTACTATTTCTTTTTGAAATAAATATTTAGTGAAAATTAACATACTCGTAGTTGGTTGCAAAGTACAAGAGTTATTTGTTACATCAATCAATTGATATAGATATAAATGATAAACTAAACAGCATTGCAATATTGCAATTTCCATTACAATAACAAACTGAAAATATGTCAGAAAATATACCTAAAAAAATTAAATAGGTTTGAATGTAGAAATATAAATTATAAAATAATATATAAACGTTGAAATCCGAATTTCCCGGTGGCCTATTTAAAATATTTCGTTACAATATAATAATAAAAGTACTGAAATATTAACAAAAATTTATTCTTTAAAGCAAACAACAACAAAATTTAATCATAAATGATGTTCGAATTGTGCGCCATTTTTCTCGAGTCGATACCTCTTCTTAACTGAATTGTAAAGGTGTTATTTGAGCGATAGCATCTCTCACGATCTGCTCTAAATCTTCCCAAGTTTCTAGAAGCCTTTTATATAATAAGTCTTTAGTAAACCTCCATATAAAAAGTACAATGGCCTAAAGTCGGGGGACCATGCAGGCCATAAAACGGGATCCGGGTTCCCACCCAACTAACGATTACTGTCAAAATTACTTCAATTCGTCCTACAGATAGGTTGGAATGATGATTTGACCAATTTAGTAACAGGCAAATTTATCAATGTGGGGAAAGAGCCCCAAAATAAATTCAAAGTTAAAAATAGGCAAATGAAACTATTTTATCAATAAAGTTAAAGGCAATAAAATATTACATGACCCTATTAATGTCAATTTCTGGAGATCTGGCAGGTCACAATATAGGCTCATTGCGCTCTATCCATCTATTAGGAAATTGGTCCTGTAAAACTCTTACCGTTATTCGGTAATGGGCAGGACATCCATCGTTTTGAAATATTACTTGTAGTCTTACATCACTTCATCTAAAATATGTGGTAGATTATTTGGATTATATGAACGAATCAAAACTCTGCCGATTACAACGGCACACACATTTACACTAGATTTATATTGAAGCGAAGTTTGTTTCTTCATATTTGGGGTTCTCTTCTGCCAAATAATGCAGGTTGTGAAAGTTAGTAATCCCTTCACGAGAAAATTTATACAATTTTTTTATACAAATCTTTGTAAACAAGAACATCAAAAATAAACCTAGTTTGTGATTAGTGATACACTTCGTTAAACTGCACTCGATAAAAAAATAATTCACAGGTAGTGACAGACTGTGATACATCTATTGGAAAGACGAAGAACAATAAAAAGGAAGATATTTGAACACATGGCTTATAAAGTTCGTTATTACAGCAATACATTTTGGAACGTTCACTGAGTCAAAATATCTTTTTCTCACATATAGAATCTATTAAGTGCTTGCATATTTTCCGATATTTTGAGGTCAAAGCCAATTATTATTCCATTTGAAATTGGAAAGTTGAACTTGATAGGGGTACCTTAAAATTTAGTAGTGACAGAATTTTGTTGAAAAATGTTTACAAACAAAACAGTTATGACTAGGGCTGTCAAAAATGTTCCGTGGGACAGTGGCGTACGCGAAATTAACTAATACGAGAAACATTAAACTGTTACAATTTATAATGTATGTAAAACTTACCCTCTTAACTAGCTTGATGAACTAGCTTGCTTATCACAAACTGAAGAAGATGTGTAGCTATTATGCAGCATCAGGTATGTTTCCATGGTTATCTCCATGAGTGATGTTCGTTTTGGTGAAAATATATTCTTATATTTTGAAAACGACCGTTCGGTATCTACTGATGTAATACACGCATACGTAAAATAGTCTTTAAACGCACGTAACGGATCTGGGGCTGCACCATCACATATTTGTCTTAATCTGGTAAAACCGATGTCTTTATTTAACACACTTGCAAACTTTTCTTTAACGCGATCATTTGTTGTGTCACCTATAGCGTGTAGCAGTAGATTTACTTCGTTCACTATTTGCAGTGACTCCGCTAACGACAACGCACTGTTTTCTAATTTTTTTATGCTTTCATATAATGGTTTATAGTTCTTCGCAATATTTTCTAAAACTGTTTCAACGGAAATATCTTCGAATTTTGTCTGGCTTTCCTTAATAGCTGCAGCCTCATCTGGATTGAATTGTAGTATCACAGCTTTTATTTGTTGGAAATATTCAGCATAATAAAAAGCTGCCTGCAACCATGTTCCCCAACGTGCAAGAATCAGCTGTGGTAGTTCAGGAATACCGGGACACTTGCTATGAAATGCACGGAGACGTTTAGGAGATTTAAGAAACACTTTTTTTGTACTTGCTATTAATGCATCCACCAATGGAAAACCTTTTCGAATAGTTTCTGCTATAAGATGTAAAGCATGTACTTTACACGTAACATGTATAAAGGTACAACCTTGTTCTTGCGAAGAACGGCCTACCGAACGCATTGTCACGGCGCCATCAGTCACAAACATCAACACTTAACTTTTTGACAGTTCAAATTTTTCTAACGTCTCTAGCACCACCCTGGTAATTATTTCGCTAGTACACTGACTTAGTCTTTTGCTAGCTAGTAACAGTGGAACTGTCGGTTTAAGAGGGTCCTCGTACTATAACATTTGAAATAGAGTTTTCTTTACAATTTGTTGTCTCATCAACAGATAACCACAGCCGTGTATTTTTTAATTCACATTTCATCTTATTTACCATGTCTACGTGTACAGTTGGTAGATAGTTAGATAACGTTGTGTGACTTGGTAACTTCACCTGGGCATTGTATTTATTTCAGAACTCTCGAAATGGTTGTTTATCTAATATTTGCATCGGAACATCACAGGCAATCAGCATTAATAGTAAATCAAACATAAACTGTGTTGTCGAAGGCACGCCACTTTTTTATTTTTATGGTATACGCTATTTACGTGAAGTCCACAATCACGCTTATCCCAGCACATCAAATCTTTCTCGCACACTTTACAAATTATTTTAGCACCAGCATAGAATAAATCGGGGAATTCACCTATGAATTTATTCACTTTGTCAGCAAATGGCCGTTTTCTACCCCTGCGTACGTCTGCTATGCCTTATTATTAAATTAATATCAACAATACAGTACAACAAATAAAATAAAAACACGAAAACAATATGCTATACGCCCAAGTGACTTAACGTGTACACAACTCGAAAGCTAATAATAGATTGGACTGAAGAAAGAGTTTTGCAGTCAAGGTGAATGCCGGCGACAGTAAGTACATCTGTACTCTACGACCATGCTACACAGAAACAATTCGCAGCTTTAGTTATGACACTGCCGAAATCTACAAAATATCAATTTTTTTCGGATCTCGAAATGCGGTTTTCACTTATCGAAGTTTCACGAAATCGAACAAAATACATCTTAGTTTTTTCTCTGCCTGGTCTAGAAGTAGGAGACAGAGCCAAAATCAAGCAATCTGGGACACTTTGTATTATAGTTCTTTGAATTATAGTTGAAATTTTTCTCAGCGAATCCTAACGTATAGTTAGTTAATGTTCAAAGCCAACTTTCAGTCTATATTACTTCTCTTGTGTTCACTCACACGTAAGTGAATAGTTCATCAAACTCTCTATATAATGAAAAGCCAGAAAAACTTTATACGTGTTAAATGTTACGTCAGTCACAGTGTAATCAAGACAAACAATCACAAAAATTATGTTTCGCTTTATCAAATCTCTCAGAATAGCTTCCAATTGCCTGGCAGAGCAATTACATCGATTAATTAATTGTCAAGATTTCAGCCTGAGATTTTCAGTAACCACAAAGGAATTGCGTGAAATTCTGTGAATAAAAATAGCAAAGACACCATTATTAAAACAGTGATATTACCTAATTATCAAGTTTATAAGAAATTGTATAGTAAACACTTTTTTCTGCAACTGTCTAGAAGGTTAACTAATTATAGTCAATTAATTTTTTTTAGTGGAAGATATATCTTTCCGGTAAAGTGACATAAGGAATCGGTAATGACTTTTTTGTAACGCCATATCCTAGAATGACATTTATTGGACAGTTTCAATGAATCAAAACAATGTCATTATTGACAAGTGAAAAATATAGAAAAAGTGTGAAATAAAGAAATTTTATTTCACAGTGTGTGAAATAAAACTTAATAGTCAACAGACAACAAATTAAAGTTCTTACATCAACATTTATTAATTATTAACAAATGTCATGAACAATTTTATTCATAATTTAACGAAAATTCGACATCTGCTCTGTCAAAAACTTTAGATTTCTTAGCCCTCTACCCAGTAGATTATCTTTTCAAAAAAAGCTTTTACTTTTTGATAATTGGATACATCTACATTATTCTTTACATTCAAAACTGCTGTAAGCATCGAAAACTTGGACCAGAGACTTGTTTGCAAAAGATTTCAAGTTAAAAAGTGTTTTGGGAGTAACAAAAACTTTGCAGAAAAAATATTGTACCTAACATACCCGGAAAGTGTCTTTACTGGGGTCGCTGGACTACCAGCTCACCCAGTAAAGAATCACTTTCCGGTCTTGTTACGTAAATAACTATTTTTTCATTATACCTCTCTGAAAACACTATGTTTACATATTAAATACGATTTGAACGAAACAGCTACTCAGCGGGCAAATACCCCGACCTGCATTGGATTATACCTTCAAATCATGATAGATCGGTAGCCAATATCATTTGTCAATTCCTAACCAGACATAGACCGGTTTGGAACTTATTAGTTCTCCTCAGTATGCCATAGGTTATGGAACAGATAAATGATAGTGGCCAACCTGCTAGTCATATACTGACTAAGGTAAATTGAGTAGTGGTGAGAGGTATGTGAAACTTCTCATATGGTCCAAATGCTACTATCCGACCGACATCATAGATGTCTCTGTGGCGGATAGCGACTTGCGAAGCAAGTACCGAGAGCGGCGACCTCTAGCCCAGGTGGACTAAACTATGTTTATTTAATACGATTTGAAGGAAACAGCTACTCAGCGGGTAAATACCCCGCCCTGCATTGGATTATACCTTCAAATCATGATAGATCGGTAGCCAATACCATTTGTCAATTCCTAACCAGACATAGACCGCTTTCGAACTTATTGGTTATCCTCAGTCGGGGTATTTGCCCGCTGGGTAGTTGTTTCGTTCAAATAATATTTAATAACAGTAGCACCTGGGCTAGAGGTCGCCGTTCTCGGTACTTGCTTCGCAAGTCGCTATCCGCCACAGTGACATCTATGATGTCGGTCGGATAGTAGCATTTGGACCATATGAGAAGTTTCACATACCTCTCACCACTACTCATGTTTACATACCTATTTAGCGCATGGAATATGGGATTTTTCCACAATTTCTCCACAAGAAGAAATATCACTTGAAGCGACAAAAGTAAGTGTTGACTTATTGCCTAGGAAGTCTTGTAAGAGATATGAAAATGAGTACCGTCTATTTTGCAAGTGACGCCAGCAAAAAAATTAACACAGTAAGTTCTCGTTTATTTGTCAGAAAAAGTCAAATCCATGAATGTTCAACTTTATGGAGTCGATTTAATGTTAAACAGATGTCTGACAGTAAAAGAAAATGTGAATGTTAGTAATTTGCCAAAAACTGCTGCATTTTTTAAACGACAAAGTGTTGGTTACACGCCAAAAAAATCCAAAGTATTAATTGCAGACCAAGTCGCCAAATTCATAGTTGAATCACCAGATGAGAAGTGGTTATTAACTAAAGTAATTTTAATATTTGGTATTTTCGGTGCATACCGAAGAGATGACTTAATTCGTTTAACTTTGAAAGACGTGGAAGATGAAGGCCGTTTTTTGGTGGTATTCCTTCCTGATAGCAAAAATCATAAATCAAGAATTATAATTAGAATTTCTTTATTGACCATTTTTGATACAATTTATATGTATGGTAAGTCATATAAGAGAATATATTGCATAATATAAAAATGTATAATCTCTCACATAGAGTAACAATTAAATATACAAAATGCACGAAATATAAAGCATGTATACATAATATAAATTTATATAACAAACACTAAATAACAAATAAACATTAATAAAAAAAAATACAAATAATAAGCGAACCACTAAATATGAATGAATGTGTTCTCCATGCCTTGTAGTGTACGAATAGTAATTTTTCCGTTGTGTAAATAATTCGATATTTTTCATTGTATATGTCAAATTCTTTAATATAAATATGCAGGGCGTAATTAATATATTTTTGTTGCTAAATATATCTTTCCAACTCTCGTTATAATTCATATGAAAAATAAGTCTCATAAGAATTTTTTTGACTAATAAAAATTCTATCTCTATCCCTTGAACTACCCCATGCAATAATATTATAAGAAATATGTGAATACACAAAAGCGTAATATACGCTCACTAATCCTGTTTCATCTAGTGTAGTTCTCATTTGTAATAGAGCAAAATAGGCCTTATTAAGCTGAGAACATACATGTTCGATATGTTTGCTCCATGATAGTTTGTTATCTAGATAAGTGCCAAGCAATTTTGTATTCTGAGACAAAATAATCTGATCATGCAACATTAAACCATATGGTAATTGTTCTTGCAATCCAAAATTTATAATTATTGTTTTGTTTTCATTTAAGATCAACCTGTCTCACTGCGCCCAAATACTAACCTCTTGAAAAGTTTGACTAATAAGTGAGTGGAATTCATCTATTGTGTCAGCAGATAAAGTTACAGTTATATCGTCAGCAAACATTGTTAGATGACTGGTGATTAAGTGAGCTGGCAAATTGTTGACATAACATAAAAAGTAGTGGTCCCAAGGCCCTAAGGGGAACTCCATATTTTATATCATATGGTTCCGACTTCACAGCACTAAGTTGAACTAATGTCCTCCCTTCCATGTAACTATTTAACCATGATAGTAAATTGACTCTTATATACTATAGAGCTTTTGTTCAAGAAAGTAATTATTTACAGTATCAAAAGCTTTTGGCAAATCGAACTTTATTGAGACGATATACTTGCCTCTGTCTAAGCAAGTGTATACTTGGTTTAACAAATGACAAGTTGCCGTCTCTGTTGATTTTTCAGTTATAAAGCCATGTTGAAATACTGTAAGAATATTATATTTTTAGATATATTCACGGTTATCTCATCGAACCCAGAAGATCGCTTATTTTCTAATTTATCGATAGCGCCATTTATTTCTTCTGGAGTAATTAGTGAAAAATATATTGAATGCTCTTTATATGTTGAACGGTAAAATAAGTTAAAACCAAAGTGATGACTTAGTTTATTTTGGATATCCGTGGAAAAGTGCTTTACAAACATATGTGGAAAAGTGCTTTGCAAAACATATCAACTATGTGTTGTGTATCCGTAATTTTCTCATTATTATTATATAAATGTATGCAATTACTATTGACTTGCTTGCGTCCTAGCTTATTATTTATAATATTTCAGTTTTTTTTTGTTTTATTAGTGGCGTTGTTTATTTTGTTTGCATAATAATCCTGCTTATCTGATTTTATATTGTTTTTGTATATTATTTTTTGTTGGTCATACAATTATTTTTATTTCCACAGATTTACTGTTTGTCATAAGCCTGAAAATATTTTTAACATAATCACTTTGTTCAATTAAATCATTTATCAACCACTCCTTTTTAAAATTTTTATTTTTTTTTATTGTTACATGTTTTTTGCAACTGATGTTATAACACCATAGAATAGTATTAATAAAGATTTCGAAGGATCCATTTACATTACCAGAGTAGACATCATCCCAATCTTGCTTGTAAAGTTCAAAAATAAAGTTTCTAGTATAAGTTCAATACTCAATCGATCAGGAAAGTAGCTGAGGCTTCCGGTGTATCACGAAGCAGTATTTATCGAATTGTAAAGGCCCACAAATTTCATCCATATAAATTTAAATTCGTACACGAATTAAACGAAGATGATCCCGATCGTCGGTTTGAATTCTGTGAGATTTTTTAGTGAACAATTAAACGGTAATGCCAATCTACTGTACAATACGTGTTTTTCTGATGAATCGACATTTCAGTTAAATGGGGAGGTGAACAGGCACAATTGTAGGTATTGTAGTGAAACCAATCCACATTTGTTAATGGAAACTCATACCCAAAAGCCTCAGAAGTTAAATGTTTGGGATGGCATCTTAGGGGATCACATTGTCGGGCCGTTTTTTATTCCTGACAATTTAAATGGCGAAAGGTACTTCGATCTGTTAGAAAATACCATCGACCCAATGATTACCCAAATCCTCGAAGAAGACGATAATCTTTTAGAGGGCGAACTGTTTCTTCAACAGGATGGGGCACCCCCACATTTTGCTATAGCAGTCCGTCAATTTTTGGATAGTCGGTTTCCTGAGCGATGGATTGGGAGAAGAGGTCTAGAAGAGGCTAGAACTTCGTTAAACGTCATAAAGACTTTCTTATCGAGTGATTTCTAAGAATGGAAACATTTCTTGGCCAGCTGTCCCGATTTATCGCCATGCGATTTTTTTTGTGGGGATATTTAAAAACTAAAGTTTATGCTCGTCGTCTACAAAATAGTGGTGAATTAAAATTAAGAATTCGATAACAAATCAATAGGAAGAGAAAGAAATCCAATGGCGTAAGGTCATGGAATCACGGTGGCCACTGAACAGGCTCTGGCCTATCCATCTACCTTAAAAATGTTTTATGTTTTTTTAAGATGTTCTGCAACAAGTCTTGAATTATGGACAGGGCTCCATCCTGTTGGAGCCATAACACATTTGTTCTAAGCTGTATATGTAGGCTGAATGGGTAAATCATTTTGCAAACATTCAAGATATCTAATTGCTGTTAACGAATGATTAAACAAATATGAGATGTCTGCCACCACACCTTTACTTCAAACTGCACGTGATTTTGTATGTATCGGATTTATAATGTGAAGATTCATATCAGCCCAACAATGAGTATTTCTATGATTAGGAAGTACATTACTTTGAATCTACTTTCATCCGTCCACAGGATGTGATTGAAAAAATGTGAGTCGTCGTTTAGTATTAGTAAAAATTGAAGCACAAAATGTTCCCTTCTTTGGAAATCAGCAGGAGACAACCTCTGTAAGTGGTAATCATGAAGTTGTACATCCTTTAAAATTCTTTATATTGAGCTGTATAAGAGGTTTGTTTGAACTTCCGCTTTTCTGATAAAAGTAGCGTTGTTAAAATAAAATTACATCTGCAATATTGCCTTTTCTATATTATGGCTTATGTTTTCGTGTCTTGAATGTATCTTCATTATTTCGAGGGACAGTTTCTAAGTTTTTAAATGTTTTGCGATCTAGAAGTTTACCATCAAGATCTTTCGTATGTCCGCTTGGCAAGAGTTACATTTTCTTCTTGCTTCTTTATACAGGGTGTCCCGAAATTAGTGTGCAATATTTTACCAGCTGCTTCTACGGCCAGAAATAGGAAAAAAAATTCATATAAACATTGGTCGAAAAATGTTTCCTAAGGGAGCCGCAGGCCCCTAAAAAGATGGGCCCCTGAGAAAGGTTTTTATCGAATATCTCCAAAATCACTCAAAGTCAAATATTGAAAATTTACACAGCCGCTACACTTCTTATGTGTAATAAGATGAAATGGAAATAATTCGAAAATTTTATCCAGGGCTGTCCGAAACTGGGGGGTTGTATGGTTAAAATAACCCCAACTTTTTTTGTATGTACTTTTTTTCATTTTTGACAGTAGAATATGAAATTTTAGAGTTTTATACGTAAAAAAGGTACTCTTGATGAACATCAATAAAATTCACCATTTTTGAATAATATCGACTTGAAAATTTTATAACATGGTATGAGATAGGTATTTGAAATCTAAACTAATTTTTTACTAATTGCAGGCCATGAATAAAAAAGGAATGCTCATGCCGCTATGATATAATTTGATGTTAGAGCTGTCAACAAGATTAATAAATTTGTATAAACAGTTGTATGATAAAATCCTAAGAACGCGTATCGGAAAAAAAACGTTTTGTCCCCTATTCTAACAGTTATTTCATTTGTGCGCCTTTAATCACGATTTTCATTAAGTCGATTTAAAATGCCAAGATTTACAGATAGAGAAATGACTGATATGCATTTTGTGTACGGTTTTTGCAATGGTAGTACATTAGCCGCAGTAAGAGAATACTGACGAAAATTTCCCAATCGTAGAGTCCTTGGGCGTCGAATATTTGCAGTTCTTCACCGGAATTTGGCAGACCATGGGGATCTTAAAAGTTCTCGAGGCGCAGGAAGGCCACAAGGAAATCATCGTATGGATATAGTTTTGAATCATTTAGAAAATGATCCACAAATAAGCATTCGAAGAGTTTCAGAAATTGTCAACATACCTCGCTCAATAGTTAATAAAAAGTGTAAGTACCTAGATAATTATTTATCTTAATTAATAATTCAGATAGGAAGAATGACGGTAATGCAAGGAATACACCCATACCATTTTAGACGCGTGCATTTAACGGAGGCAGATTTTTTAACACGACTCCAGGTTTGTCAATATTAGAGAACAGAAATATTCTTCCTAGCATATTATGGAATGATGAGGCAATGTTCAGTAGGAACGGAGCTTTTAATATACACAATATGCATCATTGGTCGGATGAAAATCCACGAGTTGTTAGGCGCACAAATTTCCAACATAGATTTTCGGTGAACTTATGGGCAGAAATCATTGGGGATCAAGTAATTGGCCCAATAGAATTCCCCAATCGTCTTAATGCAGAAGAGTATTTAAACTTCCTCCAAAACCGTTGAATGTTCGACACGAGGTTCGACAAAATATGCATTTTCAACATGACGGCGCGCCGGCGCAATGTTCGAACTTGGTTACATCAAAATTTTCCAGGCAGGTGGATAGGTCGAGGTGGTCCTATAACTTGGCCACCTCGTTCAATGGATCTAAGCCCACTAGATTTTTACTTTTGGAGTTACATGAAGGGTTTGGTTTATGCCACTGAAATAAATACACGAGAAGAACTAATTCAAAGAATAAATCAGGCCGGAAATGAATTAGGAAGAAATACATTCAAGACTTTACGGGCTTCTCAGACTTTAGAAGACTTTAGAACGGCGAGCGAGACTGCGTATCCAAGAAAATTGAAATTTGTTTAAACACCTGTTACAATAAAACTATGTAAAATTCAAATTTAATTTTGTTGAAATAAAAAGATTACTGGATGATTTTTTGTTCATATTAAGCATGATAGTTTCGCTCGAGTTATTCATAAAAAAACATTTTTCACCTATTTTCTAAGCAACAAATTAAAAATATTAGTATGTACTTTATATGGACATGAAATAATAAACAAAACTCATCTGGTACAATCTATTTTGCTTCATAAGTTATAACATTTAAAAAACAAATAAAATTAGTTAAATTTTAAAATTTTCAAGTCGATATTATTCAAAAACGGTGCAATTTATCCATGTTCATCAAGAGTACCTTTTTTTACGTATAAAACTCTAAAATTTCATATTCTACCGTCAAAAATAGAAGAAAGTTACATACAAAAAAGTTGGGGTTATTTTAACCTCACAACCCCCCAGTTTGGGACAACCCTGGATGAAATTTTCGAATTATTTCCATTTCATCTTATTACACATAAGATGTGTAGCGGCTGTGTAAGTGTTCAATATTTGACTTTGAGTGGTTTTGGAGATATTCGATAAAAACCTTTCTCAGGGACCCACCTTTATGGGTCTGTGGCTCCCTTATGAAGCATTTTTCGACAAATGTTTATATGAATTTTTTCCCTATTTCTGGCCGTAGAAGCAGCTGGTAAAATATTGCACACTAATTTCGGGACACCCTGTATATTAAAATCATATCAATTGTGCGATTGTGATTCAACATTTTTAAATTATAACTTTTTCACACATAAGGACTACTCGTAGTTTGACAAACAACTTAAACTTTGTTTCGAAAGCCGGAGAAAAAAATTGGTCGTTGACGGAAGAGCATCAAAATTAGCGACGCCTAGCGTTGATACGATAAAAATTTACAATTGGTCTTAACGTGTAGTCTATATAAGTTGCTTTTGTTCGTCGGTAACAATTTATGCATAACCAGTACAATTTCCGAGAAATTGTTCGTGGGAAATTGAATTTTGTACCCTGTACTTTAATACAAAATTTATTTAAATTTTTTAAATTAAATTTTTAAGGTACTTATCGTACCTTTACAATTTATAAGTATATTAAAAAATAAATCATATACCTTTTTGAGAAAAATAATTTGATACTTATAACGTTTAGCCAGTGAATATTATATGGGCGCTTTGATGTTTCTTGTGCATTTATTTGATAGCGAAATTTATTCGAGAAATATCGCGAAGGAGAAACTGGTGTAAAATGAAAATATCCAACAATACACCAATCACTCATATCCCTGGCGGGGTAGCAAGCTTTAATTTTCCATTCATAACATTCCGACCGATCTTTTCTGTTACTACTTGTTTGTAATTGCACCCAGCGCTGCTCCAATATCTCTTCTATTCAGACAGCTAGCAGCGTTATTTGTGTAAACAATATTTCGAATAGAGTAACTGTTCTTTTTTTAGATGTTTTCGTATTTATGCAGCGTGTGTTGCACAATATTATGTATCAGGGCGTATACTATCAAATTATTGTTTCTCAGCCGATTTTAGCCAACTTGGTGTCAGTAGTTAGCTGATTGAATAGGCTACAAAGACGAAATGTCAAGATTGCCGAAACATTAAAATCGGTTGAGAAATAAAGAAATGGCTGGCAAAATATTAAAGTATGTTTTTTTTTGGACATAGTGAGTGATAAGTTTACCCCTCTGACGGTCAGTGCTACTACCAGTCAGACATCACTGCAAAGCAGATACCAAGAGCTTCGACCCCTAGCCCCGGTGGGTTAAACTATATACTGAATAAGATTTGCAGGAAACAACTACTCAGCGGACAAAAGCCCCGACTTGAATTGAATTAAACCTGCAAATCTTGTTTGGTAGCTAGGATCATTTGTCAATTTGTTTTCTTTTTGTTCCAGGTTTTAAAATGGCAAGTGGCCTTTTTTGATTTTGCTATATCTCCAAAATCAATGAACCGATTTAATTCATGGAGTCTAAAAATGTAGAGGGGAAGTTCATTCTTTCGAAATCTATCATTAATTC
The DNA here is from genome assembly GCA_029963845.1 of Rhamnusium bicolor. Lineage (NCBI taxonomy): Eukaryota > Metazoa > Arthropoda > Insecta > Coleoptera > Cerambycidae > Rhamnusium > Rhamnusium bicolor. Next base: position 1,508,507 of record JANEYF010005426.1, on the reverse strand, counting down.
TGTAATTTTGACAATTTTCAATTTTAAAGAAGGAGCGGAAAGGAACGCTTATTTTCAATCACGTCTGCCATCTAGAATTTTAATATTCTGATCATCTTGACATTTTTTAACCTTTGTAGACCACTGGCGGTTTTTCTATAGGGTCATTTGGTCAATGACCTCCCACATACAAATAAAAAAATAGAGCTATTCATTTTCTGAAGTTTAAAAATATATGATATTTAATATTCTTAAAAATATATTAAAGTTTCTAGTTCATTCTATGCACAATACTATTCAAATATCTAGATCATTACATTATTCATTTATAGAATTTAAAAATCTTGGGTCAATCCACAACGTGTCCTCAAAGCTAGCTACGGACCGAATTTACAACGAACTAAAGTGAAATAGACTTATTCGCGAATCGTCAGAAAACAAAAGAGACAGAAAACACTGGCGGGGACAATGTCCCTGACGACCCTGACACGGTAACGCACGAAGTTCAGTAGAGCAGTTGTCAGTAGCAGTCTTAATGCTGACTAGGTACGCGTTGGTCGGTAAATTCTGTCGCGTTGTTTTTAATGTTTTTATTTGTGGACATTTTATTAGTAAATCTCTACTTGTCGTGAAATTAAGTAAAACAGTGTTTTTGGTGTTTACTATTAAATATGAGTGTTGTACAAAATATATTAAAACTGAAAGATGGACATAAGTTGGGTTATGGGTTAATCAGTCTGACTTCATTGCAGTTCAAGTGGATGAAACCACAGATAGTTCCAATAAAGTACAACTAGTTTTTGTGTTTAGATACGTTTTAGACGGTGTTGTATGTGAGAGATTTTGGAAATTTATTCAGCCTCAAGGAACGACATCTCAGCATTTGACAGATGTAATTTTAAAAGTGTTAGAATGTCTGAAAATTAATGAAAGTCCTGAAAAATTGATAGCACAAAGTTACGATGCAGCATCAGTAATGAGTGATGCTTTTGGAGGTGTACAAGCCAAAATTAAAAAAGTAACCTTCAGCAAATTTTATTCATCGTTACGCTCATCACCTAAATTTAATTTTACAAAAAGCATCAAGTCAGGATAAAAGCATAACCATTTTTTTTGCTAATTCACATAGCTTTTCTTCATTCTTTGGAAAATCGCCGAAAAGAACAGCCGTGTTAGATAATGTTGTTAAGGTGAGATTACCTAAAGCGGCTACAACATGATGGAATTTTAATACAAAGTGCATAGAGACTGTTTATACCTATCGAACAGAATTATTAGATTGTTTAGAAAAAATCATTGATAATGAATCAGAAAACAATACTCTAAACCAAGCTATTGGTTTAAAAAACTACTTACAAAATGAACATTTTCTTTACTAGTTAAATTTTTTTCATTTAGTTATGCCTCATTGTGATATATTGTTCAATCAATTACAAAAATGTAATATCGATGTCATAACAGTAAATAAGTGTATTGGCGTTTTTAATAGTAAAATTGAAGACATCAGAAATAAAATTTTGAATAACTATTTGGAGGAGACATCCAAGAATCAAAAAAGGAGAATTTCATTAGAAGTTTGTGATATAATTTCATCTGAGATCAAAAACAGGTTTGGCTTCAGTAATCATTTAGCAGTGTCTCAGTTATTTCACGAAGATCGATTTAAAGATTATAAAAAAGCTTTCCTCAAGATATGTTTAAATTAGTTAAAACGGAGTATCCAGTCATAAATCATTTGAAACCTAAAACTGAATTAGAAGTATTATATAGCCGAGAAGATTTTTTCCAATAGTGAAGGTGCAGTTGCTTTGTTACAGCTTTTTATTAACAATAATTTGTGCAATACTTTTTCTGAAAGTGTCAAACTGTTAAAAATCTTGTGTACTCTCCCTATGACTACCGTCGAAAATGAACGTTGTTTTTCCACCTTAAAAAGAATAAAGACATTCTTAAGAAAAACCATGGGTCAGGAAAGGTTATCTTCTTTAGCTATGCTTACCATAGAAAGGGCATTAATAAAGAAGATAAAAGACTGTAATGAAAAAGTAATTGACCACTTTGCATCTCAAAAAAGACCGGAGGATCGACTTGGAATTTAAATCACTTTAAAAGGTAGGTAATGCAGTAAACTTTTCAAATTGACCTCCCTATCTCTTGACCCACGAACCGCCGTTGTTGTAGACTATTTAATCAGCTAACCTTTGACAACAAGTTCGTTAAAGTCGGCTGAAACAAAAATTTGACAAGGAGAAACAGCACATTTTAGAGCTGAATTACAATAGTTTAGTTAGTAAGATTAACGACTAATTTTTCCAAAATTCATTATAGATCACTCTGGTCTTACGATTTCATAGTGGTCAAAATTATTATGAACCGTTGATTTTAATACAAATAACTCTCTTATTTACTAAATATTAATTTCATTTGTATGTTATATACATAAAAGCCCTGAAAATTTCAATACGACCTGTGATTTCAAGGCTTGGCTTGAATTTATTATCTGTTTATTTCAAAACATAAAAACGGTTCTTTGTTAATGACCCACAAATGAAATCTCTTCTAAGTGATGTATTTCCGGTGATACTCATTTTCTTACTCTCATGTTTTTATCTCCCAGAAACGTATTTTAATATGTATTGCAGATGTGTCAAGACAGCCGTACAAAAATGTTTATATATACATATATATATATATGTTAAATTCGTTTTCGGGTATACTCCCGCGTAGGTGATAGGCCCCGAGAGGGACCGTGGTTGTCTGAACGACGTTTCGGCAGAATCTCATCTGCCATCTTCAGGTTCTAACCGATAACTGCTTACTGCGGCTTCTGGTTACTCGAACTGAAAATTTTCAGTTCGAGTAACCAGAAGCCGCAGTAAGCAGTTATCGGTTAGAACCTGAAGATGGCAGATGAGATTCTGCCGAAACGTCGTTCAGACAACCACGGTCCCTCTCGGGGCCTATCACTTACGCGGGAGTATACCCGGAAAACGAATTTAACATTCACCACCCGCGAAAGCCTGAAAAACAATATATATATATATATATATATATATATATATATATATATATATATATATATATATATATATATATATATATATATATATATATATATATATATATATATATATATATATATATATATATATATATATATATATATATATATAAACCGATTGCTTTGAAATTTTGGCTACCAAGATAATCGAGTATGATCTCTCCAACTAAAATATTTTCGAAAGTGCGGTGTTGCCACTTATACGTAAAACTGGCAACATCTTCGTTATTTTAAATGGAATACCCTGTATATGTTTACGTTTTTTGGATCGTCGTCTCTTTCTGAGTAACTTTTATAATATTTCCCTATCTCAAGCCGTTTTCGAGATAATAATTCTTTTCTGAATTTATTGCCAAAAATTTGACTTTCAGTAAATCGTGTTTTCTCCTACCTACGCAGCAATTAAAAGATAATTTTTTAGTTGCGGCTAGGCAAGGCCTGGGGCATCTCCTCCATTAATCAAATGTTTCGAATATCATACAGGGTGAGTTAGAGAACGCTTTCTACAAACGGCAAATTCGGATATTTCTCATTAAATCTTCTACAAGTTCTGCTGATAATCTTATTGCACTGTCCATGGATAATAAACAAATCAATTAAAACCGTGTTTGTATAATTATTTTCTGCCATATTTGTGCTACATAGCTATTCAAATTAGGTGCAAATATCACTAACGTAAAATTTATTTAGAAAAATAACATCTGTTGTCATTACAAAATGACAAAACAAATATTTCATGGCCCACCCGTTATGATATACCAGAAGACTAATATTCTTGATAAGGTTACAGAAAAGTGCCCATAAATCGAAAACGGTGTGCATTAGGTATAGAGTATATTACCTTTTTTAAAGAGGTAAATGTATCGCCTTTCCGATACGATTTACTGAAAGTCAAATTTTTGGCGATAAATTCAGAAAAGAATTATTATCTCGAAAACGGCTTGAGATAGGTATAGGGAAATATTAATAAAAGTTAATCAGAAAGAGACGACGATCCAAAAAACGTAAAAATATACAAGTTATTCCATTTAAAATAACGAAGATGTTGCTAGTTTTACGTATAAGTGGCAACACCGCACTTTCGAAAATATTTTAATTGGAGAGATCATACTCGATTATCTCGGTAGCCAAAATTTCAAAGCAATCGATTGATCCATTCTCCATATACTTCTAATACTCCACCCACCGTAGCTCACCCTGTATATATATATATATATATATATATCTATATATATATATATACTTTTTTTTTTTCGATTTTATAAAAATAGTACAATTATAAATACTATCTTGGTGTATGAGGCAAAAACACAAATGAAAAATTCCATATTAAAATTTTTCTAAAGCTAAAATTAAATTAAAAGAACTATTACGAATTTAAAAAAAAAAATTGAGCTACTACAGACTGATGATGGCATAAAATACATTTCATCCTAAATACTAAATTTATTGCCAGATATTGCTTTCCGGGATTTTTTTTCACTCCGATACAAACTAGACGTGAGGAAATTGGGAATCTGTGGGCTATATAAACGTTCAGATTGCCTATTCTTCCCATAATATCATTTGGTCCCCTGAAACTTACATGAAATTGGACATCAAAATAACGTATTTAAGGACAAAAATTTAAATCAATAAAATGTGTGCTATTCCATGCTTGACGGTTTGACGGATCATTTGTTACCCTTCTATATAGATCACTGAAAAAAATAATGAATTGTAACCTTGTGTAAAAAACACAAGAGCAAAACTAAATCGTGTTGCAGGGATGGGCGTGTAACCGCATTGTCTGTCACAGTAATATTCAGGGCCGAACTACTCATTACTGAGGCAGGAAGGAAGAAATCTTTGATACTGATACTTCGATAATACACCATTTATAGTAATTTACACAGTGGTGTAAAGAAAATTGTAATTTAGGATATGGGCTGGAATTGCCCTTTATATGATTGTTTTAAAATAATATTCTAGTTTATTTTAAGTTTTTCGCTTCGCTTGCATATTCTTATGAGTTGATTTGAGTTTCACGGTGAGAGAAAGTTAAAACTGCGCGAAACGCGCGTCGAGAACAGTGTATAGTGTTTTGGTGTTTCGTGGAAAACTACATCAGTGTTATCTTCGCCTCAGAGATTCCAACCCATTCCAGGACAAATTCACTCAAATTATTTTCTAGCAACACATGTCCGTGTTCGTAAACGAACATCAACAATATAATGTAGATAAAATAAACGGTGTTGTATGTCTGTCGTTTTAATATCTGTTTACTGGAATTCGTGAAATGTGAGGTTCTATTTAAATTTTCTCGGGGGACCTTATATTATCGGTCTGACCCTGGTGATATTCCGGAAAAAGAATACTCTTTTAAATATCCCTGCAGCATATGACTGCAGTTTTCCAGCTTAAGATGTATAATAACAGTAAACAACAAAGCTTATAAAAATATTACTAATCAAAATTTCTGTACCCTAAGTTTGACAGCGTTCAGAATGAAAATTGCTACATAGAAATATTTAAAAATACGTGGATAGAAAATTTAACACAGGCCGACACACATTTTGGTGCCTGTGATTTGTTAAGTGTTTCTGGGTAATTTTGGGATGCAGAATCCAAAAGTACCGTCAGATTTGTTCTATTAGATCTAGTTTTTGAGATGCGGTATATCTGCCCTATATTTGACTCGATAAATAGATAATAAAATCATCTCATCTTTTAACCTATGTATATTTCAGGTTGTTACTATTTTCTACAACTGTTTGCTAAAAAGAGTCAGAAAATACATAGTAAGGTATTTATTTCATAAAATAGACATATACATTGATCAATCATCACTTAACAACTTTATTTTATAGGACGTCCTTGTATGAGGTTTATCAGAACAGTATCGCTGAAGACTGCAGAAGTAGTCGGCCATCACGTGGATATCTCATCTTCCTTGATATCTTTCTTCTATAGTTTTCATATTCTGGTTGAATTTTTCCCCCTATTCTTCACTAAAATCATCTAGGTTTTCTAGAAAACGATCTATGCTGCTGTGGAGATAGCAAACCTTAATGCTCATGTACAACCGAGCTTATTTAAGTTGGAAAGCATCTCTTCCACTAATTCAACGTAGTCCTCTGCCTTATGTTTTCCAAGAAAATGTTTAACTACATGAATAAACGAACACCAGGCATTAGACTCAACCTCGTTCATTGATTCTGTGAACAAACTGTCTTATCTGAGGACCATAAAAAATTCCGGCCTTCAGATTTTCCGTGCTAATCCCAAGTAGCCAAATCAAGTTCCTTCTCGATTCAATGCTCTCACCATTTACCTCATAAGCGCCAGTTTGAAATGCAAGGGTGGAAGGATGATTTTGTCTCTCTCATCCAATGGTTCGTTGATGACGTTGTATGTTCCTTCAACCATTCATTTTTAGCTCTGTTGTCCCAAAGATATAAAGAACAGGGATAATTCATATAACCACCATGCTATCCAAGGAGGAAAATGGTTTTTTTGGTTCCCGCCAAACTATTGGTATTCCAAATATTAGGCACTTCCTCTTTCCATTTGTCCACTGTCACAAATGTTCAACACATGTTTTACGTACGAAATGTGGAGTCCAACATTTATTCTAGTCCCCTAACTGGAAGTCAAAATAAGCCAAATATGCCCTTTTCGCAAAGTCAGAAACGAGTTTTCTGCTTTCTTTCAAAGTGTACTCATCACATACATATGTAACAAAACACGTCTGGATGATTCACACAGCTACGTCTGCTTGTGGAAGCCATAGTTTTTATACAACGTATATAATTTTCGAATCAGCACATCAAAATTTTCTTAGATCAGTGCTTAGTTTTTTCGGCACCAAGACAAATTTTTTTTGTGGACCTGTTGTAATATACTAATATTTTATAATTCTGTGTTTTACTTTATCTCAACTCACGTACTGACGTCACGCAAAAAATATGAAAATCTTACCACCACTTTCTATCAGCTTTCTGGATGTAAGGCCAATTATACTAAAGCGATTCAACTTTAATTGTGGATCAAGTGACATAGAACCAGATGTTTTAACAATCGTTTCTACGGTATTTAATACAAGATTTTTTACTAATGTTGCTATTAAAACAGTTCATGTCAAAACCACTGACAAAAGTGTACTATAGGATATACTGAAATTAGTTACATCTCATGTTAATAGCTAATTTCATGATGGATTAATGGCAACAGGGAAATACGTTTAATGCTGATAATATGTTCAGGCTGAAAGTATTTGGTGTCCATAAAATATACTTTTATTAAGTAATAAATTTTTATGATAATATTGACTAAACTAAAATGTGGAGTTTAAGCTGTGCTATAAAAATATAATTTGCAACAATATTAATGTATGTTTGACTAGGTGTATCATAAACTGAAAAATATGTAACAGATATTATACAAATAGCGAGACAAATAGTTCATAATAATCATAATTAAAGCTCTTATATCACTCTTGAACATCTTACGTATTTCAGTTTTTCTGGGAAAGCATTAAAAATTGTAACGAAATTAATACGCTTATCTAAAAAAAGATGATTGAAAGTTATGTTTTAGTGTATTAAAGAAAAATGTCTCCTGATTGTAAGAATTATAAATTTGGTACTGAAATGCATAGCTGTACAGATAAACAAAGAAATAGACCTTTATTTTTTGTTACTTACTGTGAGTAATGGATCTTCTATAAGTTTGGTTGATAAAATAATTAGAAAATGTAAATTTAAAAACACTTCGAAATTCCTCGAAATTTGTATCGATGCTATACAATCCACGATTCACCCATGGTATTGGTAGGGTTTTTAAAGGTATAGGAATGACTGTGGTTCTATCATCGGGAAATAAAGTACAAGAACTTTTAGGCAATCCAAGAGACAAAATTAGGAGATTTACGAAATTAGTTGTAAGGACTGTAATCAAAAGTATATTGGACAAACACGACGATCAATTCGTACAAGATTCAAGGAGCATATGGCTCATCTCAAATATTGTAGGACAGATAATTCTAGTGTTGCCCAATATGCGCTTGTGTGGCAATTTAAGATTAATTAGGAATGTAACAAATACTAGACACCTGGATGAATTTTAAGGTTTGGAAATTACAATGTGTAAAAATAGTATGATTAGTGACAGAGGGAATAATTTAGGTATAAATAATAATAACAATAACATTTATTTCAAAGTAATGTTATAAATAACAATAAAATGAAATAGCAGTCACAAAAATTTGTACAAAACATTAATAAATGACAAGTAAATATTGGTATATGTATATCAAAAATAATAATTGTATATAAAAAATAATAATTATTTACATTTACTATCACAGTGCACACATATCTGTTTATCACAGTCGGTAATTAAGGAATTCGTTTACATTGTATGGTTCTATGTTCACTAAAAGTTCAAACACTTGTTTCTTAAACTTTTTCAGTTTCACTTTCTGTTGCAAGTAGCGGGGCAATTTATTGTACAGTTTGATAAAATTATAATGAGCATTTTTTTTTCAGTTACAATTAATAATATCTGATAGGTTTTTTTTTGGGATTTCGGTCAGGTATAACTAATTTTATTATATTTTTCGAACGTTTCGGTTTATTACACCATCATCAGAGAAACTTGTACTAAACTAATAAACCGACACGTTAGAAAAAAAATAATAAAATTAGTTATACCTGAACGAAATCTCCCAAAAAAACTATCAGATATTATTTGATATTAACGGTCAAGAATATATATATATATATATATATATATATATATATATATATATATATATATATATATATATATATATATATATATATATATATATATATATATATATATATATATATATATATATATATATATATATATATATATATATATATATATATATATATATATATATATATATATATATATTTGCCCGCTGAGTAGTTGTTTCCTTCAAATCATATTTAATAACACATTAGTTTAGTCCACCTGGGCTAGGGGTCACCGCTCTTGGTACTTGCTGTGATGCAAGTCGCTATCCGCCACAGAGACATCTGGATGTCGGTCGGATAGTAGCATTCAGACCATATGATAAGTTTCATACCTCTCACCACTATTCACTTCACCTTAGTTAGTATATAACTAGCAGGTTGGCCACTATCATTTGTCTGTTCCATAACCTATGGCATACTGAAGAGAACAAATAAGTTCGAAATCGATCTATGTCTGGTTAGGAATTGACAAATGATATTGGCTATCGATCTATCATGATTTGAAGGTGTAATTCAATGCAGGTCGGGGTATTTGCCCGCTGAGTAGTTGTTTCCTTCAAATCATATTTAATAACATATATATATATACACATATATATATATATATATATATATATATATATATATATATATATATATTATATAGAGGGAAGATTAGTTCGACTGACTGATTAAGGACAGAAATTTTAATGATTGAGTCGGGTTCGCAGTCGTGTGGTACAAAATTAAAGAAAAAAAACTCTTTATTTCTGTTCTAGCTTTCGAGGCTTTATTGTCTCTTCATCAGGAACTCTACAATTTAAAACATCAATTACAAATTTCTGCATTAAAAGGTTAGATTACGAAAAAGTGAGGTTGTGATAAAGTAGCACATGTTTTGAAACAGGCTGATGCGATTCATTTACACATCTTGATAAAATATTCCATTACACATTAATCCAAGTTAAACATTGTTAAAAAGGTTAAAATTGCTGGATGAAGTCCATGTATAGAATTATTTAATAAAATAAAATATAGTTTGTCACATGGTGGTTAACAAATTTACACTACCAACATAACTAATTTACTAATGAAATTGTCCTCAGATTACCAACTGTGAAGTTGCAGCATTGCCAACTGTTTAACATTCCCCTAACCTTCAAGATAACAGTTATTTTTCTTAAGATTACCCATAGTATCATTCTGAATTCGAATCTCCAACCAAGATACAATCCTCTCCCGCAGGAAAAAGAATGATATGTCGCCGTTCTTGCTATTGAAGACCTCGCGACATAACTCCCCATCCCCTACTGAAAAAAACTGTTATAGTTAGAGACTCGAACCCACGGGCGGTGTGACTACTGGGACAAATCTATTATTATTATCTAGGTGTAACAAATATGTATATATAATGTTCAGTCCTTCAATATCTTTTCTGTTGTTTACAGTATTATTGTTTTTGTAAATATTGATCATTTCCAAAAAAGATCTTTTTTCTTTGTTATTTTCGCTGTTTAATACTTCAATTCTATCGTATGCTATGGTGTGGTTACATTCAATAGCGTGTTTTGCCAAGGTACAAGTCTTTTTGTTAAGTCTTACATCGCTTTTATGTGAAGTTATGCGACCTTTAAGTAATCTACCTGTCTGTCCTATATATTGTTTTTCACAACTGCCACATGGTATGCAATACACAACACCTGATTTATCCAAAATACCAACTTTATCTTTCAATTTTGAAAATAGCCCCTTAACCGTCAAGTTATTCTTGAAGGCAAGTTTAATATTACTGTGATTTTTAAAAAAAATTTTAAATTTTTGTGTCAACCCCTCTATGTGTGGTAGGGAATAATAAAAAGGGAGTTGCTCTTCATTTCTGTTGTTGTTGATGTGTATGTCATTTGTATTCGTGTTGGATTCTCTACTAAATAGTAATGTATTCAGTAAGTTGGAGGGATAACCACTCATTCTAAATAAAGTATAAAGGTTTTTTAAATTTTGTAACCGAAGAGAAGTATGGCTTGTTTTTTCTACTCTGTTTTTCATACCTAAAATTAGGTTTATTTTCTGTCGATGTTGATGATATGATTCGTAGTGGAGAAATCTGCCTGAGGCCCCTGGTTTGGTATACCAGGTAGTGATAATAGTGTTATCAGATTGTCTGATTAATTTTGTGTCCAAGAAAGGTACACTTTGAACGCTGTCCTCTTCTTCGACAGTAAACTCCAAAAATTCGTTGTAATTATTGAAAACTTGTAGAAGTTCCTGCATACCTGCCTGCGGTATACTCAGAATTAAGTCATCTACATATTTTTTTAAAAAAGGAATTTGAAAACTAAGTTCGTTTATACATTTATCTAGTAAATCATCCATCACGTACTGAGCTAGTATGGGAGACACAGGACTGCCCATTGGCATGCCTCTGATTTGTTTGTAACATGTGTTAGAAAATGTGAACACTGTAGTTTCGTAAAGAAAGTCTATTAAATTTAAAAAAAAGGTTTTTTGAGATTTTACAGTGTTGTGAAATATATTGTTACGTGTTTGCTATCCACACAAACACCTCTACTTGTAGATTCGTTGATTGAAAGTCCAGGTAACACTTACTCACTACTTTATTTACTATATAACAATTAATAACAATAGATTAATTAGTCTTAACTATAATCACACTTGAACACTTATAAGTCTCTTTCTTATTTCTTCTTTACTCGTTCACGTTCAACTTAAGATTAAATCTCGACCCACCGTGCGTCTTATTTATACATCCATTCTCCCGGTCTAGAGCACTCCAGAATATTCCCGGCCGTTCATGTACAATTCCAGCCTAATCTAACCAGTCTGCACAGTCCAGTGGCGTAACACTGCCCCTCCTTAAGCCTGAACGTCCCGATCAGGCAATTCATTATTCCCTGCATACTTGGCTAGTCTCTCTATGTGCACCACCTTCATCTTGGATTTTGGACTTTGCTGAATTCTATATACAACGTCGCTTAGTCTAGTGACGACAGTGTAAGGTCCTTCCCAAGGGTGGTAAAGCTTCAGGGACCTGCCTTTCGTTCGTTGTGGGTTATATAGCCAAACCAAATCTCCAGCCTGAAACCCTCCTGAATTTGCCTTACGATCATAACGAGCCTTCATACGGTCATTTGTTATTGTAATTCGCTCAAAAGGAGCCCTGGCGTTATATTGCTTATTTCTTATTTGTGGCCCCCTTCTTGCCGCGCAAACTTCACATTGGCGGCACCAAGCCTCCACATCTTGACGACTGTTTACCCAGTAGAAACGTTCTCTTGCTTTAGTCAAGGTTTTGTTGATGCTAAAATATCCACCAGACGTTCCATTATGCACTTGCTGAAGTACATTTGCTACATGACACCTCAGGATTAACAATTTCAAAGTAACTTTCCTCCCATCTGAACTTTCCCACGCTCTCTTCAGTAATCCATCATCTACTATAAGGGAGTCCCATTGTGCCCATAAAGCCTTCAGCCCCACTGATTTATTTGAAATGTCCTTCCAATCGGGCCGAGTTCCTCTTTCTTTCCATTGCAGAATAGGACCTGTTTCCTTATCGTTTAACTGCGCTTCCCTTAACGACTCTTTTGTCCAATAATCCGGAACATCATTCTTAACGGTCTTCATTATTTGTACATTTTGTTGTTCTTCCTTACGGTGACAAGGATTGCAGTCTTTCTCACACGGTCTTTTGGAAAGGCCATCTGCTATATTCCGCGAAGTACCAGCTCGCCAGTTTTCCTGTGGCTTCTCCATTACTGTGACCCTCTCAGGGATGCGCTGACGACAGTTACTCTGAATATGGCCCACTCTGCCACACTTATAACAACGCATACGTCCTCCACTCTGTCTCCCACTACTTTGCTGTTGGGTTTGTCTCGGATCTTGAATGTTGAGCTCATGACAGTTCCTCTTAATATGGCCCAATTTGCCACACCTATAACAACGGATGCCTCCATTCGGCCTCCCACTACTGTGTTGCTGGTCTTGTCTCTGCTGGGAGTTCGATTTTGTCAGTAGTTGGGTCAACATCTTGTGTAGATCAGATATCAGGTTTTGTGTTGTGTTGTCTGGCTTGTCTTCCTCCACACTCACAGCTCGTACTCTCTGATTTGATTGTGTGGTATCCTCATAGGCAGCCTCAATTTCCAGTGCATGTACTAAAGCCTCACTACAAAGCTTATGCCTGGCCAACTTAAGAATTCGCCTAACTTCCTGGTCCCTTACTCCATCAATAAATGTACCAACTGCTAACTGTTGTTGAAATTCCATTGGTGCATCAGGATAGGCTAGATGGGCTAATCTTTCTACCGCAGCTTCGAACTCCTGGAGACTTTCTCCACTTCGTTGTCTGCGTGATTTGAGCTGAGCCTGATATACTTGGGTGAGATGTTGGTCGCCATATCTTAGTTCTAACGCTGCCTCCAAAATGCTAAAGTTTTGTTGCTGTGCGGCAGGAATTGTTTGGAGCAGATCTAATGCTTGGCCCCTTAGTGCTAATACCAATGCTGTTGCCTTTTCCTCATCGTTCCAGTTATTTGAACGTGCAGCTGCCTCAAACTGTCTCTTATAAGTTGACCATGAACTTTGACCGTCGAAGGAAGGTGGTTGTAACCTAGCACCAGACGACAGTACTAACTGGCCACCCTTCTCTCTTAATTGTTGCTTGAGTCGGGCTACTTCTCCTCTGACTTCGGTTATTTCCCCTTCAACTTGGCTGACTTTTTCTTTAACTTCACTGACCTCTCCTTTAACTTCAGTTATTTCTCCTCTAACTTCACCAACTTCTTCTTTAACTTCCATGACTTCAGCATGTACATCTTCCTTCAATTGTTCAGTGACCGAGAGCATGACTTGATGTTGTCCCTCCATAATTTGTCTTAATTCTTCCTGGCGTTCCTTTCTTTGCTGTTCCTTTTCTTCCTGTCGTCTTCTATCTTGTTCTTCTTGTCGTCTTCTCTCTTGTTCTTCCTTTGCTTCCTTTCGTCTTATTTCCAGGCCTTCGATCATTTTTATCAAGTCTTCTTTTTCTTCTTGGCGTTTTCTCTCTTGTTTTTCTTTTTCTTCCTGTCGTCTTCTTTCTTGATATTCCATAATCTTCCTTTGTTCATCTTTCTCTTCCTGTCGCTTTCTTTCTTGATCTTCCATAATTTTTCTCTGTTCGTCCATCCGTTGTAACAATGCTGCAAGCATGTCCTGTGTTTGCTTCTCCGCCATACTTCTTGTTGTTGGCATTAACTTGCGACACGTAAATCAATTTCAGAATAAAGTTTATTACACTAGAAAATCCGTAAAATGTTGATATCACGTCTATTTTAATAATGGAATGTTCCAGAAAAATCTCGAAACAGCACTAGAAAGTCTTATTTAGAGTCTATACCTCTTTTGTGTTGACAAAATTCACTTATCTCCACTAATTGTCCAATGGAATGTTCGAGAATTTTCACGAAATATCACTAATAAGTCTTGTTTTGAGTCTATAACACGTTTCCGTTAACACAGTTTACGTATCTTCTGTGGTTTTCCAAATCGAATGTTCTAGAATTGTCACTAAAAGTCACTTATAGTCTTGTTTTTAAGTCTACAACACGTTCCCGTCGACACAATTCACGTATCTCCTGTAGTTTCCAAATTGAATGTTCTGGAATTTTCCCGAAATTGCACTAGTAGCCCTTTTTCTCAGTCTACAACACGTTATTACTAGCGGCACTCGCGTATTTACAGTTATTTCTAAATCGAATGTTCTAGAAACGTCTCGAAAATCCACTTTAAAGTCACTGCTCAGTCCAGAAATAGTCCTCCAAACACTGTCCAGTAGCTTAATTCTCCGTGTTACCACTAATTTCTGAGAAGAACACTGTAGAACCTTTTCGAATTTTCCAGAAATTTCTCTTCCAATCCACTTCCGATACCAAATTGTTACGTGTTTGCTATCCACACAAACACCTCTACTTGTAGATTCGTTGATTGAAAGTCCAGGTAACACTTACTCACTACTTTATTTACTAATTAACAATTAATAACAATAGATTAATTAGTCTTAACTATAATCACACTTGAACACTTATAAGTCTCTTTCTTATTTCTTCTTTACTCGTTCACGTTCAACTTAAGATTGAGACTCGATCCACCGTGTGTCTTATTTATACATCCATTCACACGATCTAGAGCAGTCCAGAATATTCCCGGCCGTTCATGTACAATTCCAGCCTAATCTAACCAGTCTGCACAGTCCAGTGGCGTAACAATATATATATATATATATATATATATATATATATATATATATATATATATATATATATATATATATATATATATATATATATATATATATATATATATATATATATATATTATATTAAATATGATTTGAAGGAAACAACTACTCAGCGGGCAAATACCCCGACCTGCATTGAATTACACCTTCAAATCATTCAGACTATATATATATATATATATATATATATATATATATATATATATATATATATATATATATATATATATATATATATATTAAAAAAATATATATTTGTATATGTCTATTTCCTGAGGTTTATTCTCCCTAAAATATTATTTGTTCTTGAACAGAAATAAGAGACATTCTTGTATATACATGGCGGTTAGAATGAGTAATTTATTAGCTTTAAACTTATTTCTACGAAATCTTCGTTAATATTGGAGCAATTTCCATAATAAATGAGACCATACCGAACTACGGACTCGAAATTAGCGTGATAAACTACTCTAAGTGTTTTTGAATCGACTAATTTTCATAGTACTCTGATTGTGTAACATACTGAGTTTAACTTTTTACATATAACCATATATGTTGATCGTTTGCATGTCAGATTTGGTAGTGACATTATTTTTTGTGACTACGGTTTTATGTTTTCTTTCAGTGATGTATGAAACCGCTTTAATATGTTACTCCATATTTTTCTAGCTTCCAGACAAGTATTTCGTGATCGATAAAGTCATATGGTCGTAGGATGGATATGCTATCAAATCGAATACATTTTATAATAAGAATCAGGATCTACAGTTCAGTGTAAATTATTTGTTTTTCGACTACTAATAAAAATTTCTGCATTTCTATCCAGTACAATAAGCGACACTTGAAATTATATCAACCTCTTTTAGTAATCTCCCCCGTATTCGTTAACCTACTGTGTGAATAGCAACGTGAATAAATGGGTAGTGTTTCAAGCGACTTACTTTGTAAGGAAAGCCTATTAATTCGCATCAGGACGCCGTCCTGAGAGATTACCGTTGTTTCTGACTTTCTTTAATATATAGTATATGTAATCTTTTAGATACAAAGCCCGTTTTTCCTTTCACTGAAGTAGCAAATAATTCCAATCCACAAAAAAGACTCATCTCTTAGCTTCACAATTAAACCGGTATAGAATTCCAGAAACAAGACAAATTAATATTTTAGACCAGCGGAAAAGATATAATAGTGGAAATATAATACACTGACAGCACAGTCGATTATATTTTTGAACAAATTGAAGAAATTATTTAAGTACCATGTACACTGGTGATCATTTTAAGTGTCTCACTCGATTTCATTACTTCATTTTTCACCTAGAAAAAAATTACAAAGCTATACTAATATATTTTTCCTGATGAATCCAAATTCGAAAAGAACAAACAATTGAACGTCAAATAAACAAGTTATGGCCGAAAATCTGAAAAATACTAAAGTTAACATTAATGTGGAAATGGACATGTTACAGGGTTATTCATTATAAATTACCCACCCCTTATCATCGCTATTATTGCCTATAGAAAAAAGTTTTAAATAAAAGCTGTGTGGTTATGAATGAATTTTGTTAAAATGCTATCAGAAGTACAGTAGTTTGCAGATTTCAGGGGATACAAAAAAAATAATATATTTTTTTAAATGGGATACCCTGTATATTATTAAATTTTTGATATGATCCTTTGTTCCTGATTTCAAAAATATACCATGTTACCCCTACCATATACCGTTTTTGAGTTATTAAATTAGTTAAGCTAGTTACTGTAAATACGGAAAAGTTAACATTATTAAAGTGAGCTATGAAAATGACAACTATTATGTTTGACAGGGACATTTCTTTAATGAAATAATCAAAATGGTTTACAGTGAGGAAGAAAAAGTCCAAATATTTACTTGTTATGTACAAAATAAACAAAAATAAACGTGCAGTAAAAAGAGCATATAGGGTGTTGTATCAAAATTGTCCAACACCATCAGAAAATACGTTCAAAAATATTTACCGAAAGGTGAATAATACCTCCAGTTTTAGTAGAAAAAAGCGTGTAGTTCAAGCAGACCAGGAAGAACAGCATATTGCTTAATTTCGAAGGTAAGCCCATCCATATTTATTCGCGAATAGACTTTTTTTGAAACATTGTATTATTTTTTAGAAAATTTTGAATGTAGTATAAATAATGCTGTCGATCAATTAGGTAAAAGTTATTCCAAAATCCAACGTACGTTAAAAATTAACAGCTACAAACCGTATAAAATTTTACCCATACAAGTTTTAACAGAGACTCATAAAAGGAAAAGGCTGGACTTTTGCCGCCAAAAGTTAGATGAAGATCCTGATTTTTTTTACTAAAATATTATGGACTGATGAATCATCCTTTTCTTCAAATCGAAGGTCGTGGGAAAACAAGCACAACAGAAAAAGATTGGTGAAACAAATAAAAAAAATCAGGAAGGAAAACTGTTGGCGCTTGGTGTGGAATTTTCAGAAACAAAATTATTGGGCCTGTATTTTATGATTATAACTTTAACTGGAGTTACCTATCTGGAAATAATTATCCCAGAAGTATAAAATATTCTTTTGCAGAATTTTCCGGAAGTCAAACTTGATGATATGAATTGGATGCAAGATGGGGCAACTCCGCATAGTATCCTATCCGTTCGAGATCATTTGAATAATGTATTCCCAATATGAGTAGGGAATAATGGCCACCTAACAGTCCGGATTTGACCCCCAGGATTAATTTTTTTGGGGATTTATTAAAGATATTGTCAATAATAATAATAATAATAGTATTCAAGTCATTAAAGACAGGATTCGACTTGAAATAAACAATCTGAATGTAAATAATGAAGCCATTTCCGGTGCAATTATAAATATGAGATGACGTTATCAATTATGCATTGACAATAATGGTGGACACATTGAACATCTTTTATGAGATCATTTATTTATATTTAAATTTCCTAAATAAATCTTTGTTATCTATTTTGTATAAATATTTGGTTTTTTCTTCCTCACTGTAAACCGTTTTGAATATTTCATTAAAGAAATGTCACTTATCAAACATAATAGTTGTCATTTTCATAGCTCACTTTAATAATGTTAACTTTTCCATGCAGTAACTAGTTTAAGATATTCGACGTTTAATAACTCAAAAACGGTATATGGTAATATGGTAGGGGTAACATATGGTATATTTTTGAAATCAGGAACAAAGGATCATTCCAAAAATTTACTAATATATAGAGTATCCCATTTAAAAAATATATTATTTTATTGTATTCCCTGAAACCTGCACGCTACTGTACTTTTTGACAACATTTTAACAAAATTCAGTCATAACCACACAACTTTTATTTTGAAACTTTTTTTCTATAGGCAATAATAACGATGATAAGGGGTGGGTAAATTATAATGAATAACCCTGTACATTGAACTGATTATAAATTTGTTTCACATAAATATTTTTCCCTTCCAGTTTAATCAGAATTTTTTTTTACTTTAAGTGATACACCCTGTATATTACGCTCAGTTTCAAGAAAATCTCTTTCTGAATTCAGCAATATATATTATATTATCATTGTCTTTCATATTTAATAAGATATTGAAGTTTAAATTTAAAATAACACGAATATATTTTTCAAATCCAAATTATCTATGAAAACAAATAAAAGCAATTAAATAATTCATTTATTTCAAAAATTAGTTCTATATATTTAATTTGCAACAAATAATGTTCTGCTACGAAGGCGTAGAAGGGCCACAATAAATTTTATTTTATTTTTTCTTAAATTCCGACTTTAAAGTCGGAAATTAACAAAATTCCGACTTTAAAGTCGGAATTTAACAAAATTCCGAGTTTAAAGTCGGAATTTAACAAAATTCCGACTTTAAACTCGGAATTTTGTTATATTCCGACGTTAAAGTCGGAATTTTGTTAATTTCCGACTTTAAAGTCGGAATTTAAGAAAAAAATAAAATAAAATTTATTGTGGCCCTTCTACGCCTTCGTATTCTGCTGCAAACGGAAATTGAAACAGATTTAACAACCCCATTATTTTAAGAAGATTCAGAGAGAATTAGATCAAACGCCCTCGCTTCAGTTTGCAGCCAAATTGTCATGTATTCAAACATTTGTTGTAAATAAAATCTGTTGAATTATTATAATTTTAGAAATAAATAAATTATTTAAATATTTTAATTCGTTTTCATAGATGACTGTTTTAATACATTTGTGCTATTTTAAATTTAAATGTCTTGTATGAAATGAGAGATCATGACAATGCAGTATATATTTCTCAATTTAGAAACGTTTTCTTTAAACTAAGCTAAATATACAAAGTTCATCACTTAAAATAAAAAAGTTGTAGTAACTTCCGGTTAAACCAGAAATGAAAAAAAAATGTGATACACAAATATAATCAGCGAAGTATCACATATCCATTTCCACACTAATGTAATGGCTGTCAATTTTTGTATTTTTCAGTTTGTCGGCCATAACGTTCGATTGTTTTCGCTTTTCAAATATAGATTCCTCAAAAAAAAAATACATAAGTATAGTTTTGTAATTTTTTTCCTAGGTGAAAAATCAAGCAATGAAATCGAGTAAGGCACTTAATATGATCACTCTGTACATACATAAGTCTTGAAAAGAACATTAATTGTGGCTTCTTACAGTAAAATTTTGTATTCTGACGTGAGGTTGATCGAGGTAGGTACCTAAAACAAAAAAAGGCTAAAAGCAATGCACAGTCCTATTTCTTATGATGTAGACTAAACGACATTTTGCAGGTTCGGTTCGAATATTAATGGCAGGATGAACTTTTTTTAATATAAACGAGCAAACTTATAGTGTATTCCTAGATATCATGTAACTATCGGCCTGCTATTAGCACTGGCCATAAACCATAAAATATCGTTTATTTACAGTTATCAAAATGACTAATGTTTGTTAGGTACCACGGATATTTATTCTAAATTATTTTCCAATTTCCCCAATAACTTATAAGCCTTAAAGTTTGTGTCGTATGCAACAACAACAAAATGATATTCGTCACTTTGGCACCCTTTAGTACAGCAGCGGTACTTTGTACTTTTTATTACGGTACGGTCTCGAGTTCCTGTTTAAAAGGTAGGAACACCACATTCTTCTATTAGGGGTATGATAGAAGCTAGGATAACTCAGTGAAGAAACGGTATGTCCAGAGGTCCATGTGTGTGTGTGGTTGTTGGTTGCGTAGCAATGGACAATTTCACTTTTACCTACCGAAAAATATGTTTCTCGGTATACAAACAGATTTATTAATAGGGCTATCAAAAATGTTCCATGGGACAGTGGCGTACGCGAAATTAACTAATACGAGAAACAATAAACTGTTACAATTTATAACAAGGTATGTAAAACTTACCCTCTTAACTAGCTTGCTTATCACGAACTGGAGAAGATGTGTAGCCATTTTGCAGCATCAGGTATGTTTCTATGGTTGTCGCTTTGGTGAAAATATATTCTTATACTTTGAAAACGACCGTTCGACATCAACTGATGTAATACACGCATACGTAAAATAGTCTTTGAACGCACTTAACGGATCTGGGGCTGCACCATCACATATTTGTTTCGTCACCTATAGCGTGTAGCAGTAGATTTACTTCGTCCACTATTTGCAGTGACTCCGCTATCGACAACGCACTGTTCTATATTTTTTTTATGCGTTCAATGGTTTATAGTTCTTCGCAATATTTTTTAAAGCTGTTTCAACGGAAATATCTTCGAATCTTGTCTGGCTTTCCTTAATAGCTGCAGCCTCATCTGGATTGAATTATAGTATCACAGCTTTTGTTTGTTGGAAATATTCAGCATAATAAAAAGCTGCCTGCAACCATGTTCCCCAGCGTGTAAGAATCGGCTGTGGTGGTTTGGGAATACCGGGACACTTACTATGAAATACACGGAGACGTTTAGGAGATTTAAGGAACACTTTTTTTTACTTGCTATTAATGCATCCACCTTTGGAAAACCTTTTCGAATAGTTTCTGCCACAAGATGTAAAGCATGCACTTTAAACGTAATATGTATAAACGTACAACCTTGTTCTTGTAAAGAACGGCCTACCGAACGCATTGTCACGGCGCCATCAGTCACAAACCTCAACACTTGACTTTTTGACAGTTCAAATTTTTCTATCGTCTCCAGCACCACCCTGGTAATTGTTTCGCTAGTACACTGACTTAGTCTTTTACTAGCTAGTAACGGTGGACTGTCAGTTTAAGAGAGTCCAGTACTCATACTATAACATTTAAAATATATTTTTTTTTACAATCTGTTGTCTCATCAACAGATAACCACAGCCATGTATTTTTTAATTCACATTTCATCTTATTTACCATGGTAACGTGTACAGTTGGTAGATAGTTACATAATATTGTGCGACTTGGTAACTTCACTTGGGCATTGTATTTATTCCAGAACTCTCGAAATGGTTGTTTATCAAGTATGTGCTGTTTTAATGTAACGTAGATACTTAGCTATATTACAAGTAAGCAACCAAGGAACCAAGCAAGAGGTTATGATAATGCAAAAGCGGTGATCAATCATATCAAGCACAGCTAAGTTACGGAGATTACTACTACGATATTATTATCAGCAGGCAATACTCAAATGTTTACTACAAGCATCAACAAAAGCAAGCAAGCGGTGATTCAAAATGAAGCACAGTTACGGCAGCTACTACTACTGATATATGCAGCATGCGATTAATGACTATAGTCACTAATGCTTAAGACGGTAGTACGGCAGGCGGTCGGTGCAACAGGTATGTTCAGTGGTAAGCGGTTACGGAGTACAAGCAAGACACAAGTGCAGGAGGTCAGTCCAGGGACAGGCGGTATATATGACTGTCTAATCGCTAGCGTGTTATATCTTTAGATTGGCTCCTAATGTCTCTTGTTAGGATTTCCTGACTACGTGTGACCGTCGTGGTCGGAACGATTTGTATATTACAGCCCGGGGTACTTAGGGAGATTCTTTCCACAGATGGAGGCATAAAGATTTCATCGGTGCTAATTCAGCTACGACTGAGATTTGTGTAAAGAGTCCCACTCTTTACACAAATCCGGGCATAAAGTCCTATCTTTACGTCAACACTAAATGAAAATGACAACCGAATAGTTCCGGTGCTTGTTGTTGAACAGATAACCCACTTTTATCAATGAATCGCGAAATTTCCCGAATATCTCGGAATGCAGGCACTTCGGACAAAATAATACAGCAGTTAATTCGGACACAAAACGGTAAATGACGGAAATACAAGAAAAACGGTAAAACCACAGACCACATAGACTTGGCGTATTGAGTACTTAGTACGGTACCGAGCGTGCCATAAATCGGGGAAGCGACGTGTGGTAAATTAGGTGCGCGGGCGCTCTTTCTGCAGGCCCGCATTTAACCTTTTCATATATAGCTATTAAATTGAATTCTTTTAAAGTATATTTATGAAGAAAACATAATACAATTATTTTATTTAAATAGTATAAATACATTAAGCAAATGTTTATTGCATTTTATATAATTTTTAAAATAAAACACAATATAAGTTAACAATATTTTTATTGATATTTTCTATTTTGTTCTTGACCGTCGATTTCAAATAACTTGATTTGTATTTCTTGGGATTCGGTCAGTTTGATTAAAAAAATAATTTTTTTCCTTCTTACATTTCAGTTTTATTAACCATCATCAGAGACTACAAGTTTTTACAAAAAAATATTTTATTTTACTTGCATTTATTAAAGTTTATTTTTTAATTAATAACTAAATTTACATCGTTCTGTTTGCTTCGAGTGTTTTGACGCAACTAAAGTTATGAAGTATGTTACAGTCTATCTGGTGTTTTTTGGTTTGTTTATGTTATTTGAGATAAGTCTTAATTTATGCAGGTAAAGATTTTACAAATTTGCTAAGTGTTATGTGAAATTATGGAAAGATGCAAAGAAATTAAAATTATCCCCTTATAATTAATGTAACAAATTGAAGTATGTTTCGTTTAAATTTTCTATATCAGTGCGGTTGTTTATTGTGTTGTTATGTCTTTTAATTTGCAGCATTTCATGTACTGACCGAATCCTAAGAAATACAAATCAAAATATTTTTATTAAAAAAAATAACAAAACAATTAACAATAATTTATATTATTCCCCTTTAAATAAAGTTAATTTATTTAAAACTTGCCTTTTTGTGGTTTTTATATTATGAAACATTTTTGTAAAATGATGACCTCTAATTTTAATGTAAGTTTCTGAAATTGCCCTTATAATTTCAATAATATGATTGGTATTATTAGGGAAATTATCCAATTGGTGAATTTCTAAATCATTAAAAATATTTGAATTTTGAAACTTTTTAAAACACTACACATAATTTTAATTTTTAGCTTCAAATCTATTTGAATATTTTTTTCAGTTTTAAAATGTCTTAAATGTTTTTCTGTTTCCTTACATATTTGTATGACATCAGATGACGGATAAATAAGACCACCGCGGTCTTTTACAAATATTAGTTCATGGAAATTTTCCCTGTTTATTGAAAATAAAGCGTTTATACATTCTTCATATTTTAACGATTTTAAAATTGATTTTACCACAAAGCCACTTATATACACTATAATATATTCGTTGTACTCCGACAACTCCAAAGAAAAATTAAAGTTATATTCAGTTTCAGGCATGTCATTTTCTAATATATCATGAGCTCTAAATTTATTGCAAGTTAAATTTATTTTGTCTATTGCAGAACTACAATTTAAAATAGAAATATTTTCCAAAGGAATGCAATTTCCAGAGAATGTTTCTTTAATTTGCATATGAATCAACAATTTTTTATATGCAGATTTAAATTGGAGGCTAGTTGGATTATTATTCCATCCCCATGCTGTCTCATATTACAGAAAAAAAAGAGAGACTATTTAAAATAAGATACTTTACACATAAGATTAAATATTCTTCCTAATAAAATATTAAGTAAGTATTTTAATTTTTATTATGTAGTAAAATAAATATAATAAAATCCGTATGAAAATATTCGAGGTATTTTTTTAATTCAAATGTATTATAATAACATGCATAAAAATAAATATAATAAAATTCGTATAGGTATAGCTCTTTTAAAAAACAATGGCATTAAAATACCATTTTATACAAATGTCGACTTAGTTTTATGTTTGTAAACCACAGAGTTGTAAACTAAATAATTTGACACAATTTACTACTCCAGTCCTGCAAACATGCTGGAGCGCAGGTACAACATGGTGTAGGCAGACTGCTTAAAATTTAAATTAAATAACAAATAACTCCGTAATTACTACTTACTGAAAAAAGGAAAAATTTTCATTTACACTGGTACCGGTGTCACTTCGGTTAAGACACACTTCAACAACACATTTACTCTTTATTACATACAAATATCTCATAAACAACAGATATTTACAGCTCAATTGCATAAATCATACTGATCGCCATGCGACTGCTAGGCACCGGCCAGGCTCCGCGGTGGCTTCATGCCTTGGTTCCTTGCAACAAGTCTATGTGGTCTGTGGGTAAAACGGACAAAGCATTCTTATCACTACCTGGTTGCGGCGGAGCACACTGGATATCTGGAGCTGCCTGCTGCTGAATTAAAACTGACTGGACAACTCCCTGTTTTTATTAGCGTGTTTAGATTTATACCCAAAATGAGGAAAACAGTGACACAGAATAACTAACAATTGGTTATTCTGTGACAGTGACATCGAATCTGCGTGACGCACGAATTTGTTAGCTACTGTTCGTGGCAAACGTTATTTAAGCCAGCTTGGCGCATTGCACTTAAACAAATTACCTGCGTTAATTCATATAAACAAATATTTATAAAATGTTCTGAGGCTGGGAACGCTCCCTCATAATTTTAAAACTATGTTTCCAAAAAAGAAATAATTTAAAACAGCCATGTACTAATATTTAAAATAAATCAATGTGTCCGGTAAATAATTAAAACAAATAGGAACATATTTCTTTATCATTAATCAACTCGGTTTGAAATTAAACTAAATTAAATTAAACTATTTTCCTCGTACTTGGTATGTATAAACACAATAATTGATTCATCACTAGGATAATAAAATAAACTAAGATAACCCTGAAAAGAAACTGGTTTGAAACAATTACCCTCGAGGAATAATTATTATTCACAGTATTTGAATAATGAAATAAATTGACCTTTTATTCAAAGCTGTTTTAAAATAAACATTAATACAAGTTATCGTATACAGGGTATACCAGAGTGAAAAAGAACCCACTTAGGTCTTATTACAACAGAAAATCATTAACGGAAAAATCACTTTGTTACAAATTCTACAAATATTGTAAATACGGTCCTTATCACATTTGCTCGATATTAAATCGACGTGTTCTAGATTTTTTTTTTGATAACCTTATATCAACGAAGAAAATGTATACCATATTTTTGTTACACACTGTATACAATAAATATTCCTAGTCACGCCATTCGTTTAGATTGCAAAAGAACTATTTCTAGATAAAAATCACTCAGAGTCCAACGATGAATGGCGTATGCAGAACGAAACAGCGCAGATGATACAGCTGATCCCGTGGGACTCCAAATGTAGTAAAGAAAGTCCCCGAACACTCTCGAGACTTGAATGAAATGAACGGTCGGACAAAGTGGTTGATAGACATGAACATAGGTAATCCATAAGGATTGTATTTGTTTAAGATGTCTTTGACCATGCCCCTTTAAGTTCCTTAGGGATATCTAATGCTTCCGTCTGGAATAAACCCAGATTCTTGATTGAAGTGTATGGGTCACGTAAACAGGACATCGCCTGGGGATCGTCCAATCTCAGGATAATGTAAAAATACATTTCAATATGGCACTTTAAATCTCGGTCAACTGAATACAAATTAGATAGAGCGAGTAACAGAAAATCGGTCGGATAGGTCGATTTTTAAATATATTTCTATTTTTTTCACTTATTTTTATAAATTTTTGTAAACGTTATGACAATTTTTTTTAAATAGCAACCCCATTTTTTACAAAATGTTAAATTTTAATTTCTCAGCTACGGACGATTATCTAAATTTTCGAAAAAAAGAAATGAAACATAAAATGTGCGTCATTAATTTGACGATTTATTTCAAATAAATAAAATCGATTTACAGTGCAGATGAAGAAGAAAATATATGAAGTTTTTAGAGGACTAGAAGACTGTAATTAAAAGTATGTTGGACAAACTATACGAACAATTCAAACTAGATTTAAGGAGCGTATGGCTCATCTCAAATATGATCGAAAGGTGGACTAGTGTGACTAGATGGCGCGATGGCAAGTGTGACTAGATAATCTTTCCATCGTCCTGCGTGTTCGAACACCGCCACCGGAACTGGCAGTGTCGGTGGAAACGGTTGTGTGTCCGCGTTTTAAATAAGTTTAAGTGTAACCCTTGCCCATGCAGCTGCGGCTTTAGATTCGCGGGTTGTTATTATTTGTTTTAAACCACAGCCTACTAAATTTTACTAAAAGTTATGTGTGAATTTGGTCGTTTTTAGAAAAGCATTTTTTCAAATTTTACTAATTATTAACTACTTTGCATGCAAGAATGCCCTTGATGAAAAGGAATTCTTTGTTCAAATTTTGAACACCTTATTGACAATTTTATGACAAATAAAACCTTATGATCATCTAAAATTGATATTTTTAGAAAATTGTAGAAATAAAGCAATTAGCAGTAGATTTTAAATACATAGATAATAATTAGTCGTAGTCTGAATAAACAATTTCCTTGTCTCTGGCATTACAAAAACTTTTTGATTTTCCATGGCCTACTATTTTGTTTTGTTAAGAAATGGATAACTTTTCTTAAATTGGTCCCTTTATTTCTTAACGGATTTGGAATCAGCATAAAATTTACTAAAACTAATCCCATTTAACGGACCTTGTAGCTGTTTCCGAGATCCCAAAGGTGAGCATCGAAATTGGGAACACGGTATAGTTCTAAAACACTCGCATCACTTAGGCACTTGTTAGTATTACGCAATTTGTCAATATTCTGATTTTTACTTAAACCGTCTTTAAATTTATCGGGAACAAGAACACCAGGATCATATGTTAACGTCTGTAATGTCATATTTATATCATTCACTATTTCAAAAGATTCGGATAAAGATAACCAGTTGGCTTGTAATTTTTCTATAGCGTCTATTAATATACAATAATTTTCATGTATAGTAAGTATAGTTTTTGATATGTGCGTTACTAAATTACTCCTGATTAACTTGATTTACTTTAATACAATTAACTGAATTCTCGTTGATAGAATATTACAAATTTAACTTTGTCGAAATATTCATGATAATAAAAATTCGCTTGCAACCACGTTCCCCATCTCGTTATTACAGATTGTGGTGGTTCGGAAATTTGTGGCCATACTTTGTGAAATACGTTCAGCCGACTTCACAATTTTTTTTTATATTTGCAATTAATTTGTCGACGTCGGGATACTTACTTCGAACTTTTTTTTGCTACATTATGGCAAATGTGCAGCAAACAGGTTATATGTAATAAATTTGGACACTTTTTTTTGTGATGCACCTCTTTTACGCATATACTCAGCATCGTCGGTCACTAACATCAGAATGATCAAAACAATCTGAGTGTCATCACCATATGCCCGGATATGATAATTTCTTACACATTTAAATATAACAGCTGTATATATCAGAACTAACAGAGAGCTTAGAATTGAATCTTGTGGACACTTATCTAGCATTTCTGTTTCTAAACGAAGAAAATCTTGATATCCCTCTTAACGATGTTTTTTTTACAACAAGACGATGCTTCTCCACAATATGTGATGCGTGTTAGTAATTACTTTAATAAAACATTCTTTAACAGGTGGATGGGAAGAAGAGGAGTTTTGAAAAGCCGGCTGGATCGCCGGATCTAACCCAGTTAAAGTATTTCCTATGGGGCCACTTAAAAAGCAAAGTTTACAAAAATAGGACTGCAAATTTAGAAGATTTAAAAGAGAGAATTCATCAGATAGGATCTGATGTCATTGCTAATATTCAAAAAAAGTTTGTTAGTCGATGACAATGTTGTTAGGATACAAATTGTAAGTTTGTAATTTGATTTGTCCCAGCGATTTTTGTATTTTTTTTAAACGATTATATTGAATTTATACATAAATTTTCATAAACATTTCATACCTTTTACAAAAATGCTTGAAAAACATGTTTTCATACACGCAGAAATAAAGCAATATATTTAAACATAGATCGACTGATTTTTTGTTACTTGCTTTATAACGATTTTATCGAATTTCTACATTATTTACGCACACACACTGTATACCTACAGAGAGTAATAAGGGCCAACGTTTTTAGACTCACCAGTTGACGCCACTGGGGAGTCAGGTCCTGTCAAAAGTTATTGTTAGGAGCGGAAAAAAATTAGAGGGTTTTATTATAATTATTTCGTACACCAGTAAATAAAAGAACTTGTTAATTATGCCTCAGTGTTGTGCACTTCCATTTTGTTCGGAAACAAAAGGCAGACATATGCTTCCGAGAGATAAAACTCGCCTAAAACAGTGATTGGTAGCGATTCGCAGGGATAACTTTACTCATTCGAAACATTCGTGTGTTTGTAAGGAACATTTTAATCCTGATGATCATGCGTTACCAAAGGAGTCTACTACAGAAAATTTCTCCCTCCATGTTCTTGTGGTAATCCATGTTACAGTCTTCCATGTTTTTCCGCACAGTTTCAATGCATTATCAACTCATTCATCAACTGATCTACAGTGTAATATAATCCACTGAGTCCCTTTATTAGGGGGCAATGAGATTGATTGACATTTCCTAGATTCATCAGTCCATCCTTTTTTTACCGTGTCATGAGTATCATACCAAGCACTGGCGGTTCTTCTATAGGGTCATTTGGTCGATGACCTCCCACATACAAATAAAAAAATAGAGCTATTCAGTTTCTGAAGTTTAAAAATATATTATATATTTTTTATATTCTTAAAAAATATATTAAAGTTTCTAGTTTATTCTATGCACAATACTATTCAAATATCTAGATCATTACATTATTCATTTATAGAATTTAAAAACCTTGGGTCAATCCACAACGTGTCCTCAAAGCTAGCTACGGACCAAATTTACAACGAATTATAGTGAAAGAGACTTATGCGCAAATCGTCAGAAAGCAAAAGAGACAGAAAACACTGGCGGGATGTCCCTGAAGACCCTGACACGGTACCGTACGAAGTTTAGTACAGCAGTCGCAAGTCAGCAATCTTAATGTTGACTAGGTATGCGTTGGTCGATAAATTCTATCGCGTTGTTTTTAATGTTTTTATTTGTGAACATTTTATTAGTAAATCTCTACTTGTCGTGAAATTAAGTAAAACAGTGTTTTTGGTGTTTACTATTAAATGAGTGTTGTACAAAATATATTAAAACTGAAAGATGGACATAATAAAGTATAAGTAGTTTTTGTGTTTAGATACGTTTTAGACGGTGTTGTATGTAAGAAATTTTGGAAATTTATTCAGCCTCAAGGAACGACATCGCAGCATTTGACACATGTAATTTTAAAAGAGTTAGAATGTCTGAAAATTAATGAAAGTCCTGAAAAATTGATAGCACAAAGTTACGATGGAGCATCAGTAATGAGTAGTGCTTTTGGAGGTGTACAAGCCAAAATTAAAAATTTATCCTTCAGCAAATTTTATTCATTGTTACGCTCCTCAACTAAATTTAATTTTACAAAAAGCATCAAGTCAGGATAAGAGCATAAAATTTTTTTTTGCTAATTTACATAGCTTTTCTTCATTCTTTGGAAAATCGCCAAAAAGAACAGCCGTGTTAGATAATGTTGTTAAGGTGAGATTACCTAAAGCGGCTCCAACACGTTGGAATTTTAATACAAAGTGCATAGAGACTGTTTATACCTATCGAACAGAATTATTAGATTGTTTAGAAAAAAATCATTGATAATGAATCAGAAAACAACACTCTAAACCAATCTATTGGTTTAAAAAACTACTTACAAAATGAACATTTTCTTTACTGGTTAAATTTTTTTTCATTTAGTTATGCCTCGTGATATATTGTTCAATCAATTACAAAAATGTACTATCGATGTCATAACAGTAAATAAGTGTATTGGCGTTTTTAATAGTAAAATTGAAGACATCAGAAATAAAATTTTGAATAACTATTTGGAGGCGACATCCATGCAGTCTGCCCAGAAATGTAAAACGGAAGAATCAAAAAGGGAGAATTTCATTAGAAGTTTGTGATATAATTACATCTGAGATCAAAAACATGTTTGGCTTCAGTAATCATTTAGCAGTGTCTCAGTTATTTCACGCAGACCGATTTAAAGATTATAAAAAAAGCTTTCCTCAAGATATGTTTAAATTAGTTAAAACGGAGTATCCAGTCATAAAATCATTTGAAACTTAAAACTGAATTAGAAGTGTTACATAGCCGAGATTTTTCCAATAGTGAAGGTGCAGTTGCTTTGTTACAGCTTTTTACTAACAATAATTTGTGCAATACTTTTTCTGAAAGTGTCAAACTGTTAAAATTCTTGTGTACTCTCCCTATGACTACCGTCGAAAGTGAACGTTGTTTTTCCACCTTAAAAAGAATAAAGACATTTTTAAGAAATACCGTAGGTCAGGAAAGGTTATCTTCTTTAGCTATGCTTACCATAGAAAGGGCATAATAAAGAAGATAAGAGACTTTAATGAAAAAGTAATTGACCACTTTGCATCTCAAAAAGACCGGAGGATCGACTTGGAATTTAAATCACTTTAAAAGGTAGGTAATACAGTAAACTTTTCTAATTGACCTCCCTATCTCTTGACCCACGAACCGCCACTGATACCAAGTTTCATCTAGATAATAAATTGGTCTATTTTCCCTTCTGAATACGTTTCTAGATATCTACTCTTCTAGATATGAATTTCGCCAATCCACTATTCGTCTACTTTCCATATTCGCCATGCATTTATTAATAGTTTGATATTTAAATCCAATTTTTCTCAGCCAGGTTACTAAAGTTCTTTTGGTATAATTTAAATGATAATCTATTTCTTTTATTTTCTGTCTACCACGTCAATAGTTGGGATTTCATTTTTCTGATACGCGTCGTAAACTAAAGTTCTTAAAAGTTTTGATAAGATGGGTCCAGTTTTCGATTGACCGGCGTCAGATCTTTGTTTTCTTGGAGGGCACCTTCTTTTACCAGTTTGTGTATTGTGGGACGAGGAACGTTAGTGGGAGATGCTGTTTCACCTAGTACATCTAAATCATACAAATTAGGGTCATTAACTCGTCGTTACAAAAGATTAGATTATTGTAAATATTAAGGCAAATTTGTTTCGCTTGCTCGTTCAAATTTAACCGACTTTTTCTTACTGAAAACACTAACGAACTTTCATTTTCTTTATCACTGCAATCACTATCACTTTCATTTTCACAAACACAATAAGATGCAGACGTAGAGACCTCCGATGGTCGAAACATTTTTACACCAAATACCTTCTTAAATTAGTTTCAAAAACACACCAGCAAATAAGCAGATATAAAATAATTATTACTCATATTACACTATTACACAACTCAATTCAACACGATAACTTTCTTAAAATATGTTCAAAAACACGCCAGCAAATAAACAGATATTAAATAATTATTATTTATCTTATAATATTATACTTAATATATCAGCACTGCTAGAATGATTCGGTAATAAAATTAAGTGCGGCTCTGATGTATCACAGAATGTAAGTGAAACTCCGCCTCGGTCGCGTTCCAGCAAAAACAACTATCATCGTTCTCGCTTTAATGTAAGCGGTGTAAAAGACGGACGATGTCATGTGTTATACATTCCCTACCACATGTTGCGTCTTGCTCTGCACGTCCCGTCACAATATAGGTTTCGCTGACTATACACTATAGTCCATTCATCTTAAATGAGCACAAACAGTTCTAGCATGGGCGCACGGTGTTATATAAATACATTTTGTGCATTTATAATGCGCCGCGTGCCAATCCTAGAGAATTATGAAAGACTGACGGTCGACAAAGGGTCGCTCTGTGAGCCCAGGTAAACAGTTTTTATATGCTCATATGAACGAACGGAGTATAGGCTATACATATATAATTAAATGTTTGCACCTAATGACCAATAAGGTCCATCTATCTATGTTCGATATCAAAATAAAATATTAGTGTGCTGGTAGTCAACAACGACAGCGAATAATTTTATGATCTGTAGCTGGTAAATAATGTAAATAATATCCTAAACTGTTTACGTTTTTTTAAGTATTCCTCATATCATATTTTTGGGTATCAAATGTTCACCGTCGTATTTTTTTCCACTTATTTTAATATGCAAAAAGATAATAGCTCTAGCGATTTGGCTTTCTACAAACATTATTTTCAACAAAGACGTAACATGATAAAGAAAATTGATTTTGAATACCAGTATTCTTATCGAAATCGTAGGGATAAACAAACAATTTTCTGAAGTGATGGATCGTCGAGGAAACTTTACGTATATATAACAGAGTTAATATAAATTCGCTTTATGAATAGTTTGTAATGAACCCAGGATGCCTACTCAACTAGAAAAATTAGCTATATCTGCGTAAATAGGTGCGATGCAAAATTTGGAAACAAGTTAGATAATTTGAATATGCGTCTTTTGTGTTTTTCAGACTGATACAGACACAAACCTTATCTTTTACATAACCCCAAGTAAAAAAAATTAGAGGTGACAGATCTGGAGATCTTGATGGTCATTTAATAGGTCCATTGGTACCAATCCAAGAATTAGCAAATAAACGATTTAAAAAGTTGACATATGTTCTTGAATTATGTCTGGAGCACCATCTTGTTGGTATGATAAGCTGAGTCGACATCTAATGGAAGGCAGTGTAATAAATTCCTTAAATTATTTTTTAAAAAAATTAGATACAGTTCATGATTCATATTCTTTTAAAGAAAATAAGGTCCAAAAATGTTTGTGTCTAACACGCAATATGCATTGGCACCAGAACGTTCTTGAAATTATGTCTCTTGTGTCCAATACGGATCCTCTATAGCCCAGCGCCAGTGAAACCATTAGTTGAGTATCTTGACATGTCAGTTCATAAAGTTGAATGGCATATCCTTATTTTTGCAGAACCCACCTACATAATAGTCCTCTTTCAGAAAATCAGTTTCCCGTAAGTGTTGTATTTTATCACACTTATAACTACGATTATAATTTTCTTTTCTTTAATATTCCAGGGGCACCATCTTTTATGATGTTGCAGTGTGACTTAATCTCCCTTAAAGATACTGGTTGTCTTTGTTTAGTTTTATTTTCTAGATATGTAATTATTTTATCTATTTTTGTAATATTTGACGTCACTGGACACTTTTTACACTGATTCCGTCTTTATTGAACCTTTACTACGTAAACGCCGTTCTAATTTTCTAAAATAACCTGAATGCGCTTGTCGTCTGTCCGGATAAAATTTCATATCTTTGCGCTTATTTAAAGGATTTCTGTCACATTCTGCGAAGACAAACAACATTTTGAGACTGAAATTAACTTAATAAACTCGCTAACACCAACGACTGACAGCTTGTAGTCAATAACAGTTTATACTTTCAGAGCTGCTTATGAGAGTTGTTTGCTACATTTCTGTTTAAAAAAAACGTTTGTTATTTTTAATCAGTTGCTAATGAATGAAATAATAGAACTATGACTTGGGTGACATGTTTTAAATTATGAAGAAACAAATTTATGGAGATGAATTTACATGGCCCACTGATGCACTTTGTTACATTTTTATCAGGATGTTCAAGAAAAACAATTATTTTTATAATAAATTGCTATTTAACGTATTTCACCTGAAGTGGGTTGGCACCTTTATGTGAAGATAACACTGACATAGTTTTCCACGAAGCACCAGAACACCATATACTACACTCGACGCGCGTTTCATCAGCCAAGTTGACATCATCTGGAGATGATTAAAACCAACCTTATGCCAACAATGTATCTTATTTATACCTAAACTGTTGTTACGGTTCGGTAAACTGTGACCCTCGAACCAATAAAGTGGGCCTAAGATAGGCCCTCTGTCACTATTCATACTGTTATTACCCTTTGTGATTTCCAAACTCTCAGATTCATCCAGCTGTCTAGTACTTGTTACATTCCTAATTAATTTTAAATTGCTAATATCCATTTTATGGTTGTTTTCAAACGCATATTGGGCAACATTAAACTTATCTGTTCTACGATATTTGAGATGGGCCATATGCTCTTTAAATCTGGTTTGAATTGATTGTCAAGTTTGTCCAACATACTTTTGATTACAGTCTTTATAGCCAATTTCATAAATCTCCGACCTTTCGTTTGTTTTAATTTTGTCTTTTGGATTGCCTAAAAGTAGTAATTTATTACCCGATAAATCAACCACTGTCATACCTATATCTTTAAAAATCTTACCAATATCACGGGTGAATCGAGGGTCGAATGGAACCGACACAAATTTTGGATTTTCTCTTTCTTTTTGAAAGGTCGAGGAATTTCGAAGTGTCTCTTTAAATTTAGGAAACGAACATTTTAAAGAGACGCTTCGAAATTCCTCGACATTTCAAAATGAAAGAAAATAATCCGAAATTTGTATCGATTCTATTCGACTCTCGATTCACAGAGGTCATCATAAAAAATCATAAAGTTTCCTATACTCTGTTTGTTGAAATGTCTTTCTAACCTCAAAAATAATGGAGAAAGGGGGGATAGAATTCTTGCGGGTTCACTCTGTACCTAGGTCCATCAATTTTTTATTTTTATTTATATATGAAGCCGTTTATATTTTATATACGACACAGTGATTTATTTTAATCCTGTGAACATAAAATGAGTGGTGTGGTTTCACTTTGATTATGATTACGAAATAAAATGGAGTCCTCACATATTCTACACCATTGAAAATTGTAAACATGCACTTTTGTCAGAGGAAGGGGTAAAATTATACTGACAGAGACATTTTTACATTAAACTTACACAAAATATCTATTCAAAACAAACGAGCCCCCCGAAATATTAAAATTTTAATAATAATTTAATTAATAGAAATATTTTTCTTTTCTTCACAGTTTCAAGGTACACAATCGATGGTAGGGTCATTAACACTACTTAAAATAGCAATTTTTCAAATTAAATGGTGATTTTAGGGAACCATTTAGGGAGCATTTAAAGATCTACTTTTCGTTATGAAAGTATACGCCAAGAAGGTTAGATCAGAAATATGGAGGCAGCGGACGCCGGAATATAGCTGTAAGTCAAGCACATATCACAAATTTAGTTATTTTCTAATCTAAAATGTGTGTGTGTGTGTATATGTGTGCATATATGTGTATAAATATGTATATTTTTGTCTATGTGCTATAATGTAATTTTATTCATTTGCAGCTAAGCCAGTATTGTTTTTAATGACATTATTCTATACTTGTGTAAGCGAGTCTGATGAAAATAAAGCTTTCTATTCTATTCTAAAGTATTAGCTGCAAACCAGTTATGCCTTGTTTTCAATATTTTTTAAAAGATGACCAAGGTTAAGTTTATTGGAGTCCGAATAATGTAAGGTTGCATCATCTGCAAACAAAACACATTTGTCAGGAGATAGGTAATAGAATATATCGTTAATGTATATAATGAATAACAGCGGCCTAAGCACTGAGCCTTGGGGCACGACATGTACTATTGATTCTGGGTCCGCTTTTATATTATTATGGATAACATACATTATATTATTATGAATAACAAACATTCTATTTTCAACATAAGATTTTATAAGTAACAAGGGCAGATCTCTTATGCCGTAATGGTTTGACGCGCTAATTGCAAATATAAAACAGGCTTTTTTTGAAAGCCGCTAAACGTGTTAGGAACTTTCGTGTGGCCTGTTCCGATATCCCACTGTTTTGGATTTTGTAGAAATTACTTCAGTTACTGTCGTCACATCAAAAGTTACAAGCCACTTATTTCAACCCACAAGATCTTAAAATAAATTTAAACAAGCAGTTCACTGGATTTTACCATCATTATTTTTCCCGTTGTATAAAGAAATAAATGTTGGTTGCAGTATGTTACTACTAGTATCCAGTTACATAATTTCTTATCGAGCTACTAGCAAATATGTTTAAATTTATGTTAATTTTGAACGTTAACTCGATTTCTTATAGAACTTTATCGCCTGTAATACTGGTATAACGTGTAAATCTGATTTATTCCTAGTTACATCTCCTTCTTTGTAAGGCCATAACATAGATTTTCAGAGGATGATATGAGATACTCGTATAAGTTTTAAATCAAATAAATGTAGCGATTGAGAACGTGCGAATGTTCTACGTGGGGCTTCCAATCCCTCATTGTCATTATTGAATGTATTTTTGGAAAAAAATGTTATAGCGATATTTCTGATTGAAACATTATCTTATAGAAAAATACGTTGAATCTCCAAACATAAAATTTAATACGTATGGAAGAACACTACTTGAAAGATACGAAAAACAATTCTAAATATAGACTAACAGCCCACAGTAAATTTTGAAGAATTTTGGTTCGCATATCCCACGGTCTGAAGTCATCTTAAAAAAATGTATGTTTATATGCGTTAACATCAATTCACCAAAATCGTCGATAATTCAACGGTACTACAAACAATTATTATGTTTCATAAAAAGGGCAGTTTTGAAAATAAAAATTTAATAGAAGCTTCAACACCGATTAGTTTATCTTAAATCATTTTAAGAAACCGTAAATGATATGGTTAATGCCTAATCAAATATCAACTAAAATAAATGCAAGAAAAATGTGTTAAACTTTTAAACAAGTCTATATATTTATATAGCAATTCTTTATTGTGATTTACTAGCCATCTTGATAAATATTTATGATATGAATGGGAGTCGTAAAATGTCTAATGTTTTATTCTGTGCATTTTTAATCTCCGTGTTTAAATATTTGTCGGCATAATATACACAAAGTAACATACACTTCGTGGGGTTGAATAATATATTTATTTTTAATATGAAATTTCAACAAATTTTAGACTGCTTCTAATTAAAGTTGCCTATCATATTTCTCGTGTCAAGACGTAAACTTATGGTTAGAAAGACCGGTGAGGTGAAAGCTGCGAAATTAAACCTCGATTAATGTTCCAATTACTTGCATTGTTTTCAGGGCTGCTAGTAATGTTTCACCTTTATGGGCTGTTAGTAGTCGTTCTGGGAAAACTAACAAAACAATAATATTCACCACCATACTTTAGCTTCAGCAGTTCTTTATAATCCAAGGTGTGTCAGAACAATAACAACAATTTTATTAAACCAAACAAGCATTGGTTGTTTTGTTTTTGTCGTCTCGATTACATGTTTATTTTGCTTAGTTTGACAAATCATCATATGAGAATTGCATGGTTCTAAGTAACAATTTGCTATTTTACACGAGAACGAATTTAAGATTATAATCCCTAGAAAAACCACTTATGGGCAGCGTTGGGCAGGTGATCGATGAAAAGAGGAAAAGGAGGCTCTGATACCTACCGATAGCCTATGCAATATTGACGTTTCGCATCAAGACAAACTCTGTATGAGACATTTCTGACATAATTAGTCGTTACATAATCACTGTTTTAACGAGGGTGCTAAAAATCTTTTTCTCACATCACATCACATCAACAAAAGCAAAAAGTAAAATACGACGGCCATACGATGAAATTCCAATCGCATGTTTTTAGAAGTAATGGCAAAAAACAGAAACCCTGTTAATGAAATATTTAATTAAAAAACATCCAATGCTTAAACGAGATTTTGTTTATTATGTACTTTAACATTGTCAATGGATGATATCTCCACATTAAGTTCAAATGAATAACCCCTTCATTGGGACACAGTTTGACAAAAGTGAAAACAGACAAATATGCCAACGGCTTAAAATTCGACATAAAAATTAAACAGGTTGGGTGGACTTTAAAAGTAATTTAATTAATGTTTGAGAAGTTTCTAAACGTATTTTAAAAAATCTGACATTTTATTTGCTTTGTATTTATGCATTTCTAGAAAAAAAATAATAAATTAATTATTGGGTATTACATAAGCATACGTCCGGAAGAATGAAAAACGGTATATATCAGACTAGAGTTTTTC
The DNA here is from genome assembly GCA_029963845.1 of Rhamnusium bicolor. Taxonomy (NCBI): domain Eukaryota; kingdom Metazoa; phylum Arthropoda; class Insecta; order Coleoptera; family Cerambycidae; genus Rhamnusium; species Rhamnusium bicolor. Next base: position 1,470,147 of record JANEYF010005426.1, on the reverse strand, counting down.
GTTTTTGTTTTGTAACTGGAGGGAATCATTCCTTAAGTGTATTTCTTTTTCTTTCGGGTGAGTCAATATTTTTTTAATCTCAATATTTATTTGCTTCTAATACTAAAAATACTGTTATTTAATTCAATGCAACTCTTGCTTCTAGACTGAGTAGTTGTTTTAATAGTTTCTATGAAAAACGATATTGGACGTGTTATGTTTGATTTATTATCTACCTACAGTTTTTATACTAGCGCATTCAAAAAAAATTATAGGTATTATAGGTATTATGCTTATATAATACTCAATAATTATTTTATTATTTTTTTTCCTAGAAATTTCTAAATGTAGTTTCAAAGCTGCGTTTTGTAGACTTCATTCTTTAGAAACCCCATAAAAGAGTCCAAGGGCGTGAGGTCAGGTGACCTCGGAGGTCAATTGATAAAAAGGCTATTTCTTCCAATCCATCTCCGGGGAAAGTTGTCGTTTAGCCAATTCCGTACTACCATTGCGTTGTGGATTGGGGCTCCATCAAGTTGAAATATCAGATTGTTGTATGCAATAAGGGGCAAGTTTTCAATTTCGATTGAAAATCAGTTTGAAAAAAAATTAACTTTCCGCATATAAATTTCCCTCAAAGAAATATGGCTCAATTATTTATTCATCCAAATTATCGCACCACATTCATCTTTTCTGAATACTGACGTCGACAGTTTACAACCCAATGAGGGTTTTCAATGGACCAGTTTCGAGTTTTGAGAGTTAACTGTGCCATTAGTTGTAAATGTCGCTTGATTTGAGAATAAAATATTTTTAAAAAAATTAGGGTTATTCAAAAACTCTCCCTGACACCAAAAGCAATATTCCAGCCGCCTTTCTTCGTCTTCTTCTAATGCATGTAAGAAAACAGGCTTGAAGGGACGTAATTCTATTCTATTGAATAAATTATTAATACGCCAAACTTGTACATGGTCTATTGGGGGTCGATCTGGATGCCGATTATTAAATTCTGTAGCAGCTTTCCTCGCTGTACGAGAATTATCACCAACTAATCTAACAATTTCCACTTTTTCCGCAGTTGTAAGCATTTTAATTGAAATAAAATATGATAGAATACAAAAAACCAGACAGAATACCAACAGATTTACTTGACATTTAATCTGACATTTACAAAATTGTCTTACAGTAGAAACAGAGGAGTCAGAGCATGCTTATCAAAACGAGAAATTTGCGACTGGAATTTTTTTCATCAAAACCTCATTTTTTGTAGAATTTAACTAAACTTTGGATTCAGGGTTTTTGAATGTTTCGAACAAGTTTTGCTAATAAAATTTATTGATTAAAAGATGCCTACTATGATTTTTTGATTTCTTTCAGATAATTTAGCATCGTAGATGGCCTTGCATTTAAAATTGGAAAGTGATTTTGTGTTCTTAAATAGACCTTGATGACCTCTAACCTTTGAGACCAGTTTGATTTAAATCGGACAAAAAACAAAAGTTATTACGCTGTTACACTCTTAAGTGAGACACACTGTATGAGAACCTTTGAGTTGTGATTTCTCGTCTGGGAATAAAAAATGATTGATTGTTATTATTTTTATCCTAAAATCATTACATTAATAGTAATATGACAATCGTATAGATTAAACAGGCTAGTGTTAACATAACCCTGTTAATGCTAAAATTAGATTAATAAGGTGAGATATTTGACTTCTAAAATTCTACAAATTTTGCTCAAGTTAAAATTCCAAAATTTTCATACATTTCAGATACAGTTACAATGTTTGCAAAGCAGAAATGATTGGATTTAGAAATTAAATATTATAGACTTTACAAAAGCTTACCAAACATGAACAAATTGAACAATGGTGTGACTTTCAGAGGAACATGTTTTTATCAATTAGCACTAAATTTATGAAGAAAATGTAACAAAATAAAACACTCAAAAGATTGATAAGTAGTACGTCAAAAGAATGTGTTCCTGAGAAAGTTCTCATTATTGTAGAAAATCATTCCTCACAATCTTTTGATAAAGAAAAAATTGATCTCCTTAACAATGGACTAAATTTTGTATAATCTGCCTCTGAAGCAATTCTAGATGAGATTATTGTATGTGTTGAAAGTTCAATTCAGTACCTTCCTGATTCCTCTAAAGATTTGCACAAAGAGGACTATTATGAAAAGGTAGATAACCTGATTAGTAATGGACCTTATAAAAAATTTCTAGAAATCCATCACCAAATATTATTATTGAATTAAGAAATATACTTAAATCCTGTAACCAACTTTATTACTCCGGCTTTAAATAAAAGAGATTACATGTATCAAATCTAAGTGTACCTAAATTGTACTACTTGACTAACATACATACACCGGGAAAGTCATTGCATCCTATTGGATCGCCGACTTACCATCTATCAAAATGGTTATCACAGGGGTGCAAGGTTTGCCCATTGCACCACCGAAAATCTTTGTGATTAACTACAATGATTTTATTAATAAGATGATAAATATCCAGTTACAAGAAGGTGAATCTTTTTTGACATTTGTTTATCATTTCCAAGTGTTTCCCAGACCTTGAGGATCTACTCGAATCATTCAATTTCATCCAAATGTAGTAAAAGAATATCTTCAACTCACAAAACTTTGTATGAAACAAAATTGCTTTTGATGCAATGGTTTCTTTTTCATCAAGCAACATGAAGGGATGCCAGTGAGTAACTCTTTGTCACCATTAATTGCCAGTCTCTCCATGAAGGGATTCGAAACAGAAGCAAAAGAATAATTCGAGTTTTTTCCCAGGGTTTGGCTTAGGTATATGAATTGTATTTACAATGTTTGATACAAAAGTTACTGATATTGGCAACTTTGTTTCTAAATCGTCAGTTAAGTTCACAAATTAAATTGAAAACCGTGGATAACTACCATTTCAGATGTACTAATAACCAGAAATAGCGAAAATAAGTTAGAATTTTACATATATAGAAAAGATACCAGTACGCCTATTAGCTTCTCCCTCAATCAGGAGACTTTCAAAAAAGAAAAAGCATTGAATAAGGATATAGCTGTAAGTTTAGTTGATAAAATAATTCGATGTAAATTTAAAGAGACCCTTCGAAATTCCTCGACCTCTTAAAATGAAAGAGAAAAATCGAAATTTGTATCGATTACATACGATACTTGATTCGCCCATGGTATTGGTAAGGTTTTTAAACATGTAGATATGACTGTGGTACATTCATCGGAAAATAAACTACAACTTTTAAGCAATATAAAGGACAAAATTGAAGCAAACGAAATATCAGATATTTACGAAATTAGCTGTAAGAACTTGTAGTGTAACTTACCCAGGTCTCTACAATCCATGGTTTCTTTTATTTTATTTGGCAGTAATCGTCTAAAATAAACCTCTACGTGTTTAACATATATAATTTAAAATGTATGTAGAATGCACTGGTTACTGTCACATAATAGGGAGATTTGAGGTAAAGAAATAATACACGACATCATATTAGAAACACCTACTTATTTATTAAACAGTAAACGGAAATCAGCCGATAAACGTTTAAATAAAAAAAAACAATAATACTAAATAGTGCAAAGAGTAAGCAGTAAAAGTGCCGTACTCGACCTTGAATTCACGGGGAAAAGAGCACGGCAGAGAAACCCCGATCTCAATTCAAAACATCGAAAAGATACTGAAACATTTTGAGCTTGATGTATTTTTCCTGTTCTAGTAGTTACAGTCTCACATTCGCACTTGAAACAAAACTGAAGGTGTTGTGTTAATTAGCCGACTTAGTCGGAAGGTACTAAGGCCCTACTGGAACTCGAAGCTATGAGTTGAGGGTTTTGAGCAAAAATCAAGGCATAATGCACTAGATGTTTGGTCAAGCACGGGAGAAAATCGTTAGTACGTTCAACAAGGCCCATTCAAATGAAAACTAACAATGTACTGATAACCTGAACAGAAAATTAATTAAAACATTTACTATATCCATCAGTATCCATTCGACGCAAATAAAATACATATTTGAGGTAGTAACACAAAATAAAAAATAAACAAACACAACAAATACTTAGCCGAACACATAAAATAAAAAAAAACTAAACAGTTTGATAAAATACAAATATTAGATGTGACTAACAAACAGCAAAGTATTATTTAAAATTCCTACCTTTGGTAACACTCAGGAATTACACACAAAAAACTCAGGACGCCCGTCGCTTACTTACTATATAAGTTTTTCTCCAGGAATCAACTGTGTGTTTTGTTTAACTTGCCGCCCACGCTCTAGTTCGCGGAAACTCTAACTGAAATTAATACAGGGTGGTTCCCTTCAAACTGTAATCAAAAGTATGTTGGATAAACTAGACGATCAATTCAAACTAAATTCAAGAACCATATGGCTCATCTTTGATATGGTAGCTTCATAGGTAATTAGATCTCAGCGGGCCCCAGAAGTCTTAAGATAGGTACTAAGAAATTTCTCCATGTCCGGGGCTGGGTTATTTTTTGGTATTCAAGATACGAAGATGGCGTCCACCACATATAAAATATTTCTACAACATCCGCCACAGAAAAACAGAAGCACTTCTTCGACAGCTTTTATCATTCGTGGATTTTGGCTTGAGTCTTCCGTCATCAGGTTTTATTGCAAAACTCTACGTTGCTTTTTATTTATTAAATTTAGAAATTCCAAAGCAGGCCTCTATGGACGTAGGCTGTCTACTAACAAAAAATTACAAATCAAACGTTATTAAAAAAAGAACATATTAATAATAATAATAATAATAATAATATTTATTGGTCTTTTTGATCATGTACATGATATAAGAGGACAGGTAAGTAAGAGATCTCCGAGGACAGGTAAGTAAGTGACTTGCATACTCCGAGACTTATTTTTAAAATTATTTGCGAGGCTAGGCTTTTGAGAAAAGTTCTCGAACCGCATTTAACATTAAAAATTTTTAATTTGTTTTAAAATAGAACCTCAACTTGACTTAAAATTTATTTATTTAACAAAATTTGGTTAGTTCTGAGTTTCCCGGGTGTTTACTAGATTGCCATACAAGTTTCAGAATTTATTGAAATTTTAAGAATCGACAGCCAAAATTTTTACAAAAAAATAATTTTCATCAAAACAGTTTCTTAGTCCATTAGGACGTAGAAAAAATTCATTTCAAAATTTTTATAACTTTCAACTTAGTCGTTTGAAAATAATTTTTCAAATTTATTTTAATTTTAATAAAATTAAATTAACCATAAAAAGATATACTGCTCAAAAAAAAAATTTTTTTTTCGGATCCAACAAAATAATTTTTAATAAAAATTTTTTTTTTTGGTTTTTATAATTCGATCATTATTAAGAAAAGTCTTGCGCGAACTTTTTGGCAGGCTAGTGGGATCCGAGTTGTAGGTCAACTTGCTGTCCGGTCTGTTGGATTTCAAAAAATTTTTCAGAAATTTTTAAGAAGTGGTTTGTGATTGTGAATTTTACGTTTTTAAACCCCTTGTCCAATTTTATTTTTGGTTTTAACGACTTGGTCAAAAAATTTTACACTTTCACAAATCGTCAGATCTCGTCAGTAAAATTCAGTTTTGTAAGGAACCCTCTGTTCAAATGTTTTTTGGCCTTCAGCGACAGAAAATAAATTTCATAATTCAAAAAGCACTTACAGGGAAGCAAAAAGCTATTTTTGCAATTTTATTTTTGCATTCAAAACTGATTGAAAAAAATATTTTCATTTGTCATAGTCATTTTCAGGCTAGAAAAAAGCCAAATTGTCAGGGACCCCTGTGCAAATTTTTTCTTGCCCTAATCAAATAGATAAAAAGCTGCGTGATTAAATCCTTCAGCTACAAAATCCGAGGTAGAAACAGGTCTCTCAAGACTGGACCGCCGAAAAGGAGTTGCTGAAGTCTTGCTCAGCTCTGCTAGAGTAGCCAAAGACACACAGAAATATTCAACGAGGATAAGAGCAGGCTAACTCGCTCTCCGTATCATAAAAATCGACCTTGAGAAAATTCCATTCCACGATCAAATACCAAGGCAATACAATTCATATTATTTTTCGTGACAATAAGTCACGTGGCGCCCAACTTAATATTGTTACGCCACTGGACTGTGTAGACTGGTTAGATGAGACTGGAATTGTACGTTAACGGCCGGGAATATTCTGGACTGTTCTAGATCGTGTGAATGGATGTATAAATAAGACACACGGTGGACCGAGTCTCAATCTTAAGTTGAACGTGAACGAGTAAAGAAGAAATAAGAAAGAGACTTATAAGTGTTCAAGTGTGATTATAGTTGGGACAGTAATTAAGCTATTGTTGTTAATTGTTAATTAGTAAATAAAGTAGTGAGTAAGTGTTACCTGGACTTTCAATCAACGAATCTACGAATAGAGGTGTTTGTGTAGATAGCAAACACGTAACAATATAATAACCCAGCTAGCGAGAAATAGACACCACAAGTACTCAAAAGCACAAATTTAAAACTCCTTGTATTTGTGACAGTATAAATCGGATGCATTGTTAGCATAAGATTGGTTTTAATCCTCTCCGCCAACTCGGTCGGTGTTAACATAAACATCCTAATTTGCGTGGACCGTAATAGAGTCTTTCACAGAACTAATTTATGATGAGCAATTGTATTGATACAATATTAAAATAAAACTGTTTTACATGGAGCATTTTAAAAAACATTCCATGTATCTCCAATTTGACGACAGCAGAGATAGCCAAGACAGTACATATACCCTCAAATTTTGAGACATATTGTATACCTATTGTAACCAAATATTGATTTTAAAATTTGGGTAACTATTACCACAGCAATAAATATTTTTTTAATGATATTTTTTTTTAATTTGCAGTCGAAAGTCACTATATTATTCGCTGTGCTTTATATGCTAAAGGCGTATTACTTGGAGCTATGTTTTTGTCTCCCACAAAATAATTTAAGTTTGTTAAGAGTATGTACATCTATTTGAAAGTGGATTTCAACTCCTCGTGCAAATTGGGTTTTGCGATGTGCAATGTGCGTAGTAATGAAATTAGAATGTTCGTGCCTAAATTTTCAACAGAAACATTTGAGTTTACTTTAGAGTTACATACATACATTAAAATATAATATGAGTTTACCGTAATGAAATGAGTTTGCTGGAGTCGCCTTCTATAACATAATCAAGTTGACTCTTGGCCTACTTCATTTATTCATGGAATTCAGTAATATTTTCTAAAGATCAAAGTATAAAATTGAAGTTAGCTTCGCATTTGCAGAAATAAAGTGCTCCAAAAAGTTAACCGCCATTTACATGCCACTTAATACAGTGGTGTTTTTAAAAAATTATATCTGCCAAATCAGTTACACTACAACTTCCAAATTTAGACTGATCCTAGATAAAATGCTGCTTAAGGGCGTGAGCATACAAAATTTAAATTATATTTAGAATGGATGGTTAGGTAGTTAAATAGAGATAAAAAAACTTTGAAAACATTTTGCAACTGTGATGTTTAATATTGTATCTATTAAGAATATATTTGCCATAGTCATATGCTCGGACCATGAAACAACTCTTTAAACATAAACTGACAAGATATATTTATTGAGGTTGAAAATAAAACAAAAAAAGTTTAGTGCCATATCCCCAAAAAAAAAACCTATTATGCAGCTACGCTACGCTGATGAGGGGCCATAACTCCGAAACACGTATCCGTAGCTGCATAATTATTTTTTTTTGGGATATGGCACTAAATCGTCTTTGTTTTAATAATAATAATTTCTAATAAACCAGATAGATTTATTGGGGTGATTGTATGTGCCAGGTGGAAACGAGCAGTACACATAGAGCTCTGTGCTCATCGAGGCCCCATTTGTGGCACATGGAAACATGAAGCCACTAATTGAGTACTGTGTGCTCTACTTTCCAGCCTTATTTTAGTTCTTGTTCCTGATTTATCCCATCCTAGATCCAATTCCTTAGCTACGCTACGCTGATGAGGGGCAATAACTCCGAGACACGTGTTCGTAGCTGCATAATTGTTTTTTTTTCTTATTTAGGGATATGGCACTAAACCTCCTTTGTTTTACAAACTGTAAAAGTTATACGTAAACATGTTAACAAGTTTCTTGTTAAAACTATCAAAAAAAAATTTAAAATCAGAAATAATTGCACTGCGCTCTACAGGAAATTGACGAAAATATAGATAGAAAAATAGTGTTTTTGACCACATTATATACAGATATGTACATTTGTAGCAAGTTAGGAAACAAATACTATCCTATGGTAGTAATAAATTAAAAGTTGTATAATTAGTGTAAATATATATAAATATCGAACAAAACAGAAACAATTAAAATTATGATAAAACTGGAACAAAAGAAGACAAAAATATAGGGGAAAAATTATATGAAAAATGATTTAAAATTTAAAAAATAGTTACAAACCAGGTAACTCTGCTCCTTAATTAATATTATAAAAGTACTTATTTTTATATATTTGTATGATTCATGATTATAAAATAGTTTCTGGTTGAAATCGAGTTAGCATAAAATCAGCCACGGAATAAAAACAATGTTCGAGTATAAATGTTTTAACGTTTTTTTTTAACATATATAACATATATATAAATCCTCCTCCTTCCTCACTGTAAACCATTTTGATTGATTAATCAAAGAAATGTCACTTATCAAACACAATAGTTGTCATTTTCATAGCTCACTTTAATAATGTTAACTTTTCCATATTTAGAGTAACTAGTTTAACTAAGATATTCTACATTTAATAACTCAAAAACGGTATATGGTAGGGGTAACATATGGTATATTTTTGTGATCAGGAACAAAGGATCATTCCAAAAATTTAATAATATACAGGGTATCCCATTTAAAAAAATATATTATTTTTTTGTATCACTGAAATCTGCACACTACTGTACTTTTGATAGCATTTTAACAAAATTCAGTCATAACCACACAACTTTTTCTATAGGCAATAATACCGATGAGAAGGGGTGGGTAAATTATAATGAATAACCCTGTACATTCAGCAGCATCGCGATGAGTTAACTGCATGCTGTTTGTTTCAAGAACAATTACAAAATAAAAAAAAAAACATCCAAATACTAACTTGTATAGGAACTAAAAAATTTGTGTTGTAACATTTGTTGTGATTGATTTTTTTCTTCATTTGTTTAAATTGTTAACATATTGAATATTTTGTTTTTTTTTGTGAGCATAATAATTGAATAATATATATTTTTTTATTTTCTATAAATACATTTTTTTATTTATTTATTGTAATAATATCATGAAAAATCATATTAATAAAGTATTTTTTTTACATATACAATGATAATTATCATTCATAGTTTTGTACTTACGATTTAAACTAAATACATTTTATATTTTCATGGTAGTCATGTCACAGAAGCTATTCAATGGCTTTTGTGCGACATGATACTTAATACGAATTTTTTATAAGTAGTGTCAGGAGTTCTTTTTAGTATTTTTATTTGCAGAGGACATAAATGCTGATTTTTGAAAGTCTATCAATTTAAGAATACTTCTTCAATAGTTTTATTGTTTTCACAGATCCATTTTTTTAAATTTTATTAACAAATATTCTATATGAGTAATTTATTATTTTTAACTCAATTGGTAAATGGTTGTATATATTATACGAATAAAGTGAAATTTTTTGTACCAATTGTTTTGCATTTTTTCGGAATTATTGTCTGTAATTGTATTTTTGATCTTCTATTATGTAAATGGTTTGGAGAATTGAAATAATTTTTATTTTTATAGTAGTATTTTAGAGTTTCTAATGCATCCAATTCTCTAATATTCATTACATTAAATTCTTTGTATAACAATTTGGTTGGATTGATGAGTGGTTTGTTGAGTATGATTTTAATAATTCTGTTTTGTAATATTGTTACATTGCTAATTAATGTTTTATTTGTTCCTCTCCAGGTCAATAAACCGTAACATAGGAGAGATTGTATTAATGCTTAGTATACATTTTTTATTATTTTTAGGGATAATGTATTTCTTAATATACTAAAACTATCATTAATTTGGACAAATAGACTGTTCACATATAAAATAAAAAGTAATGGTCCAAGTACCGTTCCTTGGGGAGTACCTGTTTTTACAATTAAGGGATTACTTCTTTCATTTTCAATTTCCACTATTTGCTGTCTATTTTCAAGATAACTAGTAATAAGAATATTTAGGATAACCCCCCGAAAGCCATATTTTTCAATACCATTTAACAAATTTTTATGATTTATATTATCAAATGCCTTTGCAATATCGAGGAAAATTCCAATGGATGGCCAAGATTTGTCCAAGTTGTGATACATCTTTTGCACTATTGTAGAAATAGCATCCTGGGTAGATAAATTACTACGGAAATCATACTAACAGGGTGTCAATATATTGTATTTTTTTTATAAAATCTTCCATTTTACATTTAATAATTTTTTTCAAAGATTTTACCTACATTTGATATTGGACGGTAACTTTCCATATTTGTATCGGGACCGGACTTATAGAGAGGTTTCACTATAGCAATTTTTAAAATATCTGGAAATATACCTTGTAAACTTATGTTAATTAATTTTGCTAGTGGACCTACAATGAAATTAAATATTTTCTTCAGTGTTTCTGCAGTGATTTCATCAAAACCAGGAGCTTTGTTAAGTTTTAGACTATTAATGTGTTGCAGTACTTCATTTTTTGTTAGGGTTTCTAAAAATAACGTTTTTTGCAGCTCTTGTTCCTGTATTAATTCTAATTCATTATGCAATGGGATTTTTTCTGCTATTTTGTCACCAATTTTTATATAATGTTTATTAAAGTTTTATGCTATTAGTTTTCTATCATAAATTATTTCATTATTATTATTTATAATCTTTGTTATACTTACCGTTTGTTTTTGATTTCTGTGGGTCGCTTCCTTTGTTATTTTCCATATTTTATTTACGTTACCAGCATTTTTTTTCAACGAATTTAATTTATTTCTATAGATCTTGTAAGCATTTTTGGGAATTAAATCATTGGGGTGTTTTTAAGTTTGTTTATGCATATAATTTTTTGTTTTTATTGATGTAATTAAGGCCGTTGTTATCCATGGTTTACCTTTGTTTTTCTTTATAGATATATTTGTTGTTGATTTATTTATTTCATCTCTTAAGTAATTTATAAATTTCTCTGTCATTAGGTGTACATTATCATTTTCAAAAATTTTATGATCCCAATCGGTATTTTTCAGAGTTTGTCCTAATTTAGTATAATTAATTTTTTTATTCTATATATTTTTCCTTTATTAGCTGATCCACTTCTGTTACTAGTTAATAATGGAAAAGCTAATAAAGGAAAAATATACAGAACAAAGAAATGGCTTATAGAAGACAGAAAACAACAATTAATTTTTTTTATTATATGATCAGTACCTATATTTATTTTATTTATTGTAGCATTTCGTATTCTAAGAGTTTGTGGGTAGTGATCAGAAATACAATCTTTAATTATTGTTAATAACAAATTGTCGTTTGTTTTTATAGATATGATCTAGACATGTTTGGCTCAAATTATGTACTTTTGTGGCGCTATTAATTAGAGAATAAAACCATTTTCCGATTGAATATATTTGAATATTCTTCAATTATTTGATTATTTTTTCTAAAATAATATTTGCATCGCCTATAATTACATTTTAAATGTGTATGATTAACCAGCAAGTGAAAATCGGATATAACATATTCACATAAAAAGCATGCTTTACAATACGTTTTCTATCATTGATTATACGTTTATCCCAAAACATCAAGTTGGTTCAAATTTGTGAAACGACGCTTAAAAAAACAATAAACTTACCATAAAATTTACATTTTACACAACCTACATTATGTTACATCAAGAAAGTACAAGGGCCTTCCACAAGAAGCACATCAAACTTTTCACAATAACTTTAAACTTTAATCTTCCTTTGAAAACAGATATTTTCGTAATTACAAAAGTGGCGCGTGATATTTCTCGCCGAGTGTTTTAAACTTTCCTGCCGTTTATCCTGGAAAGCAGACGCACGAGCACTGAAAAGTTGTTGGCGATACGCTCCACCTACAATGAATTTAAACGGGATGCGCTCGCGCCAAATTATTTTACATGTAAACCATTTTAATTTATTAAGTGGACGTTATATTACTGAAAATAAACTGGTAAATCTGACCGTATTTAATCACTACACAATTTTAAGCAATTTTTGTGTTTAAATCGATTGCTTATTGGAACAGAGTAGAAAAGGTAGCGACATTCTAGCTAGAACTAGAAAGCTAGAATTTATACAAATAATTTACGGTTGTCTTGACATGGGGATAAATTGCAGGATTTCGTTTTGATTTGACCATAGCTTTTGACTGGTTCTCGAAAACCTAAGTTGAATTAGGAATTAGAGGTAACATATTGAAATGGATGAATAACAAAAACCCTTTATAGGTCTTTGGTAGAATAATTTACCACCTTACATTTGGTTCAAAATATATAAGATTTTTCATAGAAAATTACCCTTATGGACTATAGGTGTTTCTATACGGTCTACAGCACACAGTGGTAAAAATATTTACCGAGTTCTCTAAGGAGTTATGTGCTTCATCGTTGTGTTGTTTGTGTGAATTCGAGATGTACAGTGTTAGTTAATTATATGTCAAAACTTCAGGAGGTTATTTCTTACAATATTTCAAGACGAAAAGTTCCTATTATCATATGTATAAGTGAAGAAAATCAGTGTCGCCATAAAAAAGAAGTCCGGAGTGTTTTAAACGGTTCATGACCCCTGAAAAAAGTATCACCCTGTAGATTGTTGTAAAAACCAGTAAAGCTATTTTGTAGATACTGCCACAAGTAGTATGTACACCAAATTTGAATCAATTATCTTTAAAAATCTATAAAATACATGGAAAAACAAAAAAAAAATGAGAATCAGCACCCTGTATCTCAGTAATGAATCATTTTAGGACATATTTGTTGAATTATTGTATTTTGATTGTGGTGCCTTAGCAACCATGTGTTAGTTAGTTTCTTCTTTTGTTATAAAGTGACAGAATATTTTGTAATTACGTCCTTTTGAAAAAAACAATATTCATCAGGTTATGGGCCCAGGAAATACGTTTTTCGTTTTTTTGAAGAAAGGAATAAGTAAGTCAACTGATATCATAACGAAAGTTGATTTGGATCAGGAAAAAAATAATCTGAGGTTTTGTTTTGAATTGATGATAGTAAAAAAAACGTCAAAAAAAAACAATTGAAGGGAAACAATATAAAGAAGTGGAACCAAGAGTTGGTAAAAATGGCTTTGAATTCGACAGCAGTAATGGCTTCTTTTGAAAAATTAGAAGGTACCTCAAATTATATGTATAGATTGGCGATATAGTATGGAAATCCATTTGATTAATTGTGAATTGTGGGATTATGTGGATAGGACAAGAGATGATGAAAAAAATGTCGAGGAGAGCTTTAGCCGCTATTGTATCTGGAGTTTAAATCTATATTTACACTGAAATAAGAGAGCTGAAAACTGGAAAAGCAGTTTGGGGCCCTTTAGAAAAAATTTATCAGTCAAAGGGTTTTTCTAGGATAACATCGCTTATTGAACAATTAGTTATCATAAGATATAGTAATTGTAAAAATATGGATGAATATCTTAAGAAGAAAGTGAAAAGCGCACAGCAGTTAAAGGCGATTGACAATGAGATGAAGGATGGTTTTTTAGCTGCTTTAATATTTGTCAGCTTACCAGATCAGTATAAACCTTTAATAATGGCATTGGAAAATTATGGTGTCGAACTGACGACAGATTTAATAAAAGATAGGCTTCTGGCTGAAGCAGTTAAGTACGAAAATGATAGTTCAGATTCAGCCTTAGCTCTTAAAATAAGAAAAAAATTCGTTTTTCGCGGAAAATGTTTCAACTGTGATAAGATTGGTCATTTAGCAAGAGATTGTAAAGCCCCAAATAGGAAGGAGGACCATAGTTCATCGGAGTCTGATTTGATCGTAAATGCTGTAGCAGTTGGAGCATATACCATATCAAATGACGATAGGAAGCTTGTTGTATGCAGATCAATCAACTCGTCCTGACATAGCATTTGCAGTGGGGATACTGAGTAAGTTTAACGCAAACCCAGGAAAAGACCACTGGGGTGGTGTAAAGAGAATCTTCAGGTATCTGAAAGAAACTGCAAATGCTCAATTACTGTTTACGAAGAATATCAGCAACCAGCTTTATGGCTATGCAGATGCCGATTACGCTGATGACATCGACGACCGGAAGTCAGTCAATGGGTACGTTTTTAAATATGGAGATTGCTTAATTAGTGTTCTAGCAAGAAGCAGCCAACTGTTGTCCGCTCCACCACCGAGGCTGAATATATGGCACTTGGACATGCAACTCAAGAAGCCACATGGCTTCGATCAATGTTAGCCGAATTAAAGAAACATGAATGTGAAACTACAACTATATACATATAGTGACAATAAGAGCGCGATCGATTTATCCAAAAATTCAGCCCATCATTCCAGAACAAAACATATTGATGTCCAACATCATTTCGTTCGCAATGTAGTCAAAGAATTTAAGGTGAACGTCATGAAAGTATCAACAGAGGAAATGGTGGCCGATTATCTGACAAAAGCTGTGGACCGAAGGAAGCATGAGTGGTGTGCGCAACAAATGAGACTGGTGTTTTTAAATTGACCCCAATCAAGTGGGGGTGTTGAATTATTGTATTTTGATTATGGTGCCTTAGCAGCCATATATTAGTTATTTCCTATTTTGTTATAAAGTGAAATATTTTGTAATTAGTTCCTTTTGAATAAAACAATATTCATCAATATTGTTATGTTGATAGGAACCTTTCGTCTTGAAATGTTCTAAGAAATAGGCCCTTGAAGTTTTGGCATGTAATTAATTAATACCCTGTAGAAAGTTACAGGCAATAGTGATGCGTATTTGTTTTATTAATAGGAAATACGATTGTTTAGTTTCATAAACTGATACAAACTAAAATATATGTAGTTCTTATTAATAAAAAAAATTACGCATCAGTATTGTCTGTAATTTTATATATTAAATCCATATGGTATTTAAGATGAATTATTTGTTTCAATTTTTTGCTCACGTCAATAGAAAAATTTGAACAGCGATTTAAATTTTTATGTTAATAATCCTGGTGACGAGAGCGTGCTAACGCAGCTTTAACAAAAAATTGTATATCAAATATTAGTTTTTTTTTAAATCGAACATTTCCAGACGTCTTTAAGTAAGCAATTTTCCTATCCTTGTATAAAAAAGGCAACCCAATATCTATGGAAACTACAGAGCAATTAGCTTACTTTGTCGATTCCTAAGCTCCTTGAATGCGCTGTTAGGGATCAGCTATCATCTCTTTTTGTATCGAAATAATTTACTGTCCGCCTACCAACATGGATTTTATAGAAATAGGAGCTTGGAGACAGACAGCACTCGGTGAGTATCACCAATTGTTAATACTCTTGACAACAAGCAGTATTAGTTAGACTTATTTATTGATTTCTCCCGCGCTTTTGATATTAATCATAAAATATTTTTGAATAAACTTGCTGGATGTAGTCATGGGCGTCGCTAGAAAATTTTTCAGGGACAGACAAAAGTGTTTCTATGATTTATTAAAAACAAAAAAATAAAAAAGATGTTCTAAAAGATAAATGTGGACATTGATACCACTATCACTAAAATAAACTTCATAGACAAAAAAAAAACAGTGAGCACACTTTAGGAAAGCTGCTGTTACCAAAAACTGCCATGGCTAAGGAAGTTTCTGCGCAGAATAGTAGTCTTCTATAAAAATCTGCCTTCGACAGTTCATGCAGTAAGTACACGTTATAAATCTGATAAAAGGATTCCTGGAATGGGTTGGAACCTTTGATGCGAAGATCACACTGACATAGTTTTCAACGAGAAAGGATTGGCATATGTGTCCTATTTCAATATAAAGATGCCAGACACTGTTAACAAGTTATTACTTTTAAATATATCGCTACAATATTAAACGTATTAATCATTTACGAGTTAGATGTTGGAACAAGCAGTTATTTTTTTAATCATATACCAGTTTACTACAATGCTTTGATTGATTTTCTTTTAATTTTTTGGACGAAATTAACAACATATTCCATGCCATTTTAAAACATTTTTAACACAAAATTAGTTTATTTAGTTCTATGATGTCAAATATGCTGACAACTAAATGTTGGAAAAAGTAAGTTTTGTGCTAATTAAAATAAAGTTAATAAAATATAACGTCACCTTTAGCCTTAATTACTGCCTGAATTCTAGCAAATATAGTATTGACAAGGACCTCACAAAGATTTGGTGTAAAATTATCCCAAATTTCCTCTAATTTGGTGCGCAGTTGGGATATAGTTCGCTGATGATTATTTCTTAAATGTTGCTTCATTTTGTGCCACAGTGTTTCTATTGGATTAAGATCCGGGCTGATGGATGGATGTGACAAAAAGTTTATATTATTATCCCCAAACCACTTTTTTTGTGGATTTTGCCGTATAGCATTACGCACCATCCTGTTGAAATACACAGTCTTCATTTGGATATAATTTTGGATACTTGGTAGCGATGAGCTATGAAGAATTTCTTGATATTTCTCAGCATTCACAGTACTTTCTATAATTTTCATAGTTCCCAAACCTTTTGCAGAGATGCATCCCCAAACCATGATGTCCTATGGAAACTTGACTGTCCTATTAAGACAACCCTTATAAAAGGTTTATGTTTTATCTCGGATTACACATTTACGGTGATCTCCTGCACAGACATCAAATTTAGATTTGTCATTAAATATGACATTATTCCAGTCATTTTTTGTGCACGAGAGTTTAGACTGCCCAAGTGTAACCATATTTCTTTTGAATTTCGGCCAGTAACGGTTTCTCTTTGGCCTATAAATTCCAACCCATTTAGAAATAAAGATATTGAATACTAAGAAAATATCCAACATACCTTATAAAAGATCAGACTACATTTGTGGATATATTTTCGACAACATTCTCTCGAAATGTTAAACCCAGTTTCACGATTCCACCGTGCAGTAATCTATCGTAAAGTATTTCTTCTTCCCCAGTTGCATATTCTAACCAAATGTCTTAAATTTCTTTGAAAAACTGTTTTCGGTCTCCCTGAACCTTTACCACGAGCATCAATATTTGCGGTAGCGTCGTATTTTTATTTACTTATACCTAATATAAGGAAGTAGGTAGTAGGACAAATAAAACTAATGTTCTTTATTTAGATTGACCGGTTTCTGCAGTATAATCTACCTTCCTCAGAATCTGTAATTTATTAATAGTGTGACCAACGGATTTACAAGAAACTAAAAACAGTTATCAATCTAATAATAAAACCTATTATTTCCAATTTTAATTGGATTAGTCATAAATAAATAACAAACATATACATTCAAAGTCAAAACAACAATAATTGACACATACAACATTAAAAAATAACAATGCAATAATTACATCAAATTTGATTTTATATACGTGAACAATTACTATTCTGATGTAGGTTAAATTCTTCTTCTTTTTGATAATTGTGTGGTATTCATTTTTATCCTAACTCATATATCATATTAGAGCATAGTTAAGTTGAGGTAGTTCATATTCTTCTTCCTCTATTAATTAATGCCATTATCACACAAATTAGAAGACGATGAGTGCGTCAAATTTCTAACCTGACTTTATTTAAAAATTAAACTTATTTAATAATGATTTATAAATTGTACTTAAATTACCTACATCTGTTCTTACATTGACACAATTTTTGTTACAATTTATATACATCATTGCTAGTAAAAGTCTCTTGTTTAAATTCTGTTCAGTATCTAATATTTTTGTTTCTTCAGAGATAAATTTACAGTTTTGTTCAATTACATGATTAGATAAAGCTGTAAACGTTTTTTGTTTTTAATATCGTATTTATGGTTTTTCATTCTCGAACTTAACCATTGTTTAGTTTGGCCAACATATTATTTACCACATTCACACGGAATTTGATACAACACTACTTTTTAATTCAAGTGGAATTTTATCTTTATTTTTATTAAACAAAGGACCTAGTGATTTTTCATTGTAAAAAGTTACTTTAATATTATTTTCGTTCTCCAAACCGCTTTTTAAATTTTGTGATAAACCATTAACAAACGGTACTTTGTAGAAATTTTTGTTATTATTCATTGTCAAATTTGTAATTCTCGGCCTGTTTTCTGCGAAAAATATTTTAATTAACCTATCTGGATAGTTATTGTTGATTAGAATATTTTTAGCTATATCATAATATTTTTGTTTAAATTTTTTACTGCACAAATTTTCTATTTTGAATTTCATGGACTTTATAATAGCAATTTTTTGATTTAGAGGATGACTTGAATAAAAATTTTAAATTCTATTGGAATTAATACTTCTTCTATTCCACTCTGTTAATATGTTCTCTCCTTCTCTCATAAGCAATACATCTAAAAACGGGATCATGTAATTTTCTTCTTTTTCTGCAGTAAATTGATAATCGTTATTGAATGAATTAAATTCATTTTAACACAATTTTTTATTACTGCTAATAAAATGTCATCTACATATAGGAGAAGGAAAGGTATATCCGATGGTAGTCTTTCCAAACAACCTGAAATTATGTCATGTAGTATGTCATTTTTGCAAAAATTGACGACGCTGGATTACCCATTGCAGTTCCAAAATTTTGCATATAGAAGCTATTGTTAAATGAAAAGTAACTATATTCAAAACAAAAATCAACTAACTCCAGAAAAATATTTTGTGGGATATTTGTATGAGTTTCAATACTCTCCCAATACATTGTCGTCGAATTTTTGACAGTCTCTTTTGAGATATTGATAAATAATGATTTGACATCTAATGATACTAAAATATATCTATCAGGTAATATTTGTAATATTTTTCAACTAAATTAAATGAATTTTTATTAGATTGGTAAGTGTGTTTTAGTTTCTTGTAAATCCGTTGGTCACACTGTTAATAAATTACAGATTCTGAGGAAGCAGGTCATACTGCAGAAAGCGGTCAATCTAAATAAAGAACATTAGTTTTATTTGTCCTACTACCCACTAATAGTTTTATAAAATAAAAAATTACAGGACACAAATTATTATTGAAGATATGGAAGTAGGTGATTTTTTTTCGACCTCGAGATTTTGATTGATATATACGTTTTGAACCTCCTGAATCCATTCTGACTATTTTTCGAATGATGATTGTCGGTGCGTGTGTGTGTGTATGTGTGTATCCGCGATAACTCAAAAAAAATACTAATGAGAGACTTTCCAAATTTGGCAGTTAAGATTGTCAACATCATTTTAGGTGACACATTAAATTTTGTGAATGTGGTACCACCAGAAAAGACAATGAATGAAAGAAGATAAAAGGTACAATTTCGGGAAAAATATATTTCTGGACGAATCTCGACAAATTATAATGAAAAAACATAACTTTATAAAAAAAAATCTGTCCGCATGTCTGTAGTATCGCGATAACAGCTGCAGTTTTTGAGATAAAGCTTTCAAATTTGGTACATTTGTTCTAAAGGCCAAAGACAATGAAAAATTCGGTGATGAGCAAAATTGGCCAGTTGGAAGGGGGTTCATGGGACCCAACTTTTTTTGTATTTGACTTTACAAAAAACATTCTTGATGAAAGATTATAAATCATGTCTACTATATCAAGTCAATAAAATATATTTTCCAAGTTCTTAAATAAAGCTGACTTCAGGATAAATTTAACAGTTTGACATTTGAAAGGTCTAATTTAGTTACAAAAATGTCAATGTCAATAACAAAAAATTATTAAAATATATGACATTAATTATTATTGACAGTATCCCCTAATAGCACACAACGTCCTAGGGACGTCCATTCTAAGTCCATTTTATGTACAGACGTCCATGGACGTAAAATGGACATCCCAAGGACGTCCCTATCCGACCATTAAATGTACAAACTTCCAAGGACATAAAATGGATGTCCGATGGACGTCCATGTTTGGACATTTAATATACCAACTTCAAAGGACTTAAAATGGACGTCTGACGGACATTGCTGTTTGAACACAATTTGAAATTGCGTAGAAAATGTTCATTTTGCGAATAGATGAACACTCACGTTTTATAGATTTTATACAGGGATATCGTGATTTGATTGATTTAACTAAGTAAATTTTTTTCAAATTATTTCCACTAGGTGGTGATATTCTGGTTCTAGTTCCTAAAAAAATATTTTTAGGTTTGTTGTGTTTCCTTGTGAGTTGGTATATGGACGTGTCCTATGTATTCATAATGATAACAATAAATTCAAAAATTAAATCTATTACATAAAAAGTGAAAAAGTAAAAACATCTATAAATCATATCTGGATTATAAAAATAACATAATAACAGTATTGTATTGTATTAAAGTATTAAGCATACTTCGTGTGTCATGCACGTAAAATGAATAATATTAATATATGATGTGAAAGCTACAAATGCAATTCAAAATTCACGCGAGTGGAAACGTACATGTTCCATGTTGCCAAGTGGAAAAATAATTAATTCTTAACAATTGATTTCAACATTTGACAGATAATATCTAAACTACTAAATGAAATCGTGTGTATCAGGTATTATCGTCATTTACTATTATTTTTTTTACAAAGAGATGTTACAGTTACAATTATTATCATCTTATGAACAAAAGTGATGCCGTGGCGGGAAATGTAGGTATTTAATTTGGCAACAATGCTAAGTAAGCGTCCTCTGGAAAAAGTGATGGATGATTTTGGCAGTTTATTTGCTAGATTTTGCTTCACTTTTGGTGTAGTTTGTGTAGTTATTTTGATTTTGTGAAATATAATATAAAATATTACCGTAAGTATATTCTTTAATACTATATTGTAAGTACTATTATTTATAATAAGAGTAATAAAGTCTTAACTAGGCATTTTATAATAAAGGTCAAGTAGCGGAGGTTTATTATTCCGGTGTCATAACTGGATAACTGTATTTTTTTTAGATAATCGATAAGTTTGGAAAAATGATTTATGTGATAGTGAGACCCAAGAAAGAAAAAGAAACTAATATGGATATTATGGGGTATTAAAAAGATATCCAATTAATGTCCCATTATAGACGTCCTTCGGATGTTCCGTATGGACGTCCGAATATGGTTCAAAGTTGTGACATTTGGGCATCCCTAGGACGTCCATAAGATGTCCTTTGAACTAAAAAAGGCTGTCCATAGGACGTCCTGAATTATCTATAATGTCCGCTGAGGATGTTCATCGGATGTCAATAGGACTACGCTGTGCTATTAGGGATCGATTGACGCTGATAATTAGTTATTTAAAAATTGTAATGAAACATTTCAAGGTACTCTATTAAAATTTAATTGAGGTAAGGAAGAATTACATAAAATGTTTTTTTTAAAATCAGGATGATATATGTATAGTGGTATAAGAAAGTTATGTGTGGCACATCAGATATTTTTATGTTAAAATTAGTTATCTCTGCTATATTTAATACACTTGTGATATCATCCAGTGTGTTGTCTTTTATGAAATGGTTGGAGTATAATTTCTATACTTTCCTATCTGTAGGCTTTCCGCGTTCCATTCTTACAATTATAATTCACGAAATATGTGTAACTAGCGCGACAAAACAAACTGCTGAGAACACGTCAATAATATGACTTCAAAATATCACTTATTTTTGTTTCAATGCCTACTTAGTAAGACATTGATTACACTGATAATAATATGAAATATGACAATATTTATTCTTAGTTGTCAGCATATTCGAACATCACATAACTAAATAAATCACAATAAAAAAAAGGTAATTTTGTGTTAAAAATGTTTTAAAATGTGATGGAATATGTTGTTAATTGCGTCCATAGATTTAAAAGAAAATCAATGAAAGCATTGTAATAAACTGGCATATGATTTGCTGTTTGTTCCAACATATAGTTGTTAGGGCTCTATGGCAAATCAAAACCTTACCTATATCATTTCCGACCCCTATGATACTGTTATTTGCAATATGACTATATCGTAATGATAAACATATATTAGTCGTGATCTAAACCTGATTATAGCTGCAAAATGATAAAAAAGGTACTCACTATTTAGTTTTGAACAATAATAATAAATATGCTTAGTCCAAGACAATTTTTCATCCAGCCAAAGGCCTAAAAATTTAAACGTCTTGGAAAATTAATCAACATTGCCAATGTTAATATGATTTTTCGTCTATGGAAATTTAAATTGACTGTTTTTTTTATCATTGAAAATTAGACTATTCCACTGACACCCAAGTTCCTCACATCTCTGATTGTTGCTCAAGATTTATGCCAGAAACTGTATGTATTATCAGCAAATGAATATAACTCATTTAGCTAGATGAATAAGGCTGTTAGAGGTTTTAAGTTTATTTATTCCTATAATCATTTTTGGCAACAGGTTTCAAAAGAATTATTTATAAATACCATTACTAGGCCATTTGTTAAAGTTAAGTATATGTTATAAAGGAAAAAGAAGAGAATGAGTAGATTTTGACAAATGCAGCCATTGCTATATTTAGATTAAATTATAATGTTGATTGTCGACTTATCGACACGTGCAAGACTTTTGTGTCGAAAAAAGTATATGTATAAATATCTCATGCTTTGAGCATGTTTTTGAAATTCATTGGAAAAGAAATTATTAAGAAAAAGTGTTATATGATTCTATTCTGTGATAAATGTTTGTCAAATATAAGAGGTAACATAATAAGGAATATTAAAGGTAGGCGTTTGAGAGGAGCGTATCGAATTTGCTGTAATGTTGTTACTTACGAAAATATGGTAATTTTTTATCGCAGCATCTTCATGTACATAAGTATACTAGGTGTGTTATAAATTCGTTCGTGAAAATCTCGTTTAACGTATGGAAATTATATATATTATTGTTTTTATAAAATATGTAAATAAACAATGAATAAATTTGCAAAATTGCAGTTTCAGTAATAGGGTGTAACACGGTGGGTTATGGGTAAGAAATGTTTACTTATAGGTATAGGCATACTTGTAGCGCAATTGTAATATATCTAAAAATTTAAATAAAAAACTCCCATTTTATTGCTGACTGCAACAAACTGTTGACTTGGAATAGCAACATTTGCGGTGTTTCAATGAGAACTAAAATAAAACTTTTTCAGCAAAAATGATGACGTTTTCTTCCAAGATGGCGTCAGGGCGCCATTTTATTCTAATATTTTAAAAGGTACTTGGTGTCAAGTGAGACTTGACATCTTTTGATGCTGAATATAGTGAAACAACTTTAGAACATTCTATCAATATAATTTTGTTATCACGGATACACACACACACGCACCGACAGACATCATTCGAAAAATAGTCAGAATGGATTCAGGAGGGTTCAAAACATATATATCAATCAAAATCTCGAGGTCGAAAAAAATCACGATTACTGTACCTACTTCCTTATCTTTAATAATAATTTGTGTCCTGTAATTTTTTATTTTATGAAACTATTAGTGGGTAGTAGGACAAATAAAACTAATGTTCTTTATTTAGATTGACCGTTTTCTGCAGTATGACCTGCCTTCCTCAGAATCTGTAATATATTAATAGTGTGACCAACGGATTTACAAGAAATTAAAAAACACATCAATCTAATAAAAATTCATTTAATTTAGTTGAAAAATACAGCAAATAAAATTACCTGATAGATATATTTTAGTATCATTAGATGTCAAATCATTATTTATCAATATCTCAAAAGAGACTGTCAAAAATTCGACAATAAATGAGAGTATTGAAACTCATACAAATATCCCACAAAATATTTTTCTGGAGTTAGTTGATTTTTGTTTTGAATGTAGTTACTTTTCATTTAACAATAGCTTCTATATGCAATATTTTGGGACTGCAATGGGTAATCCAGCGTCGCCAATTTTTGCAAAAATGGTTCTACATGACATAATTTCAGGTTGTTTGGAAAGATTACCATCGAATATACCTTTCCTTTTCCTATATGTAGATAACATTTTATTAACAGCACTAAATAATTGTGTTAATATGATTTTAAATAAATTTAATTCATTCAATAACGATATTCAATTTACTGCAGAAAAAGAAGAAAATAACATGATCCCGTTTTTAGATGTATTGCTTATGAGAGAAGGAGAGAACATATTAACAGAGTGGTATAGAAAAAGTATTAATTCCAATAGAATTTTAAATTTTTATTCGTCATCCTCTAAATCAAAAAATTGCTATTATAGTCCATGAAAATCAAAACAGAAAATTTGTGCAGTAATAAATTTAAACAAAAAAATTATGATATAGCTAAAAATATTCTAATCAACAATAACTATCCAGATAGGTTAATTAAAATATTTTTCTCGGAAAATAGGTCGAGAGTTACAAATTTGACTATGAATAATAACAAAAATTTCTACAAATACCGCTTGTTAATGGTTTAGCACAAAATTTAAAAAGGAGTTTGGAGAACGAAAATAATATTAAAGTAACTTTTTACAATGAAAAATCACTAGGTCCTTTGTTCAATAAAAATAAAGATAAAATTCCACTTGAATTAAAAAGTAATGTTGTATATCAAATTCCGTGTGAATGTGGTAAACAATATATTGGCCAAACTAAACAATGGTTAAGTTCGAGAATAAATAACAATAAATACGATATTAAAAGCAGAAAACGTTTACAGCTTTATCTAACCATGTAATAGAACAAAACTGTAAATTTAACTTTGAAGAAACAAAAATATTAGATACTGAACAGAATTTAGATAAGAGACTTTTACTAGAAATGATGTACCTATATAAAAGAAGAAATGTTTACTTATAGATATAAGAATACTTGTAGCGCAATTGTAATATATCTAAAAATTTAAATAAAAAACTCCCATTTTATTGCTGGAACAGCAACATTTGAGGTGTTTCAATAAAATAAAACTTTTTGAGTAAAAATGGCGACGTTTTCTTCAAAGATGGCGTCAGGGCGCCATTTTATTCTAAAATTTTAAAAGATACTTGGTGTCAAGTGAGACTTGATTTTAATGCTCTTTTGATGCTGAATATAGTGAAACAACTTTAGAACATTCTATCGATATAATTCTGTTTAATTGAAATATGTATTTTACAACAATTTAACAATTTTAAAATAAAAATTAATTTAACATGGATACTACATTTCAACATGACAGGATACATCCTCACTACGGCATACAAATAAGCGATTTTTTGTGCAGAACCTATCCTGGGCGTGGAATTTGTCGTCGAGGTTCAATACAGTGGCTCGCTCCCTCTTCAGGCTTAACGTGCCGTTTTGATCTATCGGTCATATTTGTTTTATATAACACCAACTGATTTTGCTGTTTCCATAATCATATCAACCAAATATTATATGAAAAAGCTCAGGATAAAAACATATCAATGAATCTATTTTAGTTTGAGATCAAGCAGGGATAGTTTCCAAAATATGTACATCCAAATCAAAAATAATTGTTCATTTACATTTATTCCCACAAAAATCCATGGACACAAGTGTATGTATCATACTCGTAAGTATAAAGTTTATATCAAATTTTGCAACATAATAAACGTCGGCATCTTTGACGGCGGTAAAGGGATCAAAGTCGCAGGGTTTTTTATTTTGCAAAGCAGTTTGAAATGAACTTTATGTAAGTCGTATGCATCTCTAAAAAAGAATTTTGAGTTAGTTTATTTATTAAAAATAGTTTTAGTAGGTTAATGTTGGTGTTCTGGATAGATATCTAAGTTTGTTGGAGTATAAGGAACAATTAGGGATTATTTAATTTACCGTAACGAAACGAGCACGTTTGTTAAATTCTAGTAATTAATTATAGTTAGATTCTTCAATTCACTATGTTTACGTTCATTCACAGCAGACCCTATGGACAGGTTACCCCAAACTTCTGTAACCCTTGTCTTATTTGGAAATACTTAATTTTTCATGTACATAGAGCATAAAATAAATCTCTATCCCTAGAAATTTAGGATATTTTTCATCTCAACGAATGAGAAATAAGATGAAGCTGAATGATAAGTAAAAAAATGTATGGACTATATTATTCACTCGTCATAATAAACAATACATTTTAAAAAATACAGTGAGTTTTTAATAAATTGACAACTTAAGTATCAAATCCATATCCTTCAAATATTTGGCAACTACAAACAAACATACTTTGAATGTGATTGTTGTTACATGTTATCAGATTTGGTGAGTGACAAGTATGAAAAGAAACGTAATATCTTAACTTGGTGTCATTTGTCTAAAAAAAATGGGGATCAAAATTGCTTGTACTTAATGAACTCGTGTCATTTAAAAACAATAATATATAAATGGTCCAAGGTACTCCTCAAGTGGATATATATATAAAAAAATTCTCAAGTGGATATATATATAAGAATCATACCTGTATAAATTGTATGCATTTCTTTTTTCTGGTTTTGATAATATATGCATGTTACAATCAGTGGCGGTTCGTGGGTCAAGAGATAGGGAGGTCCATTAGAACAGTTTACCGCATTCACTACCTTTTAAAGTGATTTAAATTCCAAGTCGATCCTCCGGTCTTTTTGAGATGCAAAGTGGTCAATTACTTTTTCATTAAAGTCTTTTATCTTCTTTATTAATGCCCTTTCTATGATAAGCATAGCTAAAGAAGATAACCTTTCCTGACCCATGGTATTTCTTAAAAATGTCTTTAGTCTTTTTAAGGTGGAAAAACAACGTTCACTTTCGACGGTAGTCATAGGGAGAATACACAAGATTTTTAACAGTTTGGCACTTTCAGAAAAAGTATTGCACAAATTTATTGTTAATAAAAAGCTGTAACAAAGCAACTGCACCTTCACTATTGGAAAAATCTTCTCGGCTATATAATACTTCTAATTCAGTTTTAAGTTTCAAATTATTTATGACTGGATACTCCGTTTTAACTAATTTAAACATATCTTGAGGAAAGCTTTTTTTATAATCTTTAAATCGATCTGCGTGAAATAACTGAGACACTGCTAAATGATTACTGAAGTCAAACCTGTTTTTGATCTCAGATGTAATTATATCACAAACTTCTAATGAAATTCTCCTTTTTGATTCTTCCGTTTTACATCTCTGGGCAGACTGCATGGATGTCTCCTCCAAATAGTTATTCAAAATTTTATTTCTGATTTCTTCAATTTTACTATTAAAAACGCCAATACACTTATTTACTGTTATGACACCGACATTACATTTTTATAATTGATTGAACAATATATCACAATGAGGCATAACTAAATGAAAAAAATTTAACCAGTAAAGAAAATGTTCATTTTGTAAGTAGTTTTTTAAACCAATAGCTTGGTTTAGAGTGTTGTTTTCTGATTCATTATCAATGATTTTTTCTAAACAATCTAATAATTCTGTTCGATAGGTATAAACAGTCTCTATGCACTTTGTATTAAAATTCCATCGTGTTGGAGCCGCTTTAGGGAATCTCACCTTAACAACATTATCTAACACGGCTGTTCTTTTTGGCGATTTTCCAAAGAATGAAGAAAAGGTATCTAAATTTTTATGCCTTTATCCTGACTTCATGCTTTTTGTAAAATTAAATTTAGTTGATGAGCGTAACAATGAATAAAATTTGCTGAAGGATAACTTTCTTTAATTAAAAATACCTATTAACTTTTTTTCTTATCAAGAGATGTTTACTTTATCGTCATATTAGGTTTTGGACGGTCACCACCTTTGAATTTCATTCGGTCTTCATAACCCAACTTATGTCCATCTTTCAGTTTTAATACATTTTGTACAACACTCATATTTAATAGTAAACACCAAAAACACTGTTTTACTTAATTTCACAAGTAGAGATTTACTAATAAAATGTTCATAAATAAAAACATTAAAAACAACGCGACAGAATTTACCGACCAACGCGTACCTAGTCAGCATTAAGACTACTCTATTGAACTTCGTGCGTTACCATTTCCGTAAAGCGTGTCAGGGACATTATCCCCGCCAGTGTTTTCTGTCTCTTTTGATTTCTGACGATTCGCGCATAAGTCTATTTCACTTTAATTCGTTGTAAATTCGGTCCGTAGCTAGCTTTGAGGACAAGTTGTGGATTGACCCAAGATTTTTAAATTCTATAAATGAATCATGTAATGAATATGAATACGAAATCCTGCGATCTAGATATTTGAATAGTATTGTGCATAGAATGAACTAGAAACTTTAATATATTTTTTAAGAATATTAAAAATATATATTATATATTTTTAAACTTCAGAAAATGAATAGCTCTATTTTTTTATTTGTATGTGGGAGGTCATTGACCAAATGGCCCTATAGAAGAACCGCCAGTGGTTACAATATTCTAAATCCGTCCAGTTTTAAGAAATTGGCCTGTCTCGGTGAAGGGCATCGTGTAACTTACACAGACTTACTTCTTGTGTCATATTCATTAACAATTGCTTATAATTGTCAACGTATACCTGCATCATTATTAAATCTTCTATAGTATACTCTGCTGTATGTGCTACTAAGTGTATATATTTTATTTTTTGACACTATATGTTTAAAATAAAAAATCTGTAGATTCTCTAGATAAATGAAACAAAATACTCAATAGGTGAAATATGTTTTTATTAATAATTGATTAATGAATGTTAGATCTTTTTTTAAGTTACAAAATAAAATAGCTGGGTGTAAAAAAACAAATGTATTTTTGATCTCCAAATTATTAATTTTGTGTTTTGTTTGCCAGTTTCAAAATTTCTGTTAATAAATTTAAGAGTGTAAAATATTTATATTTTTTCCAAAGCACTTTTTCTCGATATTTTACAGTGCTTCCAATCACATGACGTAGTGTGGAAATAAAATATATTAAAATAAAAAAGAAATCGTTCAAAAAATAATATTTTTCTTTTATTTAATATTCTTACTAAAAACAACTTGTGCATTTTTTGGTACCCGAAAACGCATCGAAAAATGCAAAAATATCATTTGCATACATAACAAGTATTTTTTTATTATCGAGTAATCCCTTTAATTTAACAATAATTAAGATTATTGTAACTAACAAATTTATTTATATTTTGCACAGATAAAATTACTTACCTTTCAGATTTACAAGGAAAAGAAAAAAATTTTCCAATGTACCTCATATTTTTACAGCTTTTATAACAACAAAAGTGACCTGCTTTTTTTCTTTGCTGCTTCCATCACACCACATTAAAAAACAAACAGATAAATAAAGTATATAAATACGAACTAAAATCACAGTAAAACTAATAAAAGTATCTATAACCTAGAACGCAGTAAACACATGAAACAAAACCAAAGGAAAGCTTACACTTCCCAACAAAACGTACAGGATAGACGCAGAGGCTACCTATTACTGTGCCTGGGGACAATGTGAAATAACCTACTGGACGTTCGCCCTCTACCTCCGCTTGGTAGATTGTTTTACAACGGGCCGGCTTTAATTATTACTTTTTTGAATGTTTATTGACCTGCTATATATATATATATATTACAACTTGGGGGAATAAGTCGATTAAAACAGAAAAACTGTACACCAAAGCTGGTAGGTACAAAACATAGGTCGGAGTAAATACAACATTAAACACATAAACGGTCTTTACTTTGTCAACGATACACAGCAAATTTTCCTGTGTATCGTTCGATATATTACTGATTATAAACAAGGAAAACACAATTTAATTAGTCCTAACGATGCTAATAAATATAGCGAATCGTCGACTAAATTTAAGAAATAGTTTTTCCGTTTCAATGATTACTTTATAAATTATGGAGAATTCTCATTAATGAAAATAACTCTGTACGTAAGATATACCGTTTTCCCCTGATAAATGTATACCATCTCGAAGATTTTACATACTTAATTAAAACTATAGCAATAGGCTTGTAATAACCTAAATAAGCTCTATTCTAAGATGAATCGAACCATCGACCTTTTGTACTGAGTAAATAGCTATAAGCCCATTACCCATTCAGTTACCATGCCCGTTAACTAACAATCAATTATTTTAAAACATTTTTACACTAGTTGCCACATCAATTTTGTAATATATAAATAAATACAAGACAAATAACAAAGGAAATCACGCTATAAATATCTGTGATTCAAAATTACGAAATTATTTTAGTCTCTGCAGAAAGGTCCTTTGTGTCAGCATGTATGCATTGCATTCCTTTGCTTACATCTAGCTACGCCACTGGTGTCCCATCAACCAATGCACTTAAAATCCTTTTTCCTGCAATGAAATAACGTCAGTTATCATTTCCCGTGTCCTCTCTAGCTAGACAGTTTCCGAACAATTCTAAATGTAAGAATGAAAATATATCAGTAGAATAAATCGTACAGTGAGAAAAGGACTATAACTTTTATTTTTATCACAAAATTTGTGTTACAGTTTTTAAATGAAATACTATTGGAGTATTGTTTATAGTTTCTTTCTGGCGGATATTGACCATTCATATACCTACTTATAGTTTCGTCAAAGATAATCGCTAAAATCAGGGACCGCTCTGGCGTTTACGCCCCCCGGACAAAAAACAAATTACCGCCCCTTTTAAAGTTATTTTTTCCTAATAAAAGATGGTTTTAATTTGCAATAAAAACGTATATTTAAAAAGAACAAGTATTGTATTGGTACAAAAATAATATAAGTATAAATTAAAATAGAGTTGCAGTACCTATTAGATACCTAGTTGTTATATTTTAAAAACATTTACTTAGTTTTAAACATACAGGGTGCATTTTTACCGCTATTACGATTTAGATTTTTTCTCACTTATACCTAAAACCTAAATAGAAAACAAAAGGTAGATACATAGAACCACAGTAATACATTGTTTAATCAGAAGAATTTTTTTTCTCACTTTTAATTCTGTAAATTTTTTTATTACCTCTTTTTAAGTTTATTTGATCAGCAATTTCATGTTCTTATTGCTAAAATGGCCAAGCCGTTTAGTCGATTTTGCGTAGTAGTTGGGCGTAAAAAGATTTTGATTAATTTTAATTTGGAAAAACTTCTCTTTCCACTTGCTACTGATATTAGAATAGTCAGTAGTATTTTTTTAGACAATACTAAGATTTGGAGCAAAATTTAGCATTGCTATTATTTTAAGAACATCACTTGAACTTTCTTTTTTGCCCAAAAGTGCACAAACTGCAAAAATTTCCTCTACTAATTCTAGACCGTTAATGTCAGCTGATTCACCATCAGGCAAAATATTTTCCAAATCTTTGCAAATCTTTATCAGTCTCTTTAGGAATGGTTTTCAAATCATATACATTATATAGAGATTGAAAATGGTTACTATGGTGATTCAGTTGTTCAAATCGACTATCTAGGGCGTTTAATGCTTGATCAGTATAGAAGAAAAAGTCTATTTTGTATTTTTCTTTGAGATCTTCGATTGGTTCGTCCCTTGCCTCATATGAAAAGTTCGCCTTTTTTCTTCTTACGTGGTGTCGCGGCGTTGTTGATTCAAAATTGGCTTCAATGTTAATTTCATCAGCCAATTCTCTTGCGTTAACAATAATTTCATTGAGAGACTTATCTGATCGAGGATTTTTTAAAGAAATCTTTGCAGCTCTCTAGAAGATCAAGTGCTTTTTTTTCAGATCAACATCTTTTGTTTGCATAAGCTTGCTTATGGGATTAATACAGTTTAAAATTTTATACCATATGACTATTGAACATAAAAATTTAAATTGTTTAATGAAACTTAGCAAACCCGAAGCTTCGTCTCTTATTGAGATATTGATGTCTTGGTTTTCATAAATGCTTAGCAAGGCGTCGTATATTTCACCAAGTTGAAATCTTAAGGGCGTTAAAGCTTCTATCCTGCTTTCTCATCGAGTGTCAAAGGTTTTAATGTAAATCCTTGGACATATTTTAAAAATATTGCCCATCGAAAAGTAGAAGAAGAAAAAAATAACTATATTCTTTGGACCATATTTAAAAAATTGGCTGCTCCCTAGGATGCTTTTGCCATATCACTTACCACTAGACTGAGCGAGTGGCTATTACACAGACCGTAGAATGCTCGTAGATTTAAATTCCTAATTCTAGATTGCCCTCCTGCATTGTTGCCCCTCATGTTAGCCCCGTCATCATATCCCTGCCCTCTTATATCTAGCACATCAAGTCCAATTTCATGAAGCTCTTCAATTATGATTTCATATAGTTGTCTTCTTACAGATCTTTCCACAGGTAAGAAACCTAAAAAGCTTTCGTAGATTTTTATTTCGACATCGTTTAAATCAGAATCAGACTTATTGATGAAAACATATCTAATTATCAGGGTCATTTGCTCCACCTTCATAACATCAGGAGTGCATTCTAATATTATGGAATAATATTTCGCTTTTTTTATTTCAGCAATAATATGCGATTTACACTTTCGTGAAGTCTATTATCTCGTTTTGAATGTTTTTTCCAAGCTTTGGTTTCCTCTTTTTTTAAGCACTCTACGCACGTGTTCCTCCATGACGGGGTCAAATTTAACTATTTTTAAAAAGTTGCCGTTATTATGCTCAAACAGCTTGTCGCTTGTACCTTGAAAAGCTAAACAACTTTTACCGAACATTTTAGTAATTGCTACAATCCTTAGAAGCACCTCGTACCAACGATTCGTTTCAGCGTTAATAACTCTTTGGACAGCTGCATCTATTGTTGTACAATAGTTTAACCTTTGACCGAATTCTAGCCAGGATTTTTTGAGCCTGAATATGATTTTTAGAAATTTCGTGATCCTTTAAATGTTCAACGATGTGCTTTTAAAACTTTCTTTTGAAAGGAAACTTGACATGGCTGTAAATTTTGCAACAAAAGCAATATATACCGTTTTTTGAAGTGGAGTACACTAGCCAGTCTCTTATAACATGCTCTCCATTTCTTAAAATTCGAGAATAGTAATTTGCGCTAAATTTTCGACCAGTGCCATCATACTGAAATTTGTAATTAAACAATGGTTTAGGTGGACCTTGTCGTACTAAAAGACTTCTTTCGGCATCTCCTAAAATTCTGGGCCACAATGCTGGATCTGTACCTAAAGTTTATACAGTGCATTCCGTGGGTGGTAGGGTGGGGTCAGTTTGTAGAGGTAAATTGCTACTAGTGCTAGCCAGGGTACCTTCTATAAGTGCCAAGGCGGTGTCAGCGGATTTCATTTGGTGACAAAGTTGGTTTAGAAATATCGTGTATGATTGGTCTTGGTCACCAACACTCTCTGATGATTTCGTGCTTTCCTTTTTTTCTGATATTTTGGAGATATTTGTTTTGGTCCTAATGGTACTACCTGACCTATCCTGTAAATAATTGTGCAGAGCACCAGCTTGTTCTTGTTTTTAGGTTTCCTTCTCTAGCTTTCGCTTTTTGTACTGATAGCCGGACAATTTTCTTTGCACGTCATACATTCTAAAACAACAAATTAAACAAAGCAAAATACGCTAGTTAAAATAAGCCACGGCGCGGCGTTGCTAAAAATAAAAGTTGGAAAAAATCCTCAAATCCAGTTAGTCAGTGATTTAGTCTGTCTCACAGTTTTGAAAAATAAAAAGCCTAGTTTTAATTACCTATTTAAACTGTTTTTAAATATAAAAACGAATTTCTTAAGGTTTCCGGCTAATATTCAACCCCCCTTTTGGGAAAAATAGTTAATACTTTTGTGATTAAAACCAGGCATTTTATTTTTACTTTCTTATATCTAATATAAGGAAGTATAGTAATCCTGATTTTTTTCGACATCGAGATTTTGATTGATTTATACATTTTGAACCCTCCTGAATTCATTCTGACTATTTTCCAAATGATGTCTGTCGGTGCGTGTATTTGTGTGTGTGTGTGGATGTGTGTGTGCATGTGTGTGTGTATTTGACTTCACAAAAAAATATATTCTTGATGAAAGATTATAAATCATGTCTACTATATCAAGAGAATAATACATTTTTTCCAAGTGCTTAAATAAAGCTGATGTATACTGAAATTTTGTACGCATTTGACCTCATAAAAGGGTTAGGATAAATCTGGCAGTTTGACATTTAAAATATCTAATTTAGTTACAATAATGTCAATTATTAAAATATATGACATGAATTATTATTGACAATATCGAAGGACGCTGATAATTAATTATTAAAAAAATTTTTTGACACATTTCAAGGTTCGTTTTTAAAATTTAATTGAGGTAAGTATAAAGAATTAAACAGAATGATTTTTTTTAGATCAGGTTGATATACATATACTGGTATAAGAAAGTTATGTGCTGGCCACATCAGATATTTTTAAACTGTGGGACAGACTAAGCCACCGTCACCGACTAATCGTATTTGAAGGTTTTTCTTCTTTTATCTTTTTATGCGACGCAATGGCTTGTTACTACACAAAATTATAATTTATTAATTAGTAGGATTTTTTCAAAGATTTTTTTTAGGTGTGGTGGATCCCAACAAAATGGACAAATTGCGAACCAGCACAACGAACATATAAAAACTAAATATTTAAAATAGATACCTATCTAAAATGTTTGAATTTTTAAGATGAATTTTTTTGTTTCTCTTTTTCGCGGCGAAACCCTAAATAAATTAATAAAAATCCATCACAACAAACATACAGAAACTATTTAAAAATACGTACGTATTGTGGAAAATATTTTTGAAAATAATTCTTTACCACTTAATATAGTTATTTGCAGAAGTACTTTCCTTTAGAAATTGACGAAATTGACGAAACACACAAAAGTCACTATCTCGACTTAAACTATTAAATATTTTTAATATTTATAAACTTGCTTTAAGGATATGTTATCACCGGCACAGACGCATTTGCAATAATAACACAATTGCGCATAGATGAGTCTTTATACAGTAAGGCGTGAAAACATGTCCATGCATGTTGTCTTGCAGTTCCTTTAAACAAGTAACTACATCTACAAGTTCATGCAAGGTCATGCGCGTCTTTTAACTATAAGTCTTGTTTCGTTTCAAAAATAAATACGCTTTTTTTAAAAAGGTTTTCTAATATTTTTCTAGCTTTAAAACATAACAAACCACAAAGATCAAAATGTAAATTGCATAGTACTTAGTTTTAGTTAGGGAAAAAATCAACAAGTAGTGTAAAATTTATATTAATTGAGAATAATTAATTTATCAATATTCGGTTCACATTCAGAGGTTCGCCGCCCTGGACAGGGGTCCGGGTTGTCCGCCTCTAAAGCGGGCCCTGCTAAAATCATTTGAAATAAGTGTTTTTGCATTGTATTAACAATTTTTCTTGGTGTGGTAGTAAAATAACTCGTAATTAGTGAATTTTTAAAGATTACAAGAAAATTTTATTGCTTAATGATGGCTTAAGTGAGCCAAGAATGTGTGAAAGTTGTATCAGGTCAAGGACACTCAAGGAGAGGATCGTTCAATCAGAGGCTATCCATGAGGAAAATCCTGCGAGAAAATGACCCCAACCAGAGTCGGTTTAAATTACCGAAGGGATTAATTGAGCGAATCTAATTTGGGTCAAATAAAATTAAAATTATGTGATAAATTCAAGTTGTGGTGAAACAATTGATTTGTCCACTGTACAAATTAGTAAAGATACTTCAAATGGAATTTTTTTATTTGAAGAGCTTATTTTCAAAACGCAATTTCTGCAAATCACTTTTTTATGAGTAATTATTGTATAATTTTCTATATCTAAAAAAATATTCCCCTATATTTATGATGTATTTTCAATTACAGAAACTGTAATTTGCTAAAAATAAATAATTTAAAAACAAATTAAGTTCCTTTTCTTGATAAAAGTTAAAATATAGAGTGGAATGAAAAATAATATTAACTGAAAATTTTTGTTAATTATTATTTACTAACTT
This sequence comes from Rhamnusium bicolor, assembly GCA_029963845.1. Classification (NCBI taxonomy): domain Eukaryota; kingdom Metazoa; phylum Arthropoda; class Insecta; order Coleoptera; family Cerambycidae; genus Rhamnusium; species Rhamnusium bicolor. The sequence continues at coordinate 1,434,109 of JANEYF010005426.1, read as the reverse complement.
TTACAAATCTTAACACAGATAAGTATAACATATATCTTTTTAAACAATTATTTTCCCGGCTATTTGCCAAAACGCTGAAACTTGGATTACAAAAAAGATAATATGCACATTATGTTCAGTACAACTGACTCAATAATGTTGTTTTTAATTTCAACTATTCTGTCTAGTAAAACCAAAAATAAATAAAACACAAGGTACTCACCAGTTGACACTCACTTTAAAAAACTTTAAAATATCTACCGACACGTGTTTCTGCTTGCCTTAGCTCATCATTCCACTCTATATTTTAACTTTTATCAAGAAGAGGAACTTAATTTGTTTTTAAATTATTTCATTGACCCTAATAAGGGGTATATCCACTATATAATTTCAATTATTCTGTTCTCTGAAGCCATTAATGTTTATTACATTGGGGTTTACAAGTTTCCTTACTTTAGATGCTTTAAATGCGCTGGCTACCCTGATGAGCTGAGGCAAGCAGAAACACGTGTCGGTAGATATTTTAAAGTTTTTTAAAGTGAGTGTCAACTGGAGAGTACCTTGTGTTTTATTTATTTTTGGTTTTATTAGACAGAATCGATGAAATTAAAAATAACATTATTGAGTCAGTAATACTGAACATAATGTGCATATTATCTCTTTTGTAATCCAAGTTTCAGCGTTTTGGCAAATAGCCGGGAAAATAATTGTTTAAAAAGATATATGTTATACTTATCTGTGATAAGATTTGTAAAAGTTAGTAAATAATAATTAACAAAATTTTCAGTTAATATTATTTTTCATTCCACTCTATAAAAATAAATATATGGTTTTTAAAAGAGTTCATTAAAACGAGTTAAATGCCATCTATATATCAATAAACGTTTTGTCAGAAATTGCGTTTTGAAAATAAGCTCCTCCTTTGCACTTAAAAAAATGCATTAAATACCAATAATTTTACGCCTGCATCTTGAAAAAAATCGGAAATATGAAGTTTCTATACCATTTGAAATGAAATTCTATTATAGAATGCTACAATAACCAATCACTATTTTTCTTTTATTCTTATGTTAATAATTATTTGTAATATTATTCATTTGTTTTATATTGTGTAAAATTTTAGTGTTTAATGATTTTCTCTTGTGAGTGTGTCCTGATCCATAAATGGGTTTACCTGTTGCGCAGTGTATGGTAACAAATAAAAACTATTGTGTTCAGCAAAACCAAAAATACTTTTTATAATTCCATATCCAGTGTGGCGAATAGATGGGAAAGTAGTTGTTTAAAGAGATATATGTTTTGTGGTTATCTGTGATAAACTTTTCGTAAAAGTATAGCAAATAATAACAATCTATTATATTTTCATTTAATTCTTTTTTTGATTGGAACGTTTACCAAGAAAATTCCTTATTTACATAAATGTAATTTTTAACATAACATAAAAACAGCTATAATAGAGTATAAAGTAAAATATCAATTAATTTTTATGTTGTTTTGACTAGATCAGGAGGACGAACTGGCTTGGCCTTGGTTGAGGTATTCCAATTTTTTATTTTTGTTGCCCATTAATCACTGCAGGAATTGTATTTTTGTTATTATTTTCAAACGTATATTTGTAAAAGTGTAGTGAGAAATACGTTTCAGTTCAGTTATATTTGTGAGTAGGGTATCTATTTATATACAGTCAATAGAATTAAAAATGTAAGGAGTTTGATTTGACAGATTTCAAATATTTTTCTAAAAACGGGATAAATGATACGGTACGCTAATTGTTTTACATTACCCTTCTTAAAAACCGAGACCAATAAGGCAAGCTAAAATAAGCTCAATAAAAAGTCTCACAAAATCAAACATTAAATGAGTAAATTGAGACACGAAGTGGACGAGTGTCTACGTCACCTCCTACTTTTTCTTCCTGGGTAAGTCTACAAAGTCTAATCCATTATTTGGGAGGTTCTCTAAATCAACTACCATGCTACACTTATAAAAATACAGTTCTATATCGTAGTTTAAAGCAGTAGAATTTATTTTTTATTTCTTTACTTTTGTACACGAAAAATGTTCGTATTATGGATTGTTATTTAATTTCATTATTTGCATGGCACGTATTGTTATCCAATTAAATATAAAGGCTTCTTATTTTGTAAGAAGTAACAAAATACATGTGTTAAAAAAATACATATTTTTGTTATTTTAAGAAAACATACATACATAACATGTTCTATTTACTACCAACAACAACTAGACTAACTTGGCTTCTTATAAACGAGTAATTGTTTACCAAATTGGATCACAATTATCTATATTGAGTTGTGTACTTGCATACGAATGTATGTCGTATTTTTAAACTTAATTACCGTCTCTTATTTATACTAGTCTTGATAAAGGATAATAATTTCGAGTTCGTCAACCTTGGTTATAATTTTATTCATTGTACTACGGTTTCCGAAGCATATTTCCTTGGCCAAAATTAATGAAACTGTGCCATTAAAAAACTAATTGCTCTAAATATTATGTTCTATGACAGTTAATAACAAAATTATATGAATTAAGAGGCATTTGATGTGAAAAGTAATAATAAATGCGTGTTTGACAAAATTACGTACAACGTATTATAAAATCACTAAACCTTCTTTGTTTTATTTTGAATCCCAATAAATCTATCTTGTTTTATTTGTATGTGCCAGGTGGAAATGAGCAGTACACATAGGGCTCTGTGTGTTGACTGTGCTCATCGAGGCCCCAAATGTGGCACATGGGAACATGAAGACACTAATTGAGTACTGTGTACTGTACTTTCCAGCCTTATTTTAGTTCTTGTTCCTGATCTATTCCATCCTAGATCCAATTCCTTAGCTACGCTACGCTGATGAGGGGCAATAACTCCGAAACACGTGTCCGTAGCTGCATAATTGTTTCCTTTTGGGGATATGGCACTAAATCTTCTTTGTTTTGTTGTATTATGAAATTTCGATTTCTAATTCTAGTAAGTCTAATTGAATAACAGATAACATTTTTCTAGAACTGATCTTCTTCTTCCTCATCGTCGTCTTTGTCCTCATTCTCTGAAGGTTGTGAAGCTTTTAGGCAATCCAAAAGACAAAATTGAAACAATAGAAAAGTCGGGAAATTACAAAATTGGTCTGTAATCGAAAGAATGTTGGACAAACTAGACGATCAATTCAAACTAGATTCAAGGAGCATATGGCTCATTTCAAATATGGTAGAACATGTTGTTCAACATGTGTTTGAGAACAACCATAAAATATGTAGTATCAATTTCAAATTTTAATATTTTGGGACATTAAATTAAATAAACACCTCATTTATTAATTTCTTGCAACACTAAACTATTTTAAACACAGAGAAATTTATTTATTTTAATATCCCACAGCATTTATCGGCTTGGTAAAGTAGTTGGTTAGAGTACGCGATGACAAGTGTGACCAGATAACCTCTTCATCGTCCTGCGGGTTCGAATCGCGCCACCTGCACTGGCAATGTCGGTGGGAATAATTGTGTTTTCGCGTTTTTTCATAAGTGTAATCCTCGCCCATACAGCTTCGGCTTTGGAATCGGTAATTTCTGTGGTGGTGTCTATTAAATTGGTGCCCCACGTTGGGCGCCAATTTAATAATAATATTATTAATAATAACACCACATATAGTAAAACCTCCTCTATCCCTAAACTAACGTTGTTCGGGAGAAGGTACACATTTAAAGACAACAGACATATACCCACTATCCGTGTACAGTGGAAGCTCTCACAGTTAATTTCACTGCTATGACCGTGGATTTAACCCGGAACATTTTGATGAGAGCCAAGCGCGCCTGACTCTCGACCATCCATCCTATCCTGGGATATGAAATTAAATAAACACCTTTCCATTTATTAATTTGTTGAAACATATTGAAACTATTTTAAACAGACATATTATTTATTTTATGTGTAGATTCAGATGTTTTCGTAAGCGCAATTATAAAATTATAGCGGCCGTATCGGCGACTCAACCTTTTACGACTATCTCTTCTCCCCGCCGTGTCGGCAATTTAATAATGAATGTAACAAATACTAGACAGCTGGATACATTTGAAAGCTTAAAAATTGTAAAGTGTAAAAATAGTACGAATAGTGACAGAAGGCCGGTCCCATATAGTCCGTTCTATTGGTTAGTGAATCACGATTCACCGTACCGTAACAATAGTTTAGGTGTAATTAGGATACATTGTTAGCGTCAGGTTAGTTTTAATCATATCCAGATGATGCCAACTTAGTTGACGAAACGCGTGTCGAGGTATATGGTGTTCTGTGAAAAACCACGTCTGTGTTAGCTTGACATCAAAGGTTCTAACCGACTTCAGGCTTGAGAACGTTGATCCTCGTTAGCGACTTAACGAAGCACTTCTCGGATAGAAGTTGGGTTTAATATTTCTACTTTAGTCTCTAGATTATATGATAGCTTTTAGTGTAGATCTTTTAGAGACGCCCTGTATATTATCAAAATAAGTTTGTTTTACGAAATAAATTCTCTGTGTGATGATTATAGTGCCTACTTAAACTATACACCTGCATTTATTATGTTTTGTAATATTTATATTTTACTTTTGTATACCAAGAATACCGTGGATAACCAGAAATGGAGATAACAACAATTAAGTTATTGTTTAAGGCTAGTGTAAACAATGTTTAATTTGGTTATTAGAGCCACGGAATTTTTAAAATTAGATGAAGTAAACTTGTTCGTGCGGTCCAAACATATTTGTATTTGCACGGTTTTATAATTAAATGCGGATTTTATTCAGGTATACGTAAAACGTTTATATTTAGCGAATTTCACATATTTGCGTATTTAACTTGTGATGCTCAACAGAAGAGTCTGCATTATGCTTTTATATTGGATCAAATTTTATCTCATAACATCATCGAAAGTGGAATAATATTACTAAAAATTTATTTCTAGATTACGTCACATTTTTCTATTAGTTGTGATGTTATTGGATACATCCTAAAATTAGTCTACTGCAACAGGTTTCATCATATGCGATAATAAGAACTATTTTTTTTCACTGGTGACAATGGAAAATAGAAACTAATCCAAGGTCAATGCTTTGGTTGATTTATCATCAGATCCATAATATATGACTGAAATTTTCGAAATATAAAGAGTATCTGAAGACAGAGAATCAAATTGCGTAGTCTGGTATATGAGAATCATCATCGCAGTAGTACTACACATGGATAACCATACTACAGCTCTATAACTAAGTGGACATCGACTTTCTCTAGCTACTTTCGCTATTCGTTCCTATTGTTTGCTATGTTGTCCCGGTAATTGCGCCGATTTTCCTTGCATCGTCATCAATGTTTCGGTCTTCCTTGTTTCCTCCTTCCAGTCGGCTCTGCATATAGGACCTTTTTGCAGGATTATAGTCGTTGTACCTAATAACATAAGTTGCCCACGTCAACGAGCCTGTTTTAATGGTGATAACTAAATCTTGCTCTTGTACATGTTTTAAAGCATAGAATTGTATCGCCGCCTCCAGATCTAAACTTCAAATACGGCACCAAATATCTTGCATAGGGTCTTTCTTTTGGAAGTGACTAATAGTGTTTCATCTGGTTTCTGAGCCGTACATCAGGCATACTTCAATGTATTGCATAGCAGCACATCCGTGTTGTTTTACTACCTTTTTGCATGTTTCAACATCTCTGGGTGGAGTCACCTCACCATTTTAATTTGAAGTAATAGAAATGAATCACCCTGTATATGTGTACTTCCAAATTAGAAAATCATTCAAATTCAGCGGTATGTCTATCTGATGGCATCAAAAGTATTGAAAACATTTTAAGAAAAGCACTATTTACTTTAATTTGCTGCCTCAATTACCTCATTTAAGTTGCGTCATAGACACAGCGTGGACAATTTTTTCTTCTAAGGACCATAAGCACTACAATAAATGTGTCATAATGACACCCCCAATTACCAATTGGAGGTGTCATTATGACATACTTATTACTATTTACCAATTTAGTCTGCCATAATTTGCAACTATAATTCTTTCTGTGGCTGAAATTTATCAGTTTATTCACAATAAAGTTCAATAACGAATAACAATTTTATATGGCTAAAATCTATATGAAATACAATAAAAATAATTTATTTTCCACTGAACAAATGTTTACCAACAAATCCAGAAAGAGCAACAACCGGACAGGACGACATTTCAGAGACTACGGTTATGGTCAACCAGAATCCCATTTAGATTATATCTCTGGGCCGTAAGAAGAAACAAGTATACCTAGCTAAACAGGAGATAGGGAGGTCATTTAGAAAAGTTTACTGTATTACCCACCTTTTAAAGTGATTTAAATTCCAAGTCGATACTCCGGTATTTTTGAGATGCAAAGTGGTCAATTACTTTTTTCATTAAAGTATTTTATCTTCTTTATTAATGCCCTTTCTATGGTAAGCATAGCTACAGAAGATAACTTTTCCTGACCCATGGTATTTCTTAAAAATGTCTTTATTCTTTTTTAAGGTGGAAAAACAACGTTCACTTTCGACGGTAGTCATAGGGAGAGTACACAAGATTTTTAACAGTTTGACACTTTTAGAAAAAGTATTGCACAAATTATTGTTAATAAAACGCTGTAACAAAGCAACTGCACCTTCACTATTGGAAAAATCTTCTCGGCTATATAATACTTCTAATTCAGTTTTAAGTTTCAAATGATTTATGACTGGATACTCCGTTTTAACTAATTTAAATATATCTTGAGGAAAGCTTTTTTTATAATCTTTAAATCGATCTGCGTGAAATAACTGAGACACTGCTAAATGGTTACTGAAGCCAAACCTGTTTTTGACCTCAGATGTAATTATATCACAAACTTCTAATGAAACTCTTCTTTTTGATTCTTCCGTTTTACATCACTGGGCAGACTGCATGGATGTCTCCTCCAAATAGTTATTCAAAATTTAATTCTGATGTCTTCAATTTTACTATTAAAAACGCCAATACACTTATTTACTGTTATGACATCGATATTACATTTTTGTAATTGATTGAACAATATATCACAATGAGGCATAACTAAATGAAAAAAATTTAACCAGTAAAGAAAATGTTCATTTTGTAAGTAGCTTTTTAAACCAATAGCTTGGTTTAGAGTGTTGTTTTCTGATTCATTATCAATGATTTTTTCTATACAATCAAATAATTTTGTTCGATAGGTATAAACAGTCTCTATGCACTTTGTAATAAAATTCCATCTTGTAGGAGCCGCTTTAGGTAATCTTACCTTAACAACATTATCTAACACGGCTGTTCTTTTTGGCGATTTTCCAAAGAATGAAGAAAAGCTATGTAAATTAGCAAAAAAAATTTTTTATGCTTTTATCCTGACTTGATGCTTTTTGTAAAATTAAATTTAGTTGATGAGCGTAACAATGAATAAAATTTGCTGAAAGATAACTTTTTTTAATTTTGGCTTGTACACCTCCAAAAGCACCACTCATTGCTCATGCTCCATCGTAACTTTGTGCTATAAAATTTTCAGAACTTTCATTAATTTTCAGACATTCTAACTCTTTTAAAATTGCATCTGTCAAATGCTCCGATGTCGTTCCTTGAAGCTGAATAAATTTCCAAAATCTCTCTTTTATTTCTTCGTGAATAATCGCCAGTATCGAATCTAAAAGTTAATTTTAAATTGCCTTCGAAGTGCCCTTAAACACAGTACTGTTTTGCAAATGGTCTTTAAAAATGGCATCTAGTTCAGATACAAAATTTACTAGACGTCGAAATATTCCCGAGTTATCAGAGGACTCAGTTTCGTCATGTCCGCGTAGTGCTAGCTGAAAAGCTCCACAGAATAATACACAGTCTATTATTTTATTTAAAATATATCTATTTTTAGAAACGTTTTCGTTGTAAGCTTTTAAACTTTTTCTATAGGCACTGTCTAACTGCATTCTAATATCAACTGTACCAAGTGTTGCTAGACTACAACAGTTATTCATATGACTTGATGCGAGCGAATGTTTCTGTCCTTTTATTTTTAAATGTTTCGAGTCAGTTACACCTATTTTGGACCATATAGGATCAGGATCATCACCAAATAACAGGCATGGGAAACAAAAAAATGCATTTTTTACCTCGCATCCGCAAATCCACTCGGATAAATCGTACACTGAATTTCGAAAATACCTATTAACTTCTTTTTCTTATCAAAAAGATGTTTGCTTTATCGTCATATTAGGTTTTGGACGGCCACCACCTTTGAATTTCACTCGGTCTTCATAACCCAACTTATGTCCATCTTTCAGTTTTAATATATTTTGTACAACGCTCATATTTAATAGTAAACACCAAAAATACTGTTTTACTTAATTTCACGACAAGTAGAGATTTACTAATAAAATGTTCACAAAAACATTAAAAACAACGCGACAGAATTTACCTACCAACGCGTACCTAGTCAGCATTAAGACTGCTCTATGGAACTAACTTCGTGCGTTACCGTTTCCGTAAAATGTGTCAGGGATATTGTCCCCGCCAGTGTTTTCTATCTCTTTTGCTTTCTGACGATTCACGCATAAGTCTATTTCACTACAATTCGTTGTAAATTCGGTCCGTAGCTAGCTTTGAGGACACGTTGTGGGATTGACCCAAGATTTTTAAATTCTATAAATGAATATGAATGTAGAAGCTCGGTGCTCGGTGCCCGGAGGGGATACGAAATCCTGCGATCTAGATATTTGAATAGTATTGTGTATAGAATGAACTATAAACTTTAATATATTTTTTAAGAATATTAAAAATATATATATTATATATTTTTGAACTTTGAAATGAATAGTTCTATTTTTTTATTTGTATGTGGGAGGTCATTGACCAAATGACCCTATAGAAGAACCGCCAGTGAATTAGGTACTAATTTCCTACATTTAAAAGATGATAATACAGCTTATATTTATAACATTACGGCACCCGTATTTAAAATACAGTTTTTTGTTTCTTCACTGTTTCACTTAATTACGCGAGTACATAAATATGTTGAATTTTGCAAGGAAATAGGCACAGAAAATTAAATAACATGAGAGAAGATTAATTAATTCCGAAAAAAAAATCGAGTACCATTGCATTTCACAATATTTATTCTTGTTTTATTAGTTGTAAGTTAATTCCATAACTGGGATAAGTTCCTGATATGCGGTTTTTATTTGTAATTATAGTTATTAAGTTTATAACTATAACAAATGTCAATATATTAAATTATCCAAAACAAATATATAATTTTTTTTACCAACAAATAATTTTCTCCGTACTCGTATACAAAAAAAAAACTATATCTAACGGAAAGCTTTCTGTGTTTTGTCAACAAAATAATTATTAAAAGAAAAACATGAATAACTAATATTTCGATTATACGACTAGACGATCACTCTGTAAAAACCGCGTTCAATAAAAGTTTTCCTCGTCTCACAATCGAGTTAAATCGTGTCGACAATCTGACATTCGCCTTGTGGATAACATCTATGTTTGTGACTGTTGTCACCGAAATCAGTCTTCTCAATCCTGATTTATATTTCCTTTCTAAAATGACAGCCTGACATTTTATACATAACTAGATCGCTGACCCTATGGGGTTTGTAGCACGCCCACCATGGTTCTTAATTATTATATTTTTAATAACTGTTGTATTTAGTCCACCCTTTCGATTTGTAGGTTTATTAATTACAAAACAGTACCAAAGCGTGTGTACACAAAAAGCAATAAGCAAGGCCCGGGCCGGATGTGTCCTATACCGAAGGGGCTCTTCACGGATCCCAGGCCTCCGAGATTGCAAAAAATAATTATTCGTAATAAAAAAATCGATGACGATTTTTTTTAACCTTAATCTGTATTAATCGAACTATCTGTATTTTTTTTTTTGCTTAAAACGATTAATTTGATAAATTCCAATTTTTTCTAACATAGTGAAGTATGCGGCTCGATGCAGCCAATGTGTAAATCAAACATAAGCTAACTTTTCTTTATACAGTGTGTCAGTAAAGTATCTCATGGCAACGTCATTAAATTTATTCCCCAGTAGAATTAATCCCGGAAATGTTGACGAAAGCTTGTGGTATCAACAGGATGGTGCGCCTCCCATTATGCAGCAGACGTTCGAAGGTATGTTAACCAAATATTTCTGAACAGGTGGATTGGTAGACGTGGACCCATCGAATGGCCACCAAGGTCACCGGACCTCAATCCATTAGATTATTTTCTGTGGGGCCATCTAAAAATCTTGGTTTATAAAACCAAACCGGAAAACATTGTTGAATTAAAAGAGAGAATTGTAACAGAAATAAACAATATTTCTTAGGAAACTATAAACACGGTTCAGCAACACTTTATTCATCGTTTAGGGTACTGTCAGCTACAACAAGGAGTACAGTTCAAATATTTACTATAAATTGTTTTTATTATTAACTAACCATTAGTTCTAGTAACTTTAGTTGTTCAACCAAAACATGAAAAATTACTAAATTCTTATACTCATAATGATCGTATCTTTCAGCTTATCAATTTTAGACCCTAAGTATGAACATTTTTGGAATCAGATGTTGAATCAGAATCCAAAAATAAATAAATATATAGAATATCCCATTTAAAAAAAAGTATCAATGACGTCATAACGGAAACAGTAATGACGTTATAACCAAAAAATAAAGGATAAGGTGCGCAATTGAAATTAAAAATCGACGTGTCCCAGGATTTTTTCTAAATATTTTTGGTTTAAGAAATAATGAATTTATTCCATACTCTACGGACACACTGTATAATAAATAACAAAGGATCTTTCAGTACAACTAGTAGTCGTGTGTAGCGTGGAAATGTCTGAGTATAACTGTGTCTATATCACAGCATATTGTGTTCTTATGCTGTGTGTAAATCGTATCATATTCTTTCTAAACCCTTACATAATACAAAAAATAAATAACTATAAAGTGATCGCTATTAGTCATAGTGAGTTATGAATCATAAGTCACTATGACTAATAGCGATCACACCATAAGTTATGATTAAAGGTGGCCGAGGTCACCTGGCCGACAGAGCCGTCATATGACTCATATGTTTACATCATATCATAATACTTGAATAAGTACAATAAATGGAAATAAATTTTAACAATAATGTTACATTTTATAAAAATTTGTATAAAACTCACCCTTTTAAGCAGATTTATGAAGTAGTTTGGTTGTCGTCATCGCAAAGTGGGGAAGATCTATAGTATAATAGCATCAGGTATGTTTCTACAGCTGTCTCCGTCAGCGATGTTCCCTTTGGTGAAAAAATATGTTTGTATTTTGAACATGACCGTTCGACATCTACGGATGTAATACAGGCATAAGTAAAACAATCTGTAAACTCACTTAACGATGTTGTAGATGCACCATCACAAATTTGTGTTAATTTGCTAAAATCAGGATCTTTCTGTAATACACTCTCGAATTTTTCACTAACGCGGTTATTTTTTGCGTCATTTATAGCCTGTAGCTGTGTATTTACGTCGTCCACTACTTGCAGCAATTCCACTAATGACAACGAACTATTTTGCAATTTTTCTATTGCGTCGTGTAGTTCACTATAATTGTTATTAATAGTTTTTAAATCTGTTTCAAGGGAAACGTCTTGAAAGCTTGTCTGACTTTCCCTAATAGCTGCAGCCTCGTTAGGATTGAACAGCTTTTATTTGTTGAAAATATTCAGCATAATAAAAAGCCGCTTTCAACCACGTTCCCCAACGTGTAAGAATCGGCTCTGGTGGTTCAGGGATACGAGGATACTGTCTGTAAAATGCTCGAAGCCGTTTAGGAGATTTGAGAAATACTTTTTTTGTATTTGCTATTAATGCATCTACCTCTGGAAAACATTTTCGAATCGTTTCTGCCAAAAGATATAACGCATGCACTTTACACGTAACATGTAAAAACCTACAATTGTCTCTTTGACGAGAACGGCCTATCACGCGCATTGTCGCGGCACCATCAGTCACAAACATCAATACTTGATTTGTTGAAAGTTCAAATGTTTCGAATGTCTCCAACACCACACGCGTAATTATTTCGCCAGTACACGCAGTTAGTCTTTTACTAGCTAGTAAAAGTGGTAATGTTGGTTTAAGAGGGTCCAGTACACGTACTATTTAAAATAGAATTTTTTTTACAATCTGTCGTCTCGTCAATACATAACCAGAGCCGTGTATTTTTTAATCCACATTTAATCCTATTTACAATGTCTTCACGAACAGCTGGAATATATCTACGTAACAATGTACGACTTGGTAAGTTCACCTGGGGATTGTATTTATTCCAAAACTCCCGAAATGGTTATTTATCCAGTATGTGTCGCAGAATATTACAGGGTATTAACATTAACAATAAATCAAACATAAACTGAGTTGTCAAAGGCATGCCATTTTTTTTATTTTGATGTTACACGGTATTGATATGACGACGACAATCTGTTTTGTGCCAGCACATTAAGTCTTGATTGCAAACTTTACAAATTATTTTGCATCCGTCATAGAATAAATCCGGAAATTCACCGATAAATTTATTCACTGTGTCCGCGTACGGTCATTTTTTACCCTTTGGCGCGTTTGACATTACGTATAATTTATAGGTACAACCTCACGCATTAACCTTTCAAATAAGACTGCAGCGTAAATCACTTCTAAATCGGCACGTGTGACGCCAGCGCAAGACCGTGGCTGTACTCCAGCCACCTCGGCCAGCTTTAGTGATGACGTCATAATCAAAAAATAAAAGATAAGGTCCGCAATTAAAATTAAAAATCGACGTGTCCGAGAATTTTTTCTAAATATTTTTGGTTTAAGAAATAATGAATTTATTCCACACTCTATGGACACTATAATTAATAACAAAGGATCTTTCAGCACAACTAGTAGTTGTGTATATCGTGCAAAAGTCTGAGCACAACTGTGTCTAAATCGTGTCATATTCTTTCTATATAAACCCTTGCATAATACAAAAGATAAATAACTGTAAAGTGATCGGATCGCTGTTAGTCATAGTGACTTATAATGTTATGATTAGAGTTGGCAAATCGGTCCGCAAGTCATGGGCGGTGCCAGGCAGAGAAATACCCAAATACGTAAGCAAGACTTGTTTACAATTTTAGCAAAGACTAACATTTGATTTTAGTCTATTGTTATGCCACGTGTTGTATACAATGTAATTTATTCCTCTCCGTTGTATTGTTAATAATTTTATTTGTTGTATTTTATTCTTGATATTAATTTAATAATAAAGTATGTCAGATCTGCCCAACGGTAAAAAACGGTCATACGCTGACAAAGTGAATAAATTTATCAGTGAATTTCCAATTTCAATTCCAGTTTAATTTCCTATTTTATATACATTTCTAATTAAGGCTACTTTTTATTTGATTTATTTCATATATAAATATATAAAAACAAACAAAGAATATAACATGAGGGACAAAGTTAACAAAAAATGGTATCCAGCCAGGACGACAATTCCGTCCAGGTGCGGCTGGGCCCTCCTGGTTGCCGGTGTTGCCAGCTCATGTTATATTTCACCTTATTCTGCATGGAGGCATTTTCCTGCACAGAAACAAACAATGCATTATAATTCATAAAACATAAAAAAAATTTAATAATTAAAAAAGTTTACAGAGAACACGTGGGTGATTGTATGTACACAGGAAAAATTTAAAAAAACCCACTCAACATAATGATTTTTTTTTAAGTTGAAAATTGACTACGTTCGCGGTGAGGTTTAGAATAGTATGCATTATAAGGCGTGAATTCCCGGATTTATTCTACAATGGGGCTATAATAATTTGTAAGGTGTGCGAGACAGACCTGATGTGCTGGGACAAACGTGATTGTAAACGTCTCGTAAATTCTGTGCAACATAAAACTAAAAAAAATATGGCGTGCCTTCGACAACACAGTTTATGTTAGATTTACTCTTAACGCTGATTGCCTATGATGTTCTGCTGCACATACTCGGTAAACAACCACTTTAGGAGTTCTGAAATAAATACAATCCCAAGGTGACGTTACCAAGTCGCACAACATTGCACAACTATGTACCAACTGTAAGCGAAGATATTGTAAAAAAGATCAAATGTGTACTAAAAAATACACGGTTGTGTATTTTTTAGTACATAGTAGTCTATTTTAAATGTTATAGTACGCGTACTGGACCCTCTTAAACCGGCATTTCCACTGTTACTAGCTAGCAAAAGACTAAGTCAGTGTACTAACGAAACAATTGCCAGGATGGTGCTGGAGACGTTAGAAAAATTTGACCAGTCAAAAAGTCAAGTGTTGATGTTTGTGACCGATGGTGCCACACAATGCATTTGGTAGGCCGTTCTCTTCAGGAACACGGTTATAGGTTGGTACATATTACGCGTAAAGTGCATGCTTTACACCTTGCGGCAGAAATTATTCTACAAAATTTTTTTTTCAGAGGTAGATGCATTAATAGCAAATGCAAAAAAGTGTTTTTTAAATCTCCTAAACGTCTTCGCGCATTTCAGAGCATACATGATGCTGCAAAGTTTTAACAGAACTTTTCCATTTTGTGACAACTAAGCTAGTTAAGAGGGTAAGTTGTGCATACATTGTTATAAATTGTAACAGTTTATTGCTTTTATTACCAGATATTATCTTTTATTATGATACGTACGCCTATATCCTGCGGCGCATTTTTGCCAACTCTAGTTATGATGAATAAAAGAATTATGCATATACTCGGTGGTGTGATTCTATATTTATAACTAGGGCTGTCAAAACTGTTCTGTGGAACAGTGGCGTCCGCGAAATTAACATACAAGAAACAATAAACTGTTACAATTTATAACAATGTATGTAAAACTTACCCTCTTAACGAGCTTGATGAACTAGATTGCTATCACAAACTGGAGAAGATGTGTAGCCATTTTGCAGCATCAGGTATGTTTCTATGGTTGTCTCCATGAGTGATGTTCGCTTTGGTGAAACTAAATTCTTATATTTTGAAAACGACCGTTCGACATCTACTGATGTAATACACGCATACGTAAGTAGTCTTTGAACGCACTTAACGGATCATAATTATTTTATGCTTTCATGTAATGATTTATAGTTCTTCACAATATTTTTTAAAGCTGTTTCAACGGAAATATCTTCGAATTTTGCCTGGCTTTCCTTAATAGCTGCAGTCTGATCTAGATTGAATTGTAGTATCACAGCTTTTATTTGTTGGAAATATTCAGCATAATAAAAAGCTGCCTGCAACCATGTTCCCCAACGTGTAAGAATCGGCTGTGGTGGTTCAGGATTACCGGGACACTTGCTATGAAATGCACGGAGACGTTTAGAAGATTTAAGAAACACTTTTTTTTGTACTTGCTATTAATGCATCCACCTCTGGAAACCCTTTTCGAATAGTTTCTGCCACAAGATGTAAAGCATGCACTTTACGCGTAACATGTATAAACGTACAAACTTGTTCTTACAAAGAACGGTCTACCGAACGCATTGTTACGGCGCCATAAGTCACAAACATCAGCACTTGACTTTTTGACAGTTCAAATTTTTCTAACGTCTCCAGCACCACCCTGGTAATTGTTTCGCTGGTACACTGACTTAGTCTTTAGCTAGCTAGTAACAGTGGAACTGTCGGTTTAAGAGGGTCCAGTACTCGTACTATAACATTTAAAATAGAATTTCTTTTACAATCTGTTGCCTCATCAACAGATACCCACAGCCGTGTATTTTTTAATTCACATTTCATCTTATTTACCATATCTACGTGTACAGTTGGTAGATAGTTACGTAACGTTGTGCGACTTGGTAACTTCACCTGGGCATTGTATTTATTCCAGAACTCTCAAAATGGTTGTTTATCGAGTATGTGCGGCGGAACATCACAGGCAATCAGCATTAATTGTAAATTAAACATAATCTGTGTTGTCGAACGCACGCCATTTTTTTTTTATGGTGTACACTATTTACGTGAAGTCCACAATCACGCTTATCCCAGCACATGAAATCTTTCTCGCACACTTTACAAATTAGTTTAGCACCATCATAGAATAAATCCTATGAATTTATTCACTTTGTCAGCAAATGGTCGTTTTCTACCCCTGCGTACGTCTGCCATGCTTTATTATTAAATTAATATCAACAATACAGTACAACAAATAAAATAAAAACACAAAAACAATATGCAATACGCCCAAGTGACTTAACGTGTACACAACTCGAAAGCTAATAATAGACTACTGGAGAAAGAGTTTCGCGGTCACGGTGAATGCCGGCGACAGTAAGTACATCTGTACTCTACGACCATGATACACACAAACGATTTGCAGCTTTATTATAACTATGTTAATTCTTTAACCATAATTACCTAATATAACTGCCAATTATCTTCTTAATCAAATACTATCTTTTACATAATCATAATCACAATATAATATAACGGACAAAACGAAAATTATCCTTACATAATAAGGTATAAGTAGTTAGCTGGCGCATTAAAACCAGAGGTTATTATAATTTTTCTTTTATTGTGTACTTTAAATATTTCTACAGAATGCATGACAACCCTATATTCTCTTCCGGCCAAAAATGAAAGTCATTCGTACTATTAACAGCTTTAAAAAACTGTTATAAATTGTCTAGGAATTACGATATGGGATGACACCTTTTGTTGGAAAATGTGAGAAATTTCTGCCTTATGACATAAAAGTGTTATATATGCGCCCGATATTCGGCTTGTGTCCTCCAGCTAGCTACTCCTGATAAAATTATATCCATGAAGAGATAAATCCAACAAATCCCTTGCTGTTTTTGAAAATCGTGCGATTCGTGTGCGGCATATTATTTTTACTAATGTGAAAGATAGTTGAAACTATTTTTAACATGTACTCTAAAATATACGCTTTCAATGGAGAGCAGAAAATATGATGGTAACCTACTCTTTTTTACTTATGACGAAAAAATTTAAAATGTACGTATTTTTAAACGCTTGAAACTTTTTTATTCGAGGAGATATAGGTAAAAACAATTTTTTAATGAAGGTTGATTGCAAAAATGTCGAAAATAACTGCAAGTTGTCTAAAATAATATCATCGATTTTTGCGTTTTTATTTCTCGTGCATATTTCAACGACTATAACAGGCAAATATTATTAAAATGAATGTGTTGTGTTTAAAGGTATTCAAAGAATTCCTATTAATATTAATTAAGCGAAAAAAAAAAATGTGAATAAATAGTGTATAGATAAAAAAGAAAATGCAAAGTAAAAGCAAACCATAATTACATACATCGGAACAAAAACCAACCAAAAAAAGTATCATATTCACAATGAAATTATTTTCCCTAACCATTTTAACAATTACCTCGGAGCTACTGCTCAGAATTTATTTACTTCTTTACCATCCACTAACATTAACTTTGAATATTTTTTAAATAATTCCACACCCAGACATCTTAAAGGGGAATTTATTTTTGCTGAAGTATCTTACAATCAAATTCTGGACGCAATCGAAAATTTGAAAAATACGAAAAGTAAAGACGCTTAATATCATAAGATCAGCATCATGTTCATATGAACGTCAAAGTGTTAAGCTGCATTAAACATGTATGGCATTCTGATTCCTCTTACTAAACTATTAATATCTGTATTACGAATAACAGCCTTCCGAACATTCTTAAACTGTCAAAAATATTGCATTTGTTCAAAAATATTCTATTGACGACCCTGCAAACTAAAGACTAATTTCCATTGTGCCATTATTTGGACAAATTTTTGAGGTAGTTAGGTTAGGTTAGGTTAGGTTTGTTGTGAGTGGGTCTCAGTAGACCCTCCACTGCGGTCATCAGCAGGCCTATTGTGGCCCACGCCTAATTATATTTCACCCAATAAATTCAGTCTCTTAATGAAACTGATAACTTTATTGGGTGATAATGTATCCAGATCCTCTAGCAGCCGTTGCCCTTTGCCAAATATTGAGAATCGGATCCTCTCCACAGCGGGACAGGTGCATAAGATGTGGCCTGCCTTCTCATCATCCTCTAAGTATAGACGGTACTCGGCGTTTTCCGCTAGGCCGAGTTTATGCAGATGATAGTTTAGTCGGCAGTGCCCGGTATATAGACCTGTTAGAGTTTTCAGGTTTACCCTGTTTAACTCTAAAAGTTTCTTAGCTCTTGATTTCAAAGGGTATTTTATAAACGCCTTCGAATGAACTAATCCTGGTAACTCTTGCCAGTACTGGAGAGTTTGCCTTTCAGCCCAGGTTGAGATAGCCATCTTGGCAGTACTTGAGGATATGCCAAGTATTGGTTCTGGTCCAATGAATCGTGATCTCGCTCCTTCTCTGGCTAAGGAGTCCACTATTTCGTTAACTTCCATACTAGAGTGGCCGGGTATTCAGACCAGAGTCACTTTGTTGTTTTTGCTCAAATGATTTAGAGCTTTCTGACAATTCCATACCGTTTTGGAGTTACACCGGTTTTATAGCTGCTTGGCTATCTGAGAAAATTTTTATTGATCTGCGTGTAAGATGCATATATTCCAGCCTTCGTACATACAGTTCAATAGAATGAACTTCAGCCTGAAAAACAGTTGCATGAGTACCTAGGCTTGAGAATATCCTCACCCTTGGTCTGTAGCTATGTACTCCGGCTCCTGTTCCCTCGGGAGTTTTGGAGCCGTCTGTAAACCAACAACTGTCTGCCTTCAGTAGGTCGACTTCATTCCGATCCCACTCATCTCTTTCTGGAGAAAGGATGTTGAAGGTCAGCTCGTAGTTGGTCATGGTAGGCATAGTATCCGTGAGCATTCCCAGGATGCTGTGATTCTCTATGTCATCCAGCAACCTGTTCCGCTCTATGATACTAGTCTGCGGCATATTAATGGCCGCTTGTTGCAGTCTGTAGGTTGCCCACCTGGCCTCTCTCTCTCCAGATATATATGAAGAGGGGGTAAATCTAGGAGGATTTCCATTGCAGCAGACGGTGTGGTGCTAATTGCTCCCGTTATGGTCATACATGCTAATCTCTGCAGTCCAGAGAGTTTGGATTTAGCCGTCCGTTGTGATCCTTTCGGCCGCCAAACAATGGATCCATTGGTCTGATGACCATGATATAGATCCAGTAAATTTGTTGGGGACCCATGCCCCAGGATTTGCCACAAATACGACGGCATGTCCATAAGGACAGCTTTGCTTTGTGGATTACCTTTTCCAGATGGGAGTTCCAATTAAGTGATCTATCCAGTGTGATTCCTAGTTATTTCACCTCCTCCGCAAATGGAATAGTTTCACCCATTAAGGTGGGAGGTCTTAAGTCCTCCAGCTTCCTTTTCCGGGTGAATGATACTATTACTGTTTTTTGAGGGTTTACAGACATCCGTTCCCTGTCACACCAGTTACTCACTGCATCCAGTGTCTCTTGAAGGGTATTTGATATTACTCCTTCAGAGTTTCCTCTGACTAGTATGATTAGATCATCTGCATATGCTAGAACCTTAACCTCCCATAGTGTAAGAATAGCCAGTAGGTCGTCCATAAGAAGTGACCACAAAAGGGGGAAGAGAACCCCACCCTGCGGGCATCCTCTCGTGGCTCTAAACCTAACTGTTTCTCCGTTTAGAGACGTTGTCATGGTTCTGTTTGATAGCATAGCTCGAATCCAGTCGCCTATAGTAGGCTCAATTCCTCTGGCAGCCACTGCTGCATATAAGGAGTCGGGCAGTGCATTATTAAATGCTCCCTCAATGTCGAGAAAGGCTCCCACCGCAATTTCCTTCATTTGAAGGGCTTAGGTGATCTTCTCGACTAGGTTATTGAGTGCTACTTCTGTTGATTTTCCTGTCTGATAGGCGTACTGATGGATATTGAGGGGGGTGATGATTCAGGATGTTCCCCCTGATATATCCGTCCAGCACCTTCTCCAGGCCTTTCAACAGAAAAGATGTCAGGCTAATTGGTCTAAGCGATTTAGGGCTTGGTTCTTTCCTACCCATTTTTGGTATATATACTACCTTAACCGCCGACCAACTGGATGGGATATAGTTCCATACCAGACTAGCTCTGAATAATTTAATGAGGAATGGGAGCAGTATTTCGAGTCCATTTTGTAGTAGAGCTGGAAAAACTCCGTCCTCTCCTGGCGATTTGAATGGTTGGAATACGGGCTCAGATCAAAATTATCAGCGACTTTAGCAATAAATTCAATAATAGAAATAATTAATAAAAGTTTTGAAGCTAAGAAATTTGTACATGTACAGGGTTATTCATTATAAATTACCCACCCCTTATCATCGTTATTATCGCCTATAGAAAAAAAAGTTTTAAATAAAAGTTGTGTGGTTATGACTGAATTTTGTTAAAATGCTATCAAAAGTACAGTAGCTATACAGATTTCAGAGGATACAAAAAAATAATATATTTTTTTAAATGATTTCAAAAATATACCATGTTATCCCTACCATATACTGTTTTTGTTAAACTAGTTACTGTAAATATGGAAAAGTTAACATTATTAAAGTGAGCTATGAAAATGACAACTATTATGTTTGATAAGTGACATTTCTTTAATGAAATAATCATAATGGTTTATGAGAAAAATATAGTAAGAAATATAAAAAAATTATAGAAAATAAAAAGTTCCATGATAAAATTAAAATAAAAAAACTACATAAGGGTAAAAAAGCTTGATCAATCGGATAAATATTGATCAATGATCAGCACTGAGGAACAGTTGTTTTAATTTTTCAGAACTTATTCGCGTACGGCTGTATACGTGTAAGTACTCGTACTCGGAACTGATGCATGGAACATGCGTTTGAAACTGGATCAGGTTGGAACTGATCCATAAAAATTCTTGGATTACCTATCACTAAATATTTGTGGATAAAATAAAGAGTGTTTTAATAAGAGCGCAATATTTCAAGGTTCAATAAAACATGGTTTTCTGTAGCAAAGTATTGAAATATTTATTGAGTTATAATGTAGACATTTGGGAGTTATATACGCAACAACACAT
Source organism: Rhamnusium bicolor (assembly GCA_029963845.1). Taxonomy (NCBI): domain Eukaryota; kingdom Metazoa; phylum Arthropoda; class Insecta; order Coleoptera; family Cerambycidae; genus Rhamnusium; species Rhamnusium bicolor. The sequence goes on along the minus strand of JANEYF010005426.1, from coordinate 1,413,039 downwards.
TTGGTAAATGGCTTTGCTGGCATATGCGTAATATTTTGGCGAAATTTTGAATAACGGTGTTACATACATGTGGCTGTATTTCGTTGATATAGCGTCTAATTTCGGCCTTCGGTGGTCGCGGGCTTGTTAGCATAAACCTGTGACATCAGATAACTCCACAGACAAAAGTCCAAATATGTTAAGTCGCAAGAGCGTGGCGGCCAATTCTGGTCACCAAACCGAGAGATGACATGACCAGGAAAAGACTTGTGTAAGACCGTCAATGTTTCATGGGCGGTATGGCAAGTGGCACTGTCCTGCTGAAACTACACGTCATCGAGAGCAATATCTTCCAATTAAAGCACAAAAAACTGGGTTATCATCGATAACGTTCGCTATTCATTGTTACTGCATTACTTGCCTCATCTTCGAAGAAACACGGCCCAATGATTCCTCCAGACCACAATGCACACCAAATAGTCACACGTTTCGGATGCATTGCTTTCTCATGAATCATTCGTGGATCTTCTGAGCCCCAAATGTTAACGAAGCCATCGAGGTGAAAATGGGCCTTTACCCTGAAAATGATTTTGTCAGCAAAATCGGCATACACCTCTTGCTGTTCGAGGATCCAGTTGGTAAACTCTCTTCGCTATGCATGGTCTATTAGCAGAAGTTGTTGAATCAATTGGACTTTGTAGGCATGGAGATGCATGGAGATAGTGAGAATGCGCTGAAGAGTGGATGTTGTAACGTCCAATTCTTGTGCACGATGATGAATCGACATCCCTGGACTCTCGGCCATGCTCTCGCGAACTGCCGTGATGTTTTGTTCTGATCGACCTCTACGAGCTCGTGTCGTGTGTTTCACATCACTAACCGAACCAGTACTTTTGAATTTTTCGATTATTTTTTTCACGGTAGATGAATGAGGAACATTATTTCGACCGAAAATTGGACACACTTTACGAATCGTGGTAATCAAACTTTCACCATTCTGATAATAATGATTAACAATCAGAACGCATTGTTCTGTTGTGTAATGCTCCATGTTTACTAACTCCCATCTGTCTTCTATACTTCTATCGACCTGGCATGTCATAATCATGTGACATCATGACAGCCAAACTGGCGCGCAATTCAAATCTTGCGCTCCTATTGAAACACCTTTTATAATGTTAGTGGGCATTAGTCTTATAGCATATTCCAACTTATTAAGAAATACGTGTGAATTAAATGCAATAAAAAATGTAGGTGTACCACTTGTTTTCCAAACTTAATGTGCACAACACTATGTGTATTTATTTTTAATGACATAACATTTCCAAAATTAGAGATAATTACTTACAAATTATAACAGTTTCTAGGCAATAAAATAACGATTCTCACCATTCAGAAATAATCAAAAATGAGGATTAAAATTATATACACATTAATTTGAAGTAATTTTAAATCGATAAAAATCTGCAGATTCGAAGAAGTCGGTAGAAGGAATGGAAGCCAGTGGTAGTCAGCGAAAGTCAGTGGAAATCAGTGAAAATCATAACAAAATTTCATTGGTGTTTACCAAATGTAAACATCAATTAATTATGATGATGTTATAAACGTATGAAATTTTAAAATCGCAACTTCTACTATCAATTTCTCGACATCTCTAGGTAATTTTGCGAAGAAAATATTCAGTCAATTAAAACGATGAGAAACATGTGGACTGTTTTCCTACATCATAAAATATCATTGTTTAGTCAGCTATTTAAAGATTTCTTCGCAATGTATCCATTTGAAATAAATATTTACATTAAGATGTTGACCTTGTCTTTTATGTATTTAAACATACATTGTTTTTGCATTGAATTGTTATTAGGTGGTAATATACAGGATGTTCGCGTTCGTCCACAAGTTCATAATTAAGGATATGCTTTTAATAGGTCGGCTTTACACAAGACAGCAAAATTTAGGCTGAAAATATATGAAAATTAATGCAAATAATTACCCAACAATTTGTAACTACAGTTTTAATAAACGTCTATTAAAACATTTTAATAAGTTTTTTGCCGAAGCTTAGCATAGGCTATCCTACCACATAACCCCAACAAAAATATGCATAATTAAATCTAAATAACTGTTTAAAACTACCCATAGTTAAGTAGAGTAGAGTAGAGTAGAGTAGAGTAGAATAACAGACTAGTAGAATATTAAAGTATTTACATGACCGGTATTACCTTTGTTTAATCCTAGATCTTTTACCACTCCCTCAGGAAGTAAGATTCCTTCGCCTATTTTAAATTAAAATTTTGATAAACAAACGCAAGACCTTTTTTTCGTCCAAATAAGATTTATTTATTCGGATTCAGTTTTAGGTTATGTTATTTAAATACTTTTTTATCTAAGTGTTAAGATTGTTTTGGTCTACCAACGAATTTTTATTAAGAGAATTATTGTAAACTTGAGTGTCGTCTGCATAAGCTTGCATTTTGCAATTTTCTAATACCAGTATCAGAGGTGTAAATACTGGATAATAAGGGGCTTAAGGCCGAACCTTGAGGCACACCAGATAATATAGGTTGAGGCGAGGACGTAGAATTTTCAAATGACACATTTTGGGTCTTATTATGTAAATAAGAGTCGAGGAAAGCAACACTATTGAGGTCGAGACCATAATATGTAAGCTTCACACATATGACTAATAATAATAATAATAATAATAATAATAATAAGACCGGATGGTCTCAACGTTGACAACCTAGGCATTGAACACGGACGCTTTAAGTGGACGAGGGAACTACGGGATGACTTGCTGACCTGCCGCGAGAGTAGCAAACCTGAGCGAAGGGGATACATGGCGCGAATGCATGCACTTTGGTGCGAAATGCATCCAGAGCATCGCGCCTTCTCTCAACAACATCTGAGAGATCAAGTATCCTTTCTGCTCAGGACAGGTTACGTAAGGGCACCCCGTCAGCTGGAAGAACTGCCAGCCGCAGTACCACCGTGGCAATTACCAGCTGATGGGGAACATCTTTTAGAGTTCACCGGTGTAGACTTAAGGACGAGGGTTAGCCTTAACATCAGGGCTATCCTAAAGCCACAAGACCTGGCTAGAATGGACGCGGTCATCGATGAGGAAATTCCGGAAGATGTAGACATCTGGCAAATCAACTGTGCCGTGTACAACGCCGCGAAGCAACTCGTCCCCCGTGAGAGGTCAACCAATCACGGGATCGAGAAAGCCAAGCGGCGTGTACAAAAATCGAAGGCAAGATACAGTCGGCCAGACAACACGCTTCTCGGATCCAGAGTGTGGTGGAATATAAGACGACTGGTAGAGTTTTTACTCCCAGGATCCGGCGCATAGCTGCCGGATTAAGACGTCAACACCATACTCTAAATCTGACAGTGATGCTTACCATCAAGCAGCACTGTCTAGATAGGATCCGAGCGCTCATGGCGATAAAGAAAACATTGAAGAGGCGGGTGAGGAGTATGGAACAAAACAATTTGTTCCGTACGAACCCTTCCCGACTCTTTCAAGAGCCACAGCGTGTTGTCGAGAATCCGCCGACTGTAGAAGATGTCGAAACCTTCTGGAAGGGAATCTACGAAACGCCGCGTCCATTCAATAGCGACACTCCATCAATTGCACACTTCGAGGCTCTGTGTCACAGACATCTTGAAGAGCCAGAAGAAGTGTGCCCGGCAATCAGTACGGAGGAAGTCCAACAAGCACTTGTTGGTACCAAGAACTTCGCTGCCCCGGGCCCAGACGGCATTAACAACTGGTGGTGGAAGAAATTTCCTTCCACTCACCGCCGTCTGGCGCGAGTTTTCAACTCATGGTTGAACGAGGGGCAGCAGATTCCGGACTGGTTCGTCGAGGGGACGTACTGTGCTTATCCCCAAAAAGGGGATCTTTCCGACCCGAGGAATTATAGGCCGATCACCTGCCTTAACTCCTGCTACAAGATATTTACACGTATCTTGTATGCTAGGACGCTGAGGTCTGTTGATCCGGTCTTCCAGCAGATACACGAACAGCGTGGTGCCAAGAAGGGCATGGCAGGTTGCAAGGACAGCCTGCTGATAGACCGCTGTATTACACAGGATTCTGTGCAATACAAGCGGAATCTATCGATGGCCTGGATTGATTACCGCAAGGCATTTGATACAACATCGCATGAGCTGTTGTTGTACTTGCTCGAATGTCTTGCGGTACCAGCACCACTAGTGAGATGCATAGAACAGCTGCTACCGCTCTGGAAGACCCGCTTCACCATAACATCAGGTGCACAGCGGGTCACGACAGGGCAGGTGGCATTTAGGAGAGGAGTTTTCCAGGGTGACTCCCTGAGTCCTCTCCTCTTCTGCATCTCACTGCTGCCGTTGTCTGTTGGGCTCCGCCAAACCCGCGGATATCAATGTGGGCCACCCGGCGACCGGAGGCATAAGGTCACCCATCTATTTTATATGGATGACCTTAAACTTTATGCCTCCGGAGAGCGCGAACTACAAAACGCTCTTAGGGTGGTCGAAGAATATACGCGGGCAATTGATATGGAGTTCGGGTTGGACAAATGTGCAGTCGTCCACCTCAAGAGAGGACGATGCGGGGAATTCCCTGAAGATGCGCAGCTCGCAGACGGAAGCATCCTAAGACATCTGGATGCCGGAGAGACCTATACATATCTGGGTGTGCAACAAAGGCACATCCAGGATGTATCACAAATAAAAGATTCTCTCCGCGGCAAGTACAGACACCGCCTCCGAAAGATTTGGTCTTCCGAACTTTCGGGGAAGAACAAGGTGTCTGCAACTAATATGCTTGCCGTTCCGATTCTGCTCTACTCCTTCGGAGTAGTAAAGTGGAGGGTAGATGAGCTGCGCCAATTAGATAGGGATACCCGCAAGATGATGAATATTCACAGAAGTATTCATCCTAGATCGTCCGTTCCTCGTGTGTACCTCCCACGTCAACGGGGGGGCCGAGGACTCTTGAGCTTGGAGTGTACGCATGGCAGAGTAGTACTGAGTATGGCATGTAACATACTCAGGAGCTCAGATCCCCTCTTGCGGTTCGTAAAACATCACGAAACTGTAGGAGTGGGAGCAGGATTATTCAAGGCAGCAAAAAGAGCCGCAGATGAACTCGGTCTCGCATTTGACATCAGGCGAGGAGGCCGGCGAGGTGCTGATGTTGAGTCAGTCACCGAACTTCAGCCAAACCGTCTGAAAGCCCGAATCAGAGCTGCCGAACAGGAAAAACTGTTTCGGCAGCACGTCGATAAACCCCAGCATGGTGTCTTCTATAAGAACATAGAAACACTGGGTTTATCGACCAGGCTGACCTTCGCCTTTCTAAGGTCAGCAGGGCTTAAGTCGGAGACCGAGGGATTCATTATGGCCTGTCAAGATGGTGTTATCAACACCTTGGTCTACCGTAGCCGCGTGTGGCGTGTAGAGGTTCCTGATATCAACTGCAGGACCTGCCATCAGGCGCCGGAATCGCTCATGCACTTACTATCTGCATGCCCTATATATGCGATTTCGGCCTCCATCCACCGACATAACGCGGCTTTACGAGTGCTATACTACCATCTAAGGCACTCGTACGGGGTAGACCAGACACCAGTGCTGCCTTACGTCCCCGGAGATATTAAGTCCGTTGTCGAGAACGAGAAATGCCGGATTTACTGTCAGGCTAATCCAAGCCAACAAGCCTGACATAGTCCTCCTCGACCATCAACTCAAGGTGATGTATGTCATCGAGTTCTCGGCACCTGCGGAGAAAAACATCACCTTGAAGGAGGAGGAGAAACGGACCAAATATCGCGATCTCCGGTACGAGCTCCAAGTGCTGTACCCAGGCTACTCGGTTAAAATGGTCGTCCTTATTATCGGTGTACTCGGAGGGATAAAGCCTACGCTGCTCTCTGAACTGAAGATCATACCGGCCTGCCAAAAATCAGCCGAGTGGCTGGCAGGCCAAATGCAGAAGGCGGTCATTCTGGGTTCTCTCCGTCTGCTTAGGGCACATGATTCTGGTATCTACAGTCACTAACCCTGCGGGATGTGGGGAGTGGCTGTAGTTAATGCGCCGGCGCGACTCCCGTGAGGCGTCGGAGGCCACGGGAGGACTGACCGGCATCGGGAAACCGAAAAAAAAAAAAAAAAAAAAAAAAAAAAAAAAAATATATGCTTTATTTGCCCAATAGGTAACACCCAATTACAGGACAATTTAAATTACTCTTAAATACCACTAAATATTTTATAATATTTAGTAACAAATCTTTATATTAAAGATAAATCTAAGTACAATAGATGTTATTAATAGAACTGAAAATTAAATTTAAAAAAAAGATAGCGTGATAGTAATAGTTAAGAAAAACAAAATAAGAACTAATTATTGAAAAAAGTAAAATAATATAAATAATGAAAAAAATGTATATCTGCATAACACGCAAAGGAACAACCAGTAAAGGGAATAATAAGCTAAAAGTATGTACTAAAAGTTTGCTTAGCATATTTTACCAGCTGATTTTGTGTGCAAAGGTTTATATCACAATGTTGACTTAATTTGTTAAAATAATGGCACATACAATGTATTGGTGATTTTAGCAACATATTGGTATTGGCTCGTTTAGTGTAAAATGTGGGATTTTGTCGAGAATGTATTCTTGGAGTGAAAAAATTAATTTTTGAAAGAAGTCAATTTTATTATGTAATAATTTGTATAGAAAAAGTAGCATGGAACAAATTCGCCGGTACTCTAAACTTTCAAAATGAAATGTGCTTAGAAGATAATTGTTATTTATACCCCTCTCAGGATATATTCCTGTGTCTCTAAATGATAAAAATTTTAAAAATTTTCTTTAAACTTGCTCTAACGCGCTTTTGTGAACTAGATAGTAAGGGTTCCAGATTATGGATCCGTACTCAAGTTTTGATCGTACTTAAGAATAATATAATAATTTTAAACAATTTAAATTAGTAAATGATTTACAATTTCTTATGATGAATCCTAACATTTTGATTGCCTCTTTAGATTTGATATGTATATGTTCGACAAAACTCAGTTCAGAATCAAAATATATATCTAAATCTTTAATTGTTTGTATGCGCTCTAAAACAGTGTCGTTAATGCTGTAGTTGTAGTTAAAGCAATTTTTCTTTTTTGTGTAAGACACTACTTTACATTTAGCAGAATTGATACCAACTTTGTTCAGGCCACACCACTTGTCGACGATATTAAGGTTTTCTTGAAGATGTATACAATCGTTTACGGAATTTATCCGCTTAAATATTTTTAAATCATCTGCAAAGATTAATTTGTCGCACTTCAATTCAGTGCATAAATCGTCAATAAATAATAGAAATATTAAAGGTCCACGGTTAGAACCTTGCGGTACTCCGGAAATGACTAAATATATTGATGATTTATATCCATTGTAGAATATAAATTGTTGTCTGCCTGTTAGATATGAATGAAAGTAATTTAATAGATTTAAATTAAATCCATACTTTACTAATTTCTGTAAGTAGTTGATGGTCGTTGCGATCGAAGGCTTTGGTAAAATCGGTATACAAATTGTCTACCTGTCCTCGTTCGTCTAAAATATTAGAAACTGTTTGACTGAATATTACTAAGTTCGTAGTAGTTGATCTGTTAGATACAAAGTCATGCTGGTCTACTGACAATATGTTTTTGGTGGACATATAAGATGCGATTGTATAAAATGATTTCAAGAACTTTAGCAAAATTACACAATAGAGGAATTTGTCTGTAATTGCTTATATTTGACGTATCGCCTGCTTTAAAAATCGGAAACGCCTTTGCCACCTTCCATCTGTTGGAAAAATTGATTATATTAAACAGAATAAAAAGCGGTAATAAAAATGCATTGGCACAATTTTTCACCATAAAGATGGTATAAGGTCTGGGCCAGATGTAATTTTGTTCTTTAACTTTTTTATAGCATCTTGAATTTCTTACATCGAGATGTTTGTAATACTGAAAGGTCAAAGTTATTATTGCCTATAGTCACGTGATTGTCTTGTGTATCACATGGAACGGTATATACTGACTAAAAATCTCCGCAAATATGTTTACAATATCTTGTGGATTATCGTAGTTATTATCCTTATATGATATTTTACCAGGTTTTCGTGTTTGTTGCTGTTTTGATTGTACAAATGACCAAAATATCTTTGGATCCGATGATATTGAGGACTGAATATTAGAGAGGCACCTTTGATATTCTAAATCTGTCTGTTGTTTTATTAAAGTTCTAAGTCTTTTAGACTGTTCTAAATGGTGATAATAGTTAGTTTTCTTGTACTTACGAAATTGCATATCTCTTTGTTTAATAATGTTTATTATTTCGCTAGTGTACCATTTTGGATAAGTCCTTTTATAAAATTTAATTTGAGGTACATACTGATCCAAAATACTGTACAATTTAATGTAAAATGCTTCAATGGCTAAATTAATATCCGAAAAATTTTGTAAATAGTACCAATCCGTTTCTAAAAGAGCATTATATAGGGCTAGATAATTAGCTTTTTTAAAGTTATAGGCTTTTTGATCATTAGCAGATGCACAGTTTGTACATTTTGGGGGAAGTTGTATTTTAATGAAAAGAGCTGGGTGAAAAGTGTCCTCATGTACTAATGGCGCATTATCTTAAGAAAACTCACATATTAGGTTTGAGAAAACAAGATCAAGTAAACGACCTAAATTGTTAAATATTCCGCTATGTTGTTGTATATCAGAGAAGTTTGCAAAATTGGTAATTAGATTGGTTTTCTTATCATTAATATCATTGTGAACATAGTGGGGTATATTAAAATCCAACGGCGGTTCTTCTAATCGGGTCATTTTGTCAATGATCTCCCACATACAAATAAAAAAATAGAGCCATTCATTTTCTGAAGTTTAAAAATATATAATATATATATTTTTAATATTCTTAAAAAATATATTAAAGTTTCTAGTTCATTCTGTGCACAATACTATTCCAATAAGATCATTACATTATTCATTTATAGAACTTAAAAATCTTGGGTCAATCCACAACGTGTCCTCAAAGCTAGCTACGGATCGAATTTATAACGAATTAAAGTGAAATAGACTTATGCGCGAATCGTCAGAAAGCAAAAGAGACAGAAAACACTGGAGGGGACAATGACCCTGACACGGGAACGCACGAAATTTCGTACAGCAGTCGCTCGTCACCAGTCTTAATGTTGACTAGCTACGCGTTGGTCGATAAATTCTATCGCGTTGTTTTTTAATGTTTTTATTTGTGAACATTTTATTAGTAAATCTCTACTCGTGAAATTAAGTAAAACAGTATTTTTGGTGTTTACTATTAAATATGAGTGTTGTACAAAATATATTAAAACTGAAAGATGGACATAAGTTGGGTTATGAAGACCGAGTGAAATTCAAAGGTGGTGGCCGTCCAAAACCTAATATGACGATAAAGTAAACATCTCTTGATAAGAAAAAAGAAGTTAATAGGTATGTTTAATTAAAAAAAGTTATCCTTCAGCAAATTTTATTCATTGTTACGCTCATCAACTAAATTTAATTTTACAAAAAGCATCAAGTCAAGATAAAAGCATAAACATTTTTTTTGCTAATTTACATTGCTTTTCTTCATACTTTGGAAAATCGCCAAAAAGAACAGCCGTGTTAGATAATGTTGTTAAGGTGATATTACCTAAAGCTGCTCCAACATGATGGAATTTTAATACAAAGTGCATAGAGACTGTTTATACCTGTCGAACAGAATTATTAGATTGTTTAGAAAAAATCATTGATAATGAATCAGAAAATAACACTCTAAACCAAGCTATTGGTTTAAAAAACTACTTACAAAATGAACATTTTCTTTACTGGTTAAATTTTTTCATTTAGTTATGCCTCATTGTGATATATTGTTCAAATCAATTACAAAAATGTAATATCGATGTCATAACAGTAAATAAGTGTATTGGCGTTTTTAATAGTAAAATTGAAGACATCAGAAATAAAATTTTGAATAACTATTTGGAGGAGACATCCATGCAGTCTGCCCAGAGATGTAAAACGGAAGAATCAAAAAAAGAGAATTTCATTAGAAGTTTGTGATACAATTACATCTGAGATCAAAAACAGGCTTGGCTTCAGTAATCATTTAGCAGTGTCTCAGTTATCGATTTAAAGATTATAAAAAAAGCTTTCCTCAAGATATGTTTAAATTAGTTAAAACGGAGTATCCAGTCATAAATCATTTGAAACTTAAAACTGAATTAGAAGTATTGTACAGGGTGTTCCTCAATATCATGTACATACGCAAGGGGGTGATTCTTTGGCTTATTTCATGACTGAAAGTTTATATAAACATAAGTCCGAAACGCTTCTTTACTGATCTACAGGGTGTTGAAATTTGAAGATTTTTTTTGGCATTTTTACGAGATTATAACAAGTATTTAAAACATGCAGACATAAGTTACGATTTCAAATGCGACCTGTCAAAATTAATAGCAACAGCAGATTATTCAAATAAAACTGGAGCCTACTAGACCATTTTAAAAATTTTCAATTTTATCTAGGAATTACAGAAAATAGTTTTTTATTATTTTTCTCGGTAACGGTCATATATACGGAAAAACTACAAGAGATCAAAAAGTTTCTAAATAAAACAGAAAATTCATATCGTATTTTAGAATCTACCAGCGGCGCATCAAAAAAAGTTCAGGGGGGAGAAAAGAGGTATGACCCCTGAAAAAAAATCTCCCTGTAGATTCTCACAACCATTTGGCATGCCCAATGATGTAAGCCCTACAGCGTAATCTATATTCCAAATTTGAGCTAAATATCTCAAAAGCTGCAGGAGCTCTAATGAAAAAAAAAAAAAAAATCTTCAAATTTCAACACCCTGTAGATTAGTAAAGAAGCGTTTGCGGACCTATGTTTATATAAACTTTCAGTCATGAAGTAAGCCAAAGAATTACCCCCTTGCGTATGTACATGATATTTAGGAACACCCTGTATAGCCGAGATTTTTCCAATAGTGAAGGTGCAGTTGCTTTGTTACAGCTTTTTATTAACAATAATTTCGGCTGCTCCATGCCAAAACACAGTATATGAATAAAACATGATTTTACAGGCAACCAGATTTAGTGTTTCGGCTTGGCCTGAAGTACCAATTCAACATATCTACTTGATATTTGGCATAGTGTTAGTATAATTCATTACATTTTCAGTCATATTATTAAAAAATTTTAAATGTCAAAATGACTGCAGTTTGTGCACATACTGTGTTTTTAAGTAATATAATTTGCAATACTAAACACAGTATCTGCAATGATATAATAAAGAAAATAAGAGTATACTCAAAAAATAAATGAATATTTATTAGTAATGTACATTACATACTACAGGTAATAAATTGATCTTATATTCTAAAACAGGGAACGTAAAAATAAATTATATCATTACTGCCTCCTCATCTTCTAGGTTAGTGTCGTGGTCTGTAACCAGGTCCATAGCAGTGTTGCTTTCAACCAGTTTGTGTCAAAATTCCAATCGGTTCCTTGGCATCGATGGTCCTAACACTGTTATTATTGTATTCTTTTTAGATGTTAGAACGCCTTGTTCATTTAAGATTTCAGGTTTTTTTAGTGGATTCTTGTATTCTGTAAAAAATCAATTTTCTTATAATCAATATCATCAAAATCCGTTTTGTATGCCATAGATTTTGAACCTTTTGTGAATCGCACCTCAACTAGGTTTTTCAACAAAAATCCGCGCAAAGCATCTTCCTCATTTTTTTTTGACGGTTGTCGTTTTTTTTTTGGCCCATTTGTGAAATTGGACCACATCCACGACTTGAAGATTTTTTCTGGAGCTGGCTACTACTTCTTTCAAGTCATTGTAGTCTTATACATTATGAATTTTTGCAGTTCTTTTTTTCGATGTTGCCGTGATATCCGTCAGCACTCATATGCGTGTGACCCTTTGTCATATAACGCAAAATCACTGTATCAGGACCTGTATCGCCATTCACAAGAACAATTAGTGCTGTGTACAGAATCCAACTTTTATTTTGTGCTGTACAATTATCAGTCCAAATGATAAATTCTGTTACGTCCCGCTCGGCTTCTAGAAAATGGAAAATGCCATCAACAATATTTTCCGCGTTGCGTCGGGCTACTCCCTCGTGCCACATAGAACAGTAGTTTTTATATTTTGAGTCACGTTTGAGTGATGCAAACGTTAAATTGAATGCTACTAAACGCCTTGTGAAATAACTATCCTTTATAGCAGGCATGATTGGAAGTATTATCACTGTTTGTAAATCCATTGAAAAAATTCTAACCCCATCATTGTCTTCAATTGGACTGTCTTCTTTATATCTGTGGTTTGCTTTAGAAGCTTTTCTCTTATGGGAATTATATTCTTCTTCTGTTTGAAAGGACTGGATATCGACCATTGACTGTATAATTCTATTTTGCACATCCCAGGATATTTTATGTTGAAGTTGGTGTACATACTTTTCACAGTTAGGTCCCTTGGCAAGTATTTGATATTTGGAACGTTTGCACGCCTGTAATGGCTCACACTTGGGTGGTAGCTATTAATATGCTCTGATATCAGGGTTCTGTCTTTAGTTCTCTTTGAGTTGCCAGTTTTCCCCCTATTTTCTTTTACGCCAGAACACAGCTGGGCACTTTTTACAGTAGCGCATAATTCTGTAATCACCGAATCGTTCGAATATTCCAATGTATGTAGGAAGAACTTGCGGCAAACAGAAATACTTTTGTTGTGTTTTTCAAAAAAAATATTCGCGAGTATCGTTTTTTTTTGTACATTTCGCCACCAGATACACTGAGTTCTACAGTCCTCCTCTTGACAGGCATAATTTGTACATTTTTGGCCGTCTATGTTCACCTTGCACCGTAGTCCAATATCCAGTAATTTTCATAAAGTTGTATGCGTTCTTCCTCAGTAAATGTTGAGTAGCACTTTTTTTACATTTTTCGGAACAGGCTTGTCGCATGGGATGCTTCGCTTTATTTCGATCAGTTTTTTGCTGCAGTGTTAAACGCTTGTACTTAACATGTTCCTTTAGTCCTTTTTTTTACAGGATATAAAGCATTGAATATATTACCTTGAGCCGTCTTATCAGCAGCAAGAATCTCAGCTGATTTATATTCTGTTATTACTGATCCTTTAACGGCTTCGCTTTCAGCAGTGGTTGCCTTTTCAAGAAGAAATTCCTGCACCTGCATCTTATTTTGCTCTTCCACATATTGTGTCTCGTCTAAATTATCTTCAAACAGCACCAACTGATGATTGATTAGACCATTATCGGAATCGCTGATCTCAAAATCGGGATCAGCAATACTGTCGTCCCCATCTTCACTAAACTCGTTTTCCTCTATTTCATATTCAATGCTATTTTGCTCTGATTGACTAAAATTAAAGAAGGCGCAAAGTTAAAATCTTTATTTACGTAGGTATTACCCCACTTCACCCCTTTAACTAATTTTTCACTTAATTCAACAGACGGTTTCTTGCGAATAATTTACTGACTTATATCAAAGTAAATAATGACTTTATTATTGTTTTCTCTTGCACAAAGGAAAAAGAGCACACTTTTAGTTATTGTTTTGGTGATTGGAAAGTGGCAGAGGTAATACCAAAAAAGTTTAGGTTATGAAACTACATAACTGCACAAATTATACAAAAACAACCGTTGAAAAGAATACTCACCCATTAGTTCTGAGACACATGGACAATATTAATTCCGTACGAGTTAATCTTAACCCTCGGGACATTTTATTTATGGCACTAATCATCAACAACGAATGACAAAGTTCAAATCACTATATAGGTTAGAATTTTTATACAACTTGTATAAATGTATAAAACACAGTATCTACCACATACTCTGTTTTGGATTGGAGTGGTGTAACATATTTGACGTCTAAAACCGAAATAAAACACAGCATCTACCACATACTGTGTTTTGAAACTGTAAGAGGTATATACTCTGTTTTGGAATGGGTAGGATGGTTGACAACTGCAGATACTGTGTTTTGGATATGCATTAACTTCTAAGCTAGCAGAGATAAAACCTTAAAACCCAAATAGAAAATTGAAGAGCAACACAGTATGTACATATTCATGAGAAACTAATTTTTAGATAAAATGTTGGATACTGTGTTTTGGCATGGAGCAGCCGATTTGTGCAATACTTTATCTGAAAGTGTCAAACTGTTAAAAATCTTGTGTACTCTCCCTATGACTACCGTCGAAAGTGAACGTTATTTCTCCACCTTAAAAAGAATAAAGACATTTTTAAGAAATACCATGGGTCAGGAAAGGTTATCTTCTTTAGCTATGCTTACCATAGAAAGGGCATTAATAAAGAAGATAAAAGACTTTAATGAAAAAGTAACTGACCACTTTGCATCTCAAAAAGATCGGAGGATCGACTTGGAATTTAAATCACTTTAAAAGGTAGGTAATACAGTAAACTTTTCTAATTGACCTCCCTATCTCTTGACCCACGAACCGCCACTGTTAAAATCTCTAAAATCTCCGAAAACAAGTATTTTGGTATCTAAAATAAAATTTATTTGTTCCAGTGCTTCAAAAAATAATTCATATTGGTCTAATTGTAAGTTAGTACTAGGTGGTATATAAATAACAAAAATATAAATAGTTATAAATTGAAATTGACATTTACAGCACAAAATATCAATTGTAGGAAATGAAGCTGAAAAATATGGTAGTTCAATTTTTTCTGACCTTAATTCATTTTTACATGCTAGAAGTACACCTCCACCTGTTGTATACTCTGTGATATGTAATTTCCTGTCACTTATGTATACATTGTATATTTCAGGGAAAAGTTCAGTACTTAACACTTCCTCCTGTATCCAGGTTTCGGTTATGGCTATCAAGTCAAATTCGCCTTGTGCAACAGATGGGTAGAATTGCTGGATTTTGCTGTTAAGTCCTCTTACGTTTTGATAACTACAAGTCAGTTCTTGGGTGTTTTTGGGCGTTATTAGTTTAAATAATCGGTAATAATTTTTGGGATGCCATTTACGTATTTGATTCTACAGTTGTTTTCTCCTGAATTTTATCGTTCGATTAATTCTTTTTTAATGGTTTTGTAGTAAGACTGTTGCCTAGGAGTTCGATCAAGTGCGATCGATATGTGTTTGTATAGGCGATTGCCTTTGAGGTTTTTTGCTTTACCAATAACGTTTCGCACAACTTGTTCATCTAATCGTGTCAAAGGCTTTAGAAAAATCAGGCAATACTAAAGCGGTTACCTTTTTTTCGTCAGCGCTTACTGCAATATCATCAACAACTCTAATGAGAGCAGTAGAAGTGCTGTGATCCATTCTAAAGCCTGATTAATTTTCATGTACGATATTATTTTGATTAGCAAACTTAAAAAGCTGCCTATGCACTTTTTTTAATATCTTAGATATAACTGCTGGCAAGATACTTATAGGCCTTAGATCAGTTAAAGATTTCTTTAGCAAAGGAATAATTCAGGCTTCCTTCCAGAAATCAGGGAAATATCCCTGTTCAAGACAGTAATTATCTATAAAAGGTGTCTCAATGGTGCGTCAAAGTCCCATTTGTAAACATATATAGGGAGTTCTTTTTAAAGAAAAAAACCTCGAAGATGTTTCGCTGTAGCCAATCACCCTGTATATTTCAAAATATTTTAAAAATGTGCGCCTTTTGACACTGTACCACGTTAATAAAAGAATAATTTTCCAAAGTCTTCTAATAAGGCCCATATTGGAATTTGGGACACCCTGTATGCGTTATGTAAGGTGAAATTTGTGGGCAACATTGGTTTAGCATTGTCAGTGAAATTTCATCTTCTCCACAAGCAATTGTTTTAAAACTCATTATTCAGTTCAATACCTTCCTGATTCCTCTAAAGGATTTGTCAGAGAAGTTTGCAGAATTCAAATCTCGACAAATATTGTCACTAAAGTAAATAAAAAAGTCAAAATCTACAAAAGACAGAAAAATTATCAAATGGTTGCGTGAGAAAGATTGTTTTTATTTAAAAGCTGATAAGGGCAATAAGGTTGTTATTTTAGGGTAAACAATCTGATCAGTAATGGTCCTTATAAAAAACTTTCTAGAAATCCATTACCAAAAATAGTTACAGAAGTAAGAAATGTACTTAAATCCTGCAACAACGTTATTACTCCAACTTTAAATAGGAAGTTACATGTATCTAATCCAAGTGTACCTAGATTGTACTGCTTGCCTAAGATACATAAACCTGGAAAGTCGGTACGTCCTATTGTTTCAGTAATCGGATCACCGACTTACCACCTATCAAAATGGTTAACATGTGATTAATTCCAACGATTTCATTAACAAGGTGAAAAATATTCACTTGCAAGAAGGTGATATTTTGATCTCTTTTGACGTTTGTTTATTGTTTCCAAGTGTTCCGATACCACAGACCTTGAACTACCTTAAGGATCTACTCGAATTAAAGAATCTCAGTCAAGATGTAGTAAAAGAATATTTTAAACTCACTAAACTTTGCATGAAACAAAATTGTTTTCGATTCAACGATAATTTCTTCGAACAACATGAAGGAACATGGGTAACTTTTTGTCACCATTCATTGCCAGTCTCTTCATGAACAGATTCGAGACGGAAGCAAAAGAAGAATTCGAGTATCTCCCCAGGGTTTGGCTTAGGTATGTCGATGATATTTTTGCAGTGTTCGATACAAAAGTCGCTGATTTTATATCTAAATTAAACAGTCGTTTCGCGTCAGTTAAATTCACATATGAAACTAAAAACTCTGGACAACTACCATTTTTAGATGTATGTATTAATAATTAGAAATAGGGAAAATAAGTTAGAATTTGACATATACAGAAAAAATACCAGTACTCTAAAACATATTCCTAAGGACTCTCACCATTGTGCACAACACAAAATGGCGAGTTTTAATATTCTAGTCCATCGTCTATTAAGCTTCCCCCTCAATAAGGAGAGGTTTGAAAAAGAAAAGGCATTGATTAAGGATATAGCTGCGAGTAATGGATATTCTGTAAGTTTAATTGATAAAATAATTAGGAAGCGAAAGTTTAAAGAGTCGCTTCGAAATTCCTTTCAAATTGAAAGAGAAAATCCGAAATTTGCATCGATTCCATTCGCTCCTCGATTCACCCGTGGTATTGGTAGGATTTTTAAAGATGTAGGTATGACAGTGGTTCATTCATCGGGAAACAAACTACAACAACCTTTAGGCAATCCAAAAGACAAAATTGAAACAAACGAAAAGTCGGGGATTTACGAAATTAGCTGTAAGGACTGTAATCAAAAATATGTTGGACAGACTAGACGATCAATTCAAACTAGATTCAAAGAGCATATGGCCCATCTCAAATATGGTAGAACAGATAATTCTAGTGTAGCCCAACATGCGTTTGAGAACAACCATAAAATAGATATTAGCAATTTAAGATTAATTAGGAACGTAACAAATACTAGACAGCTGGATGCATTTGAAAGCTTGGAAATCATAGTGTAAAAATAGTATGAATAGTGACAGAGGGCCTATCCCAAATAGCCCGCTTTATTGGTTAGTGAGTAACGGTTCACCAAACCGTGCCGGTTCGGTGAACCGTGACAATAGTTTAGGTATAAATAAGGTAGATTGTTAGCATAAGTTTAGTTTCAATCATCTCCAGATGATGCCAACTTGGTTGGCGAAACGTGTGTCGAGTGGTATAGTGTTTTGGTATTTCGTGGAAAACTATGTCAGTGTTAACTTGTTATAATATCACGAACTTCTTTAACAGTAGATATTTTTTAGAAAAGATGAATAACATAATCAATATAAGGAGAAAAGATAATTAGGAGATCATAAGTTTTGGTATTCTTAATGAACATAACTATTTTGTGACCAAAAGTTGCTCCAAAAATTAGGTTTCTTTTGAAATATCTACCTAAAACTTTTATAGTAGCGCATTCAGGTAAGAATGATAGTAAAAAATGTAGAAAACTATAAACAATTTATTGTTTTCAGTATCACCATATTAGGATTGAAAGGATGATTATGTAATACCCAAATAATCAATTTATTTTTCCTAGAAATATTTTAATTAGCATTATATTATTTATAAAAATTAATGCATTATAACTTGTGGTTTCTTAGTCTTCTTACTTTTGTGCCACTACAGGAATTATTAGGTTGCAAAATTGATGTGTTATCTAAAACCTATACATTTTGTCGTTTTCATTACACCTTGATAATTTTCTGAATAAATACCGTATTCAGGACCTGACACCTCACTTGATTATAAGTCACAGTAAGTTAATGAAGTACAAAAATTAACTTCTGTTTCTTATATAGCTAAATTATTCATTAATTTTATGTTACTTAAGCTTTAATTCGCTTTTTTTAATAAAAATAAAAAGAAAAATTAGTTGTAATATATCTTATATTCCATTTATACAGGGTAAGTTTTAAATGCGTAGTTATATTTTAACCCTCAATATATTTCGTCGTGTACAATTGATTGGTACTGTCAAAAATTTCTTTTGAACAAAAAAAATTTTTTAGTTTCTGATAATTTTATTGTCCTCCAGCAATTGACATTTTGATAGTCACTGGATAACTTTGTAAACGCCGTTCAAGTGTTGCCACTTCCAGAGTTCGTCATCACAATTATCCTAACTCATGAATTGCAAATTTTGAATTTTTAAAAAAATTATTACCCTTTTGTCACGGACATTTTGTGAGACGATATTAGACTTATTTAATATCAGTGTAGATGCCACACCAAAACAAATGTAATAGTTTATAAAACATTGAGCTCTTTTTAAGAAAGCATGATATCTGTACGCACTGGCCGAAAATAAGAAATAAACCTCAAGGCGCGATTGATTAGTCCTTTGTGGGAAGCGACACTTGTCACTTGTAGCTTTCTCTTAAAATAAAAGTTGTTGAAATTATCTGTTTATTTATTTTTCCTTGTAAAATTAGGTAATTCTGACAATTTTTTTATAAATAAACAGAACTCGTCACGTAAGCACCAAATATTAAAAATATGCAATAGTTCTTCTGTGTATTTTAAATTATTTTTATTATCTCTAATTTATAGTTTAAGTTTAATATGGTTCATTTCTAAAAATGAATTATAGTTGAAAATAATCATTTTAAAAAGACGCATTTACTTTAAGAGAACGAAAAAACAGATTTGTTCACTTACCTAGTACAATAGTTACTACATGAATATATCATATGAGCTTGACGTGTAGATATCATTCCATAGCCGTTTTGCTTGTCTAACATTTTCATCTAATTGAAAATATGCCTTTAACACAGCATCTGAATAATAAAATTATTCGCTATGGTTAATCACTACTTTTCACAAAATGAACCACCAAATTATAAATAATAAGTTTCGGTAACATAGTAACTCAAAACTTCGAATCACAAATGTAAACACAAAAGACTATAAATAACGGTATTAAACACATCTTTGTAAATGCCAATGCAGACAGGTACGCGAACACTCGCGAACTATCAATAACACTAATTTTTACATGGGGTGTAGTTGTTGCCAGATGTGTGAGATTTTCACATAGGTTATAAATTTCATTATAAATAAATCATGATGCTTTTCAAAAAATTTCTATTGATCTAACTGACGGTTAATTTAGTTAACTGAGCATTGAAAACCGGGTCTTACCATCGCAACAGAAACAACAGAAAACAGCAAAAGACTATTATTTATTTGGGCTTGCACAACTAGCGCTGTTTACGCGAGGTTCCGATTTATAAAGATCTACGTACACGGTATAAAATTTAATTCAGTTTACTCTTTTTTAATGGAAGAACTGACCGAGGTCGGGGCTGATGACCTAAATTTGACTTTTTTATTAACTTCTGCTAATATTGGTGTAAAATGGTAGACATTTTTAAATAATAGTTTTATTACTTAAAAAAAGTGCAGGTACACGAGGGAAAATAATGATATAAATACCATGAAAATGATATGTCTGGCAACACTGATTAGGTGCGTGGTTAGATGTGTGAAGGTCATAGGTTACATACGCCACGCTAATATCGCAGTTCACATTATGGCGTGGTTGAATTTTTATCATGTAATGGCCTATCCAGAATAAAATGCTGTTTTCTCAAGAAAAAATTGATCTTCTTCATAAAAAATGACGTATACTATCCTCCTAACCGTCCAGAGTATTATGGAGGGGAAAAATGTAAACTGTTAGGTATGTCCAGTGTAAAAAGTGACAGAAGTGTGTGAAAATACTGCAAACTATTTTCCACCACCTGATTGTTATTGTGTTGCACCTTCAGTGTTTTACTATTAGAGGCCCCCTACACATTTCAAATTATTGTAATAGCAGAGGGTAAATACCTACTTCTTTTATAAACTTTAAAAAATGAGATGGGAACATTAAATTCCTCTCGAGATTCCCTAAAAAGTTTACTGTTCATCGGAAAATTTAGTTTTAGTTGTACATTCCATATGAAACACTCAAAAATAAATGTTGGTTGGTGCGAAAAAAACTCAAAATTGTACATTTCTCACATTGAAAGGTATTTCAAAATGTTTAAAAATCATTTCAAATGGAGCAATTAACTGTTTAAATAGGTAATTACTGCTAGGGCTCGGTTTTTCAATCGTGGGTTAGCTAAACTTACACTTTTAGAATTCGAATTTTTTCAATTTTACATTTGCTTTAGAAGTGGTTATAGCAACAAATATTTTATGCCAAAGTAACTTTTTATTTGAAGTGGTTTGTATTAGAATCTCATCGATTTTTGTGAAAATATAATGCTAGATATCCTCCAACTCATGTTAACTCACGATTGTAGAATCGCGCCTAGGTGAGAGAATTGCATAAGAAATGCGGCAACGTTGCTTCGGTCTATTACATCATTTTAGCTAAGATATAGAATGTTGCCAGTAACCAGCAGTTCCAAAACAGTTTCATCGTATTGTAGTGAAAGTCGATAACTCAGTTACACGTGGCAATTAAAAAAAATGTGTGAGAGGGTTCCTACAGATGTCAAGAATCGATGGTTTAAATATAACTACACACTTAAGACTCACCCTGTATGTTTAAGTAACATTTTATCGCAATCATATAATATTAATTACAAAAATGTGTGACTAATTAACAATCGTACGTCGTTCCCTAGGTATAAAATTTTAAAGGTTGCTGTAGTTTTTGATTAATGAGAATTTACTCGCAAGTCAAATAACCATGAAGTTACAACCAGTGAGATTGAAATTTAATCGATCATCTACTGTTTAAAAAGGCCAAGGAAAAAGATGTGTGCATTCACACGTAAAATAGACCCGATAGTTGTGGCATTTGAACTATTAAATCGAAGTTTGTAGTTGTTTTGCGTATTAAAAATAATCAAAATTTAATAACATAATGCTTATCGAGATAACTACTATTTAACGGACATTGCTTCTGAAAGTAGTATAGAATCTCTAAACTGTGACACACTGATAGAATATTCATTCAAACTGAAAGGAAAGAAATAACAACTCAAAATTTCAAATTGGTAATAGACAATATGATGGAGGAACGAACAGAGAATTAGGCATAAGATTACAACAGAACTGATAAAATATTTAGGAGTTTTAGAATTTATACCGAGAAATTTTAAAATTTTGGAGTGTACTTCAGTGTTAGTAATACATCGAAGTTCAAATCCTCTTAAGTAGATTTGCTAAGCTAAATAAATAAAACTTTTACGACCAAAAACACATGTTCTCCTTCATGTTTGACACAAAATATTCACTTTGTAAGATTTTTAAACATACTATCTCAGTAACATTTCTTGCACGCCTCTGATTTAGATATTAAAATACTCTGCCCTAAAACATTGTTATTTTATAATAACGACCTTAGAA
The DNA here is from genome assembly GCA_029963845.1 of Rhamnusium bicolor. NCBI lineage: Eukaryota > Metazoa > Arthropoda > Insecta > Coleoptera > Cerambycidae > Rhamnusium > Rhamnusium bicolor. The sequence goes on along the minus strand of JANEYF010005426.1, from coordinate 1,391,103 downwards.
CTCTTACCATTTCGCAGTGAGCAAATCCTCATAAACTTAATTTTCAGTATTACTCTGTCTGTTGAAGTCACAGGATATAAGGTTTTATCTAAAGTTAGTCCATTTACTTCGCGAAACTTGCTGGGGGTGCTAAATGAAGTCGTTATGATAGCTTCACTCACCACATTTTAATTCAGCGGGGGGTTGATGTAATTTCAGTATATATTTAATGCAAAATAAGTACCACATTTTGTTTTAAATCAACGCAAATATGACAGATATGTTGTTAAAGTTTTTGAAATTTGCACAATGAAAAATTAATTTGAAATTAAATTACGTTTTGAAATTATCTAGGTCTACTAATTTTATGGTAGTGATTAAACACCACTGGTAATACAAAACCCTATAACCCTGAGGGTACCTCAACGGACATTGAGTGGGAAAGGGCTACACATTTAGAGACAATGGACACACACCCAATGTCCGAATATGATAGGATTAATTTCTACTTCCTCGACCGGGGATCGAACCCGGGACTCCATCCATACCATTTTTCTATTTTAATACATTTATTAATTATTTATGTGAGTGGCAAGTGTCCTTACCATTCGACCACTGGCGGTTCTTCTATAGGGTCATTTGGTCAATGACCTCCCACATACAAATAAAAAAATAGAGTTATTCATTTTGTGAAGTTAAAAAATATATAATATATATATTTTTAATATTCTTAAAAAATATATTAAAGTTTCTAGTTCATTCTATGCACAGTACTATTCCAATATCTAGATCATTACATTATTCATTTATAGAATTTAAAAATTTTGGGTCAATCCACAACGTGTCCTCAAAGCTAGCTACGGACCGAATTTACAACGAATTAAAGTGAAATAGACTTATGCGCGAATCGTCAGAAAGCAAAAGAACAGAAAACACTGGCGGGGATAATGTCTCTGACGACCCTGACACGGTAACGCACGAAGTTTAGTAGAGCAGTCGCTAGTCAGCAGTCTTAATGCTGACTAGGTACGCGTTGGTCGGTAAATTCTGTTGTGTTGTTTTTAATGTTTTTATTTGTGAACATTTTATTAGTAAATCTCTACTTGTCGTGAAATTAAGTAAAACAGTGTTTTTGGTGTTTACTATTAAATATGAGTGTTGTACAAAATATATTAAACTGAAAGATGGACATAAGTTGGGTTATGAAGACCGAGTGAAATTCAAAGGTGGTGGCCGTCCAAAACCTAATATGACGTTAAAGCAAACATCTCTTGATAAAAAAAGAAGTTAATAGGTAATTAAAAAAAGTTATCCTTCAGCATATTTTATTCATTGTTACGCTCATCAACTAAATTTAATTTTACAAAAAGCATCAAGTCAGGATAAAAGCATACACATTTTTTTTTGCTAATTTACATAGCTTTTCTTCATTCTTTGGAAAATCGCCAAAAAGAACAGCCGTGTTAGATAATGTTGTTAAGGTGAAATTACCTAAAGCGGCTCCAACACGATGGAATTTTAATACAAAGTGCATAGAGACTGTTTATACCTATCGAACAGAATTATTAGATTGTTTAGAAAAAAATCATTGATAATGAATCAGAAAACAACACTCTAAACCAAGCTATTGGTTTAAAAAACTACTTACAAAATGAACATTTTCTTTACTGGTTAAATTTTTTTCATTTAGTTATGCCTCATTGTGATATATTGTTCAATCAATTACAAAAATGTAATATCGATGTCATAACAGTAAATAAGTGTATTGGCGTTTTTAATAGTAAAATTGAAGACATCAGAAATAAAATTTTGAATAACTATTTGGAGGAGACATCCATGCAGTCTGCCCAGAGATGTAAAACGGAAGAATCAAAAAGGAGAATTTCATTAGAAGTTTGGGATATAATAACATCTGAGATCAAAAACAGGTTTGGCTTCAGTAATCATTTAACAGTGTCTCAGTTATTTCACGCAGATCGATTTAAAGATTATAAAAAAAGCTTTCCTCAAGATATGTTTAAATTAGTTAAAACGGAGTATCCAGTCATAAATCATTTGAAACTTAAAACTGAATTAGAAGTATTATATAGCCGAGAAGATTTTTCCAATAATGAAGGTGCAGTTGCTTTGTTACAGCTTTTTATTAACAACAATAATTTGTGCAATACTTTTTCTGAAAGTGTCAAACTGTTAAAAATCTTGTGTACTCTCCCTATGACTACCGTCGAAAGTGAACGTTGTTTTTCCACCTTAAAAAAGAATAAAGACATTTTTAAGAAATACCATGGGTCAGGAAACGTTATCTTCTTTAGCTATGCTTACCATAGAAAGGGCATTAATAAAGAAGATAAAAGACTTTAATGAGAAAGTAATTGACCACTTTGCATCTCAAAAAAGACCGGAGGATTGACTTGGAATTTAAATCACTTTAAAAGGTAGGTAATACAGTAAACTTTTCTAATTGACCTTCCTATCTCTTGACCCACGAACCGCCGTTGCATTCGACCACGAAGCAACATAAATCTTTTCACGTTTTCTTGTGACCGCCATATTGCATTTTTACGTCGTCAGAAAGAGGATGATATAGAAGAAAAATAACGTCGTTACCACAATACTAGTACACCTAGATAATTTCCAAATGTTGCAATTGAAAACTCTCATCTAATTATTAGTTTATACTAAGCTTCTACTGTCAGTACTGAACAAATTATTACAAATATAAAAAAAATTATCCTTTAGTTTCTACACCATAACTTGGAAATGGCACGCAATATCTTAAACTTCTTGTATATTCTTAACCAATGTTATATTCCCCAATTTTTTTCCTAATTTAACTAAAACCTTGTATCTCTGCACATTTCCCAGGTCCCAATGTTGAGCTTGTAAATTTTACCACCTTGTATGTGTGAAAATGTAATAAATGAAAATTATTGCTAAGACGGTTACTAGTACGATCTAAATATAGTAGGAAGTATTATTAATTATTACACATTTTTTAATATGAAAAATAAACCGAAATTCTCCATTAAAAACAATCTAATTTAAATTATTACCCAGATTTGAACATTTCAGTACTAAACAAAATTTTTATTTTCGTGTCGAGTAATATGTTTTAAAAATAAACAACTAAGAACGAACAGAATCTATAGGTACCTATTTTATGACGGCCTTTTTTATTTTTAGAAACTTTATTGAAAATAATTTTATTTCGCCACAGCAAACTTTATCCTGTTTTGCGTTTTATTTACTTTGGTACAACGATGGCTGTACAATTCTCTGTATCCTAAACTTTATATTTGAATTGGCGGAAGGATATATATCCAATGAATTCGCAACGCTAAATTCCTATTCTCTAGATTTTATAATATTATTATTACTTTATAGTAACGTAATTCTTTTAAGATGCACAAACAAAAACATCAGAATAAAAATAATGATAACAATAATAATAATAATAATATTACATTTACTTTCAACAGATAAAAATGCCCAATTACAGGAAAACAATGAAAACATACAATAACATAAAGCAATAAAAATGATAAAGTCAGTGATAAAAAGTCATCTTTAGACTTTGTAGTAATTTGGATGTCATAACGTAAATAACAGGGAAGAACAGGAGCAGACAGTACATAGTATATTATCTTTACATAACATCTCACTGTTTCGTCGCCTTTGTTTGTCCTACTGATTGGTATTACCTTCTACGGTAATTTTTCCTTTTATTTTATTATTGTTCACTCTTATTTTCTGAATGAGTGTTTCAGTGCCCCTCCTACCAACTTTTAGGTGAGCATAGACTCATTTTTAATCACTGATATTCCACTCTCACGGCGCTTCATCAGCCCGTCGAGCACCACATCACATTTCGTGGTAGTTTCTAGAAATTTCAGTACAACGTTTAGGGCCCGACATTATTTAACAACTCTCCCCATCATCTAACCCTCACCAGTGCTCCGTATCCCCTGCGTCATCTCCAGCTGGTGGCAGCCAATCAACGTTTGGCGTTTTTTCAACGGCACATGTTTCATTATAGTGGATTTATTAACTATTGGACCGGATTTACGTATGACAGTTTAACGCCCTGTACCATATTTAACAAACAACACACAAAACATCACTCTTTGTGAAAACGCGGACTTCCTCATCAATTTGTACGTTCACTAATGCACTGCACTAAACAGAAAATACCGAATAAATAAAAAATGTCTTTATACTCGCCACACACAGAACAAATTGCTAACCAAGGGCGGTCGGTCCATGGAAGCAAGGGAAGCAGTGCTTCCCTTGAGATTATTAAAAAATAAACACATAATTAGAACCTAATTATTATTTATCACATAATATATTAATCATTAAAATTTACTTTTACCCAATTTCAATAGACACTGCCCTGCATTTCAACAGCTGAGATAATGTTGCACGATAAAACCGTAACGATGACGCACTCGATTAATCGAGCCAACACGAACTCGCGCGACTTCGATAATAACTGATATAAGCAACTTCTTGAAATGCATCCCATCCCCCACTTCATAATCTTGATATCTGAGCCACATAGCATAGTAATAAGTCTTGTTTTATAGATTTTAATATTATACTTAAGATTAATCTTCCCAGTATTATTCTCAGCTTTTGTGCTATATTTGTAAAAACTTTTTTGGTGTTTCTAAACCTGTGGTGTGGCGACGTGATTTTTAAAACGTTGAACATTAGTGTGCGTATAAGCAGTTTTAGAATTGCTTATTCAATATGGAAGCTGGTCCTAGCACTGTGGACAATATTATTTGCGTTTGTATGGTGTGCAATTTGTTGAAAAAGGGATTTTCAATATATTCGTTTCAAGATAAACTGGATATTATTAGAAACGGGAGACCAACACCTGATTTAAAACTTTTAAAAACGAAAGTTAAATCATGCTATAGGTACTTTAATATTGAAATGTACAGTGCTAATCAGTGGTTAACCGGTTGTGAAAATTTGTGTAAATTGTTTTGTTGGCCATGTGTACTGTTCACAAATGAAAAAGGTGTTTGGAATAAAAATGGCTTTTCAGATTTAAGCAACATTCACAAAGTGACAGAGGCATGGTAAATGTGAAACTCATTTGCGAGCGGTTCTAAAAAAAAAACATTTGGAAAATCACGAATTGAGCATTCATTAGATCAGCAGTTGAAAGAAAGTGACCTTAAGCATAATGAACTTGTAAAAAAATCGAGGTGTTAAAAAGACTTATTGACATTGTTTGTTTTCTGGGCGAAAATGAACTTAGTTTTAGAGGTCATACTGAATCTCGGTGCGTTGCTAATAGGGGCAACTTCATCAATTTAGTTGATTTATTAGCAAAATACGATACAATTTTAAGTAACCATCTGGAACACTCCACGGTATTTCGCGGTACATCAAATCATATTCAAAATAATTTGATTCAGTCGATAAGCAATATTGTTTTAAAAAGGATCAAGCAAGAAATAAAATAGCTCCTTTTGTTGCAATTATGTTAGATGAAACAACCGATATTACGAATATTAGTCAAATACATAAATCCAAATGGGAAAGTCCAAGAGCGCTTTTTAAGATTTTTAGACGTAACAACGCAGAGAACGGCTGCAGCTTTATATGCTACAGTTTGTCAGATAGTCGATGATCTACAGTATGGTGCTAAACTTATCGCCCAAAGTTATGATGGGGCCGCTGTAATGGCTGGTGAATTGGGGGGCCTGCAGGCCAAAGTAAAAGAGACTTTTCAGAATGCAATATTTGTACATTGTTTTGCGCATCGATTAAATTTAGTTCTTGCTCAAACTGCAGCGTGTCTTAAAGAGTGCAAAGTATTTTTTTCAAGTATTAGTGGAACAGCTGCCTTTTTTTTCAAAATCATCAAAACGACACGAGCTTTAGATTTGGAAGTACAGAAGAGACTTCCCAGAGTTGCTCCAACACGATGGAATTACAATGGGAGGCTAGTACAAACTGTATCTGAATATCGACAGCCTCTAATTGATTTATTTGAAAATATTTTACAAAGCAAAGATGATTGGGACACTAAGACTTTGAATGGATCCAGAGGTTACTTAGATTCATTGAGAAGAGACTTTGATTTTAATTTTTTGTTAAATATTTTCTCCGAAATATTCCCATTTACTGACAATTTATTCAATATTTTGCAAACAAAATCAAAAGACGTTAGATTTTGTATAAAAGAAAATTGAAAAATTCAAAAATTTGATTTGTAACAAAAGAAATGAATTTGAAAAGTTCTGGGAGAAAACTAGTAATGACAGTTTAGAGCTGCAAAGAAAAAGAATACGAACTGAATTTATAGTGGATCGTAGAACTTCATGTCGAAGACTTTTTATCGAAATTTTGGACAATATCACTGGGCAGCTAAATAATAGATTTAAAAATTTTAGTGATATACAATTTTTAGAATTGTGTAATTTTAATGAATTTAAAAATAAACAGTTTCTACAAAACGCACTTCAGTCATTGAGTGATAACTACAGAAATTTTTTTGATATAGTTGGGTTACGATTGGAACTTTCAGTTATTTACGCTACAGAAGATATTAGTCAGAAACATAACGCCAACGAACTGATTATCTTTATAAAAGAAAATAGTTTGGAGCAGGCCTACTCTGAAGTGTTGAAATTGTGTAAGTTAGTGTTGACGATACCTGCAACTAGTGCTTCGGTTGAACGCAGTTTTTCGACCTTAAAAAGAATAAAAACTTTTTCAAGAAATTCATCCAGTGAAGAGCGGCTTTCAAAATTATCCCTGTTGACAATAGAAAGGGACTTTGTGAAGGAGATGTCCCAAAATTCAAACTTTTACGACGAAGTTATTTCCGATTTCGCAAAAAAGGAGAGGCGGATTAAACTACATTATAAATAGGTAGGTATGTGCATGTTAACTAATTAACTAGCCGGCTCGATTTATAGTTGGCTAGAGAGTGCACGATGGCAAGTGTGACCGAACAAACTCTATTTCGCTGCGGAATCGATCCCCGCCACCGGCACTGGCAATGTCGGTGGGTATGGTTGTGTGTCTGCGTTTTTTTTCATAAGTGTAACCCTCGCTCGTGCAGCTTCGGTGTTTTTATGTTTATTGAGGAGTGGCGGTCCTACAAGTGTACTTTTTTTCTAGATATCATAACTTTGCGGCTTTCGACATTTGCTTTAAAATGATTATACCGAAGCCACGCCCCTTTTCTTAAAAAAATTTTTGCCTCGCTTCGCTCGGGGCTTCGCACTACCTATCACCCTATATCACAAACTGCTTCTCCTGTATCAAAACTCACCGCACGCCCCTGTTGCTAACTAGAGTGTTTTTGAATTGAATAAATTACAAATTGCATAGAGCATGTAAACAAATGGAAGGTAATCACCCAGCGACGCAAACAACATTCGCTTTTGACACTACATATATAGTTTATCACAAAAATACTGTGCATGTAAAAAATATTCCAAAAAACTGCCATAAAAACTCAAAGCCAGCGCTCTCACATGCCGACAAAACCTAATTATCGACATACAGAACCGTATTTTAAATTTCTATGTATTACAATAAACACAATAATACAACAGATGTAAAAGTAGGGTCTTCGATAAATAGATATCTGATATCGCTTCTGTGAAATTAAAAAATCTTTCTCTGTTTTACTCTAACTTAAAATCTAACTAAATTAAAATTAGCAAGTAAGTAATTCTCTTGTTGCTCAATTTCGCAAATAATAATGTAACATATTAAATTAATATTGTTGTCTAGCTTTTCGTTCATATTACCCTTCCTGAATTAATTTACATAGTTTGTTCTGGAACTTCTGTTAGGTATACTGTTTTTTCACGGCTCCTGCGTCTCTGTCACATTCTTTCATATTTCTGTAAACATTTAAAACTATTTTTTGTGACTGCTGGGATGCTGTTTTGAAACTTTCTTTGTAATTTGTAAACATTACCATCTTCCACATCTTCCTGACATTCTTTGCTGGTTGAGGATCTTCCCAAGGCCTGACCATTTTCCAGTACTATTTTATCACAGCCACTTGTAAACAGAAAACACCCGAATAGTCACCGCTCTCCAAAATATTTATAAAAACACAACTGTATATATCTGTTAAACACTTTAAGTTGTCACAATCTGCTAAAATATATAATGTAAACACAAACTGTAAAAAACGCACTTATTACTGACACACCGATGAAAATTCCTAATCTAATTCTTAAAAGCAATACCTTCGAAAATACCACCTATTGACTTACTAGAATATTTTATTAACCCATCTAATACTGGTACACTTTCGTCGTCCTTCGCGAAACACATAAATTCAAAATTCGACCTTATATCCAAAGAAAGACGCAAGGGGAGTAACAAAAAGACCACGAAGATAACAAGTGTGCTGTTTATAGAGATCGAATCGCGCACTATTATTAGAAGGCTTAGGAATCTTAGTTAAAACAAGTATGTTTTTGTTAACTTCTTATTTTAATCATGTCAGAACATACTGTATATAAGAAAAATTATGTTTTATGTATTAAGTAATACATCATACTTATTATTTAACATGGTGTAAAAAAATAAAGCATGCCCCACTCTCCCTTCAAATAACTGTCGGTAGCTGGATCGGCAGCATATGAATTTTTTATGTGCACAGTATACATACCAATACCAAAGAAGTGTATATCACCGGCTGTTCTTCTATAGGGTCATTTGGTCAATGACCTCCCACATACAAATAAAAAAAATAGAGCTATTCGCTTTCTGAAGTTTAAAAATATATAATATATATATTTTTAATATTCTTAAAAAATATATTAAAGTTTCTAGTTCATTCTATGCACAATACTATTCAAATATCCAAATCGCAGGATTTCGTATTCATTACATTATTCATTTATAGAATTTAAAAATCTTGGGTCAATCCACAACTTGTCCTTAAAGCTAGTTACGGACCGAATTTACAACGAATTAAAGTGAAATAGACTTATCCGCGAATCGTCAGAAAGCAAAAGAGACAGAGAACACTGGCGGGGACAATGTCCCTGACACATTTTACAGAAACGATAACGCACGAACTTCAGTAAAGCAGTCTTAATGCTGACTAGCTACGCATTGGTCGGTAAATTCTGTTGCGTTGTTTTTAATGTTTTTATTTGTGAACATTTTATTAGTAAATCTCTACTTGTCGTGAAATTAAGTAAAACAGTGTTTTTGGTGTTTACTATTAAATATGAGTGTTATACAAAATATATTAAAACTGAAAGATGGACATAATAAAGTACAAGTAGTTTTTGTGTTTAGATACGTTTTAGACGGTGTTGTATGTGAGAGATTTTGGAAATTTATTCAGCCCCAAGGAACGACATCGCAGCATTTGACAGATGTAATTTTAAAAGAGTTAATTAGAATGTCTGAAAATTAATGAAAGTCCTGAAAAATTGATAGCACAAAGTTACAATGGAGCATCAGTAATGAGTGGTGCTTTTGGAAGTGTATAAGCCAAAATTAAAAAAAGTTATCCTTCAGCAAATTTCATTCATTGTTACGCTCATCAACTAAATTTAATTTTACAAAAAGCATCAAGTCAGGATAAAAGCATAAAATTGTTTTTTGCTAATTTACACAACTTTTCTTCATTCTTTGGAAAATCGCCAAAAAGAACAGCCGTGTTAGATAATGTTGTTAAGGTGAGATTACCTAAAGCTGCTCCAACACGATAGAATTTTAATACAAATTGCATAGAGACTATTTATACCTATCGAACAGAATTATGAGATTGTTTAGAAAAAATCATTGATAATGAATCAGAAAACAACACTCTAAACCAAGCTATTGGTTTAAAAAACTACTTACAAAACGAACATTTTCTTTACTGGTTAAATTTTTTTCATTTAGTTATGCCTCATTGTGATATATTGTTCAATCAATTACAAAAATGTAATATCGATGTCATAACAGTAAATAAGTGTATTGGCGTTTTTAATAGTAAAATTGAAGACAACAGAAATAAAATTTTGAATAACTATTTGGAGGAGACATCCATGCAGTCTGCCCAGAGATGTAAAACGGAAGAATCAAAAAGGAGAATTTCATTAGAAGTTTGTGATATAATTACATATTCAGTAATCATTTAGCAGTGTCTCAGTTATTTCACGCAGATCGATTTAAAGATTATAAAAAAAGCTTTCCTCAAGATATGTTTAAATTAGTTAAAACGGAGTATCCAGTCATAAATCATTTGAAACTTAAAACTGAATTAGAAGTATTATATAGCCGAGAAGATTTTTCCAATAGTGAAGGTGCAGTTGCTTTGTTACAGCTTTTTATTAACAATAATTTGTGCAATACTTTTTCTGAAAGTGTCAAACTGTTAAAAATCTTGTGTACTCTCCCTATGACTACCGTCGAAAGTGAACGCTGTTTTTCCACCTTAAGAAGAATAAAGACATTTTTAAGAAATACCATGGGTCAGGAGAGGTTATCTTCTTTAGCTATGCTTACCATAGAAAGGGCATTAATAAAGAAGATAAAAGACTTTAATGAAAAAGTAATTGACCACTTTGCATCTCAAAAAGACCGGAGGATCGACTTGGAATTTAAATCACTTTAAAAGGTCGGTAATACAGTAAACTTTTCTAATTGACCTCCCTATCTCTTGACCCACAAACCGCCACTGGTGTATATAATCTTTGCTATAATAGGTAATACATAATAAAAGTATCTATCGGCGGTGCCGGTTGTACATGCAAAAGCTACTTGATTAATTTAATTAATGTGTAAGGACACTGTCAAAAATTACAATTTAATTTATTACTATTATATCACGCGTTTTTTGGAATGTAGTATTAGTTTTAAATATCCTTCTCTGGGAGGACAACCAAACTCTTTTGTATGTATATCTTTTCCCAAACTCACAACGGCTCGAAATGGTATATATATAGACACCAAAAAGTTAACTTTTTTCACAAATAGCTATGCGAAATTCGACAAAAAGCTGATGAATCAATTCAAGACTTCCTCAATTCGTTAAATGTAAAGAAGCAATAATAATGATTACATTATAAATTATATCTTAAAAAGGCATGTGTTATATCCCCAAAAACCACTTTATTTTTTAAATTGAAACAGTCTCAATCCCGGCATTTCCAATTTATAGAAATCGTCTCAATCTTGATGTCGATCAGCCAACAATTTCAGCAGAATATTTTACGTAGATTGCATATCCTTCTTATACAGAGGGAGCCCAAAAATTGTCAATTTCGATTCAGAGATGATACATATAATTTTACTAATAAAGGTATAATAAAAATTATAATTTTGCAATAGATCTGGAGAAATTAGATGATCCTATTTCAAAATATTTACATGTTTATGTTTGTATAATAAGAGCTATTTGTGATACAAGTGTTTCTCTATAGGAACTGGTTGTACCGGTTGAACCAAATAAGCCTCCCACCCCCATTTTCTCGGTTATTTGGAAAGATACGAAAAAAATGAAAAATGATTTTTGTAGGGTTTTTAAAAAGGAATCCAGACACATTAACAGAAAAACAACTGAACATCAAATAAAAAAGATGGAGGCCTAAGTTATATTTTTTTAAATAGAAGTACCCAAATATTTTTCCACACTTGAATAGGGCGTCTTATTCTGATTTCAAATATATATACTTCTTATATAGTATCTTCAGTAAATATTCCGATAATCGATTATTTCCCAAAAGAAAATACGTTGCTTAACAGATATCAAGAAATATTTTCTAGGTGGCCGTGATAACAAAACAACAATTAATATTTTGACAGTTTTGCTTATTTAATAATTTAACAGTTTGCCAACAACTGTTACTTTTGAAAGTTGCTTTGTTGGCCAAAAATAACCAATATGATAAATCATTATACTTTGGGAGAAAAATACGATATGGTAAACTTATATTTTAAAAAATAATAAAAACGCTTGTGCTCTCCAGCGAGAATATGGACAAATATATCCGAATAGGAAATTGCCTGACAGGAAAACTATTAAGTTTGCAGATAATTTATTAAAACATACAGGAGCAATTCAAAATAAAAAGAAACGAGGAATAGTCAACGAAGATAGAGAATTCAGTATTTTACTCTATTTTCAAGAGATAAGAGATGCAATGAGGTATTTGAATTTTTTTTATAGAACCATAGAGAGAACTTTAAAAAAACATAAACTTAAGGATTATAGTATATTGCCTGTTCAAAAATTATTTCCTCAAGATAATGAAAAGCGGTTATAATTTTGTAGAAATATGATCAACAGGTATGACATTGATAATAATATATTTAATAAAATATGTTGGACCGATGAGGCATCATTCAACACATCTGGTATCTTCAACAGAAGAAATTCACATTTTTGGTCTTCCGAAAATCTTCATATTTCTGAAGAGATTCAATTACAAGGAAGGAAATCCATAAATGTTTGGTGTGGAATAATAAATAAAAAAATTATAGGGCCTATTTTTCACGAAGAGGACCATTGTAATTAGGTATGTATTTAGAAATGATGTAAATAATTTATTAGAAGAAATGCAATTGCAATTCGATGTTATTTGGCAGCAGGACGGGGCACCCCCACATAATATTAATGATGTTACAAATTACTTAAACACAACATATCAAGAATGGATAGGAAAACGAGGAACTATTGCTTGGCCACTTCGTAGTCCGGACCTAACTCCATTAGACGTTTCTTTGGGGCCGTTTAAAAAATATTGTTTATATAGAAAGTAGCAACAACTTGGAAGAAATAAAGGAAAAAAATTAGAACAGAAATACGAAATTTGAATAATAACAACGCTGTTATGGCAAATGTAATGGGAAACTTAAGAAAACGATACGTTCTGTGTATAGAACACAATGGAGGGCACATAGAGAATTTTTTGTGATATTTTATTATTAATTAACTAGCAATAAATTATTGTTAATTTACTACATTTCTGTAGCCGTTAAAGAATTTAAATATTTTTATTTGCCACTCTTATTTTAATGGATATTATTTTTAATAAATCTACCACTTCAATAGTGTTGTTTAGTTATTTTCTATATTTGTAGTTTTTTTAGCTGGCTGGGCAGCATAAGCGTTTTTTATTTATTTATTTTTTTTCCAATATAATAATTTAACTAATAATTGAGCATAGTTTCATGAGGATAATAAAAAAGAAATTAAATATAGGTAAATTAGGCAAAAAGTTAATAGTTATAATAGTCAAACTGTCAAACTAACACTTTTGTTTTACTATCACAGCCACCTAGATAGTATTTCTTGATATCTGTTAAGCAACGTATTTTCTTTTGGGAAATAATCAATTATCGGAATATTTACTGAAGATACTATATAAAAAGTATATATATTTGAAATCAGAATAAGACGCTCTATTTAAATATGGAAAAATATTTGGGTACTTCCATTTAAAAAAATATAACTTAGGCCTCCATCTTTTTTATTTGATGTTCAGTTGTTTTTCTGTTAATGTATCTGGATTCCTTTTTTAAAAACCCTATAAAAAGCATTTTTAATTTTTTTCGTATCTTTCCAAATAACCGAGAAAATGGGGGTGGGAGGCTTTTTTTGGATCACCCGGTACATACTACAGGATATGCGTGCATTTTAATTACATTTACACCTGGTATATATTTTTCAAATTTGCTTACAAGCAAATAATTCTTTGAAGTGCTTTTTATCAAAAATAGAGAATATATTTTTTTCATGTGTTTTGTTATTAATTTAATTTGTGTTCTCACAGTCATTTTTGGCTACGTTTTTCACCTCACCGTTTAAATTAATAAGTTTCACAAGTTAAAAGTAATTATTGCTTCTAAGTTTAGCAAAGTCACTTCATTTCGTAAGAAATAAAATCCGAATTAATTTCTTTTTAATGTGGTTTTTATTTGGTTTCAGTTAATTAATTAAACTTTAATAGCACATTAAAGTGAGGACTTAAAGAAAATATACATATAACAGGCTGGAACGCTGGGTAAAATTTTAATCTATTAATGGACATCATTCAATGAATATAAAGAACATCGACAAGTTTAAAAGATAATTATTGAACAAAAATATGTTTTTAAATAGTGTCTCTACATTAATTCGTTTTTTTCCATCAACATTCCCAAGCAACATTTTACCAACTACCAACTACATTTTCACTAATTCCGACGTCAGAATTATTACAAATAGTAGTCGAGTAATAGGTATGGTTATATTTTGAATAACTTACCAACGTTGGTTAGACGTTGACAACTGACTAAAATAGGTATGGTTAAATTTTGAGTAACCTACCAACGTTGGGGTAGACGTTGGTGACTAACTGAATAGGTCAAGTTTGTTATGGAACACTTGCCAACGTTGGTTAGACATTGGTTAGTGGCTTAATAGGTTTGGTCCTTTTTAGTTATTAACCAACGTTGGTTAGACGTTAATGACTAACTTAAGTAGCTCCGATTAATTTTTCGGTAATACACCTACTTCTGTATAACGTTGGTAACCGACTTGATAGGTAGCTACATTCATCTTAAATAACATTTTACCGACTACCGACTACTTTTTTACTAATTATAAGGTCAGAATTATTACAAATATTAGTCAAGTAGCGTCTTAAATTTTATAGTTATGATACAACGTCGGAGCAACGTAGCTTGAACCTCGCAAACCTACTATTTACATCTAGCACATTTACCAACATTGGTTTGATGTCAGAAATCTACTTAATACGTTGAGTGTGTTCTTAGATTATTATCCAACGTTGATTAGACGTTGGTAACTGATTAATTAGATTTAGGTAATTTTTGGGTAACATTCCAACGTTGGTTAGACGTTGCTGACTGACGTAGTCGTCTAGCAACGTCGGTTGGACGTTGGTGTTAGGCTTTTTGGTCCTTGGTCTAACATAACCTCAAAATCAATGTCGATAATTCAGGTATTGATAGATATTTAGTAAAGATTTATACACCAACTGCAAGAGACGGTCGATGTTATCGTGATTGTTTGGAATAAACGTTAGTGTTAGTGCAGATTTCTGCACCAAAGCCTACTAAAAGTTGGTGCAGGTAAAATTATTTAACCGTGAAGTCGCTATTAGTAAAAATAGTTGCACTTATTCCGCCTTCGCCATATTTTCTGGTTCCACAGAAGGAAATAATAGGCGGCCATGTTGATTATGTGTACAATTATTTTAAATACACAAAATTTGCCTCTTTTTTCAAATAAAGTAAGCAAAAAAAGTTTTTATTTACTCGTAAAATTAATTAAACAATATTTCAATTGCGCTTTCTTTGGAAACGGAAAATATTTTTTTGAAAGTAAAAAAATAAAAATAGTACTTTCGTTCTTAAAATAAACATTATTTTTATGGGTTCACTATATTTTTCGACCTACTTTATATGTATGTATCAATAAAATTTCTTTGGTTTCAGTTTTTACCCCACCAGATTTATTAAAATTTTATTCGAAGTATTTTGTATATAATACGTACTCAATGATAAACACGCCTTATCCATTTTATATAAATAGATAGGTACGACAAATAGAATAATATACAAAATTGCTTAGTTTCACTACCTACACCACAGAACAGAAAAAGACCCGATTTTTGTAGATCAGATTAAGGGCAAATTTTAAATAAGGTTGGTAATAGGCTGACAACTAACTTAAGCCGACGTAAAATTTGGTGAACATTTGGTCGGTAATCACAACGACCAAAGTCGGTCCTCTACGTCGAATCGACCCATATTTTATTGACCAAATTAGTACAAATATGGATCATTCCGACGTTTTGTGTACGTTGTACACCGACTTTTAGTTGCGAACAGCAACGTCGGTTCGTCGTCAGAATGTTGCTTGGGTTATTGTATTGTTGCCATTCTGTACACAGTATACGTTATTATTATGAAGTTTTTTTTTATTAAAAACTTGCTTTATGCGTACCAAAATGTCCTTATCAAAGAATACGCACCACTTTAATTTTGGATACTCTGTCCACTTTTTAAAAAAATAATTTTATATTTATAAATACAAATTTACGGAAATTATGGAAATTGTTACAATAATAATGTAATTTAAAGAAGGTTTAGTGCCATATCCCCAAAAAAACAACTATGCAGCTACGGACACGTGTTTCGGAGTTATTGCCCCTCATCAGCGTAGCGTAGCTAAGGAATTAGATCTACGATGAGATAGATCAGGAACAAGAACTAAAATAAGGCTGGAAAGTACAGTACACAGTACTCAATTAGTGCCTTCATGTTCCCATTTGCCACAATTGGGGCCTCGATGAGCACAGTCAACACACAGAGCTCTATGTGTACTGCCCGTTTCCACCTGGCAAATACAAACAAAATAACATAGATTCGTTGGGGTCAAAATAAAATAAAAAAGGTTTAGTGCCATATCCCAAAAAAAAAACAACTATGCAGCTACGGACACGTGTTTCGGAGTTATTGCCCCTCATCAGCGTATCGTAGCTAAGGAATTGGATCTACGATGAGATAGATCAGGAACAAGACCTAAAATAAGGCTGGAAAATACAGTACACAGTACTCAATTAGTGCCTTCATGTTCCCATGTGCCACAATTGGGGCCTCGATGAGCACAGTCAACACACAGAGCTCTATGTGTACTGCCCGTTTCCACCTGGCAAATACAAACAAAATAACATAGATTCATTGGGGTCAAAATAAAATAAAAAAGGTTTAGTGCCATATCCCCAAAAAAACAACTATGCAGCTACGGACACGTGTTTCGGAGTTATTGCCCCTCATCAGCGTATCGTAGCTAAAGAATTGGATCTAGATGAAATATGAAATGTTAGGTAGCTTCGTCCTGTGGGATATGCTGCGTCTGCATTTTAGAGAGATGACCACTGATGTAATTCACCACTGCAAAAACATAAGAGAAGAAATATAATATAAAATTTTTTTACAAGTTATGAGTTGGACGTGTAAAAGACAGTCGGAGTAGCTTTTTCTGTAGTGGTTTGGTTGTCGCCGACACAAGAGAATATATGAATTAATTGATTACCTTCAGCAGATATCATACGTTTGAAACATTCGCTAATGACAATGATTTACCATTATTTCAGAGCACTTTATACGAGATGTCTCGGAATGGAATTCACTTTTAAAAATCATGAAATACAGGTGTATAATTTTTAAAATTTTGTTTTACGATAAAACATTAACGGATTAACGGATTTTGTTTTTTAAAAATTATATCATCCTGATGTTTTCCATCTGCACTACGTGCTGGCATAGCTTAACAGGAGTGTTGATGATTTCGACACCTATACGCTCCTTCAACTGTTGAATATTAGCTGCAAGGTCGATGTAATCTTTGCCTTTCCTTTAGATACCCCCATAAGAAAAACTCTAAGTGGGTTAAGGTCGGGTGAACTCGAAGGCCAGGAAAGGTCACCAAACCTAAGAATGATTTTATCCGGAAACAGCTCTCTGGCGGTAGCCACGGACTCTCTTGCCATGTGGATTGTGGGTCGATTGTTGAAACCGTGTTTCAGCATTGATCGCTTTATTCACGTTCGGCCACCAGGCGACAGATCCGTACTAACTATTTTATTTAAAACTTTTGAGACAAAAATTGGCAAGGAAAATATTGTTTGGTGTGATAAGCTCAATAAGGTATTCTTGTTGATATACGGTAGAATGAGCCGTTCTCGATTTTTTCGGACATGTAATTTCTGTTTTGCGGAAAAATTTCTACAGACATCTTCTGAACAGAAAACCGTTTTTAAAAACAGAACAACGGCTTTGCCAAACCTGCAATTTAAAAGCACTAAGTGTAAGGTATGCAGGGCGCCCAAGTAATGTAAGAACTGTAGAAGAGAGTGTAGAAGGAGAACATAATGAATTTTGTACCAGAAGATCCCACCATTAGTATAGTATTTCCAAAGTCAGTTGGAACGCTATAAAAACGCCGACAAAGAATTTAAACGCTCGACAAAGTGATTTACTCATTTAATGGATAAATTTCTTTGTCGGCGTTTTAATATCATTTCAACTGACTAAACATACTATACTAGACAATTGTCTGAGGGCTCAGACTAGGAAGCACACTCAAAAATGGGTTCGACCCTTTGTTCCTGTTTAAAATAAGAATTTGATATTTCAAGCCTAAAAGTAACTTTCATCAGACTTTCCTCTTTCCCTTTGGGGGCTTGTATCACCTATGTTATGTGGTATCGTTGTATTAAGAGGGTGTCCCATGTACCAAGACTTCGACTTTAACAAAAAAACTAATTTCAACTTGTTTATGGAAACTTTCTTCTTAGAACGAGGTCCTCTCTCTCGATTGTCGAAGTCTTGGTACTTAAAAGTGGGACACCTTGTATAACAAACCACATTTTATTTTATGCCTACTATCTGCCGTATTGCCCTGTAATTACGAATCGCCTGTATTCAAAACAAAGCTCCAACATTCTCCAAGATGACAGTGAACAAAGGGGAAACATTTATGATTTTAAAATATTAGGCTTTTACAATTATACCAAACAATTTTATAGATTTCTGGAATTTGTTTGCGATTAGGTGCCGTATGCTTCCTGACTATTACCCCCGTAGGAAGTATATTTGAAATTTGAATAACGTTATTAGGTAAAAATATGAAAAATGTTCATTTTCGCACTGCCACCTTCACAATTTTAATATTAATTCCTGTAAAATTCCTACTTTGTTGATTATATCTAAAACGAGATCTGATGGAATAACGTAATTATACATACACGTATGAATTGAAAGTGACAAAAAAACTTATTGCCACCTTTAACAATTTCTGTCTACCGCCATGACTTTTTTCAGCGTTTTACATAATATTTTTGATGTATGCAATTATGCAAATGAACCCACTTCACTGAAAGGAAGTTTCGAATAGATACGGTAAAGTTACTTTGCATAAACCCACACAAAACACAAACGGCAAACCTAAATAAACTAAGAAAGCTCCGTTAATCCCTCTTCAAATAACGTCTATCTTTCCACAAAGAACTTTCTTTGATATCTGAAATAAGTTCGAAATTTACATTTTTACATTATGTAATAATAATACACATACTGACTTTTGTGTTACACATATACACATACACATGGTAAGAACCACGGTAAGGACAAACAAAACTCTAACCATTGTATTATTGCAAATAATCAGGGCCCGCTTTAGAGGCGGGCAACCCGGCATAAACGCCAGAGCGGTTCCTGCAAATAATGATTGTTAAAAATGAGAAAGAAAGGTGGCTTTTAACATTGTTTAACATCGCATTGTTTATTTACAATTAATTCCCAACATTTTACTTCTATAAGTATTGTTAATGAAGTTATTTTGAGGGTTAAAACTTCTTTTATAACTTCTTGTGTGAGGATTATTAACTAACCGTTAGATTTATGAACAGCCACAAAACAACTCTTACAAAACAACTCTTACATACGAAATAACTGTTCATTTCTAAAATAATGGTGTTATCACAACACTTAAGCACTTTTTAAGAGGTTGAACATTATTAGATTTCACAATGAATACTTTTTTTATACATTCTTTATGGTAGTAGTAGTAGTAGTAGTAGTAGTAGCACATGCAATGTATTTCTTGATAATCTATTGCAGGCCGTATTTTGAAATTAAACTAAATTAAATTAAACTACTTTCCTCTTACTTGATTGATTACAAACACAATATTCGATTCATCATTAGGATAATAAAACAAACCAAGATTACCCTGGAAAGAAACCGGTTTGAAACAATTATATTAAAGAAATAATTGTTATTTCAAATAAATTTAACTTTGATTCAAAACTGTTTTTAAATAAATATTAACATGCACATGGTGTGTACCAAAGTGAACGAAAAACCCACTTAGGTCTAATATTCAATAGAAAACTATTAACGGAAAAATCACTTCGTTACAATTAATTCTTAAAAATTAGGTAACAAAAAAAAAGTCAACTTTTTTTATTAACATCCACATCCCAAAAGCAGGTGAAGTTTTTATTAGTTATTGGTGGTTTACGGATTTATACGCGTACCCTTTATAAAAAAATGATTCATGAAGCCATTAAATTCTTTCATCAGGGGCGGACTCATATTCTTTCATCGTAGGGGCATATACCTTTTACTTGGATAATTTTTACAACCTTTGAATTGATATGATAGAGCCTACGTTCTTTTAACGACTTTTTTGCTAAGTCTCGCGTCGCCTATTTTTGATTGGTGACTCGCTCCAAGAAGTTGAACCTATTTTCAATTTGTTTTCATCAAATGTCCAATCAGAAGCAGAAAGCAAAAAGTCGTTGTGAGAACGCGCCTTAACATATTTTATTTTGCATATTAATTGTTAATTTATTTTATTAAATTCTTAATTAATTTGTTACTTAAATTGTTAATTAAATTGTCAAATAAAAAGATCTTGTGCATATTTATATATCATGGTAAGATAAGTAGAGTAGCCATGGGCTAGACTTCTTATGTTTACAATTCAATAAAGCCGCTTTATCATTTTTTTTTTCGGAATATCCGATGCTAGACAGTCCTTCCGTGGCCTCCGCCGCCTCACGGGAGTCGCACTGGCGTATTAACTATAGCCACCTCTCACATCTCGTAGGGTTAGTGACTGTAGATACCAGAATCGTGTGCCCTAAGCAGACGGAGAGAACCCAGAATGATCGCCTTCTGCATTTGACCTGCCAGCCACTTGGCTGATCTCTGTCAAGCCGGTATGATCTTCAGTTCCGAGAGCAGTGTAGGATTTATCCCTCCGAGTACATCGATTATTAGGACAACCATTTTTTCCGAGTAGCCTGGGTACAACACTTGGAGCTCGTATCGGAGATCGCGATATTTGGTCCGTTTCTCCTCCTCTTTCAAGGTGATGTTTTTCTCTGCAGGTGCCGAGAACTCGATGACATACATCACCTTGAGTTGATGGTCAAGGAGGACTATGTCAGGTTTGTTGGCTTGGATTAGCCTGACCGTCGGGAACGAGTAGTTTCAGTAAATCCGGCATTTCTCGTTCTCGACAACGGACTCAATATCTCCGTGGACATAAGGCAGCACTGGTGTCTGGTATCCCGTACGAGGGTCTTAGATGGTAATATAGCACTCGTAATGCCGCGTTATGTCGGTGGATGTAGGTCGACATCGCATATATGGGGCATGCAGAAAATAAGTGCATGAGTGATTCCGGCGCCTGACGTCAGGTCCTGCAGTTGATAGCAGGAACCTCTACACGTCACACGCGGCTACGATAGACCAAGGTGTTGATAACACCATCCTGGCAGGCCGTAATGAATCCCTCTGTCTCTGAGTTAAGCCCTGCTGACCTTAAAGAGGCGAATGTTAGCCTGGTCGATAAACACAGCGTTTCTATGTTCTTATAGAAGACACCATGCTGGGGTTTTTCGACATGCTGCCGAAACAGTATTTCCTGTTCAGCAGCTCTGATTCGGGCTTTCAGACGATTTGGCTGAAGTTCGGTGACTGACTCTACATCAGCTCCTCACCGGCCTCCTCGCCTGATGTCAAATGCGAGACCGAGTTCATCTGTGGCTCTTTTTGCTGCCTTGAACAATCCTGCTCCCACTCCTACAGTTTTGTGATGTTTTACAAACCACAGGAGGGGATCTGAGCTCCTGAGGATGTTACATGCCATACTCAGTACTACTCTGTCATGCGTACACTCCAGGCTCAAGAGTCCTCGGCCCCCCGTTGACGTGGGAGGTACACACGAGAAATGGACGATCTAGGATGAATACTTCTGTGAAAATTCATCATCTTGCGGGTATCTCTGTCTAATTGGCGCAGCTCATCTACCGTCCACTTTACTACTCCGAAGGAGTAGAGCAGAACCGGAACGGTAAGTATATTAGTTGCAGACACGAAATTTCGGAAGACCAAATCTTTTGGAGGCGGTGTCTGTACTTGCCGCGGAGAGAATCCTTTATTTGTGTTATATCCTGGAAGTCTTTGTTGCACACTCAGATATGTATAGGTCTCTCCGGCATCCAGATGTCTTAGGATGCTTCCGTCTGCGAGCTGCGTATCTTCAAGGAATTCCCCGCATCGTCCTCTCTCGAGGTAGACGACTGCACATTTGTCCAACCTGAACTCCATACCAATTGCCCGCGTGTATTCTTCGACCACCCTAATAACGTTTTGTAGTTCAGGTTCTCCGGAGACATAAAGTTTAAGGTCATCCATATAAAATAGATGGGTGACCTTAGGCCTCCGGTCGCTGGGTGTTCCACATTGATATCCGCGGGTTTGGTGGAGCCCAACAGACAACGGTAGCAGTGAGATGCAGAAGAGGAAAGGACTCACGGAGTCACCCTGGAAAACTCCTCTTCTAAATGCTACCTGCCCTGCCGTGACCCGCTGTACACCTAATGTTATTGTGGACCGAGTCTCACTAGTGGTGCTGGTACCGCAAGACATTCGAGCAAGTGCAACAATAGCTCGTAGGATGTTGTATCAAATGCCTTGCGGTAATCAATCTAGGCCATCGATAGATTCCCCTTGTATTGAACGGAATCCTGTGTAATATAGCGGTCTATCAGCAGGCTGTCCTTGCAACCTGCCATGCCCTTCTTGGCACCACGCTGTTCGAGTATCTGCTGGAAGACCGGATTAACAGACCTCAGTGCCCTAGCATACAAGTTACGTGTAAATATCTTATAGCAGGAGTTGAGGCAAGTGATAGGCCTATAATTCCTCGGGTCGGAAAGATCCACCTTTTTGGGGATAAGCACAGTACGTCCCTCGACAAACCAGTCCGGAATCTGCTGCCCCTCGTTCAACCATGAGTTGAAAAACTCGCGCCAGACGGCGGTGAGTGGAAGGAAATTTCTTACACCACCAGTTGTTAATGCCGTCTGCCGGGGCAGCGAGTTCTTGGTACCAACAAGTGCTTGTTAGACTTCCTCCGTACTAATAGCCGGGCACACTTCTTCTGGCTTTTCAAGATGTCTGTGGCACAGAGCTTCGAAGTGTGCAATTGCTGGAGTGTCGCTGTTGAATGGACGCGTCGTTTCGTAGATTCCTTCCAGCAGGTTTCGACATCTTCTACAGTCGGCGGATTATCTACAACACGCTGTGGCTCTTGAAAGAGGTGGGAAGGATTCGTACAGCAAATTGTTTTGCTCCATACTCTTCACCCGCCTTTTGAACGTTTTCTTTACAGCCATGAGCGCTCGGATCCTATCTAGATAGTGCTGCTTGATGGTAAGCATCACTGTCAAATTTAGAGTATGGTGTTGACGTCTTAATTCGGCTGCTATGCGCCGGATTCTGGGAGTAAATGCTCTACCATTCGTCTTGTATTCTACCACATTTTGGATTCGAGAAGCGTGTTGTTTGGTCGACTGTATCTTGCCATAGATTTTTTTGTACACGCCCCTTGGCTTTCTCGACCCCGTGATTGGTTGAACTCTCACGGGGTACGAGTTGCTTCGCGGCGTTGTACACGGCATAGTTAATTTGCCAGATGTCTGCATCTTCTGGGAGTTCCTCATCGATGACCGCGTCCATTCTTCCCAGGTCTTGTGGCTTTAGGTTAGCCGTGGTGTTAACGATATCTCTCGTCCTTACGTTTACATCGATGAACTCTAGAGGATGTTCCCCATCAGCTGCTAATTGCTACGGTGGGACTGCTGCTGGCAGTTCTTCCAGCTGACGGGGTGCCTTTACGTAACCAATCCTGCGCAAGAAGGATATTCAGGTGTTGTTGAGGGAAGGCGCGATGCTCTGGATGCATTTCGCAACAAAGTGCATGCAATCGCGCCATATATCACCTTCGCTGAGGTTCGCTACCCTCGCGGTAGTTCAGCAAGTCATCCCGTAGTTCTCTCGTTCACTTAAAGCGTCCATGTTCAATGCCTGGGTTGTCAACGTTGAGACCATCCGGTAAGGCCCCTCCCACCTGTCTCTGAACCCCACCCGCTTGGGGTCGATTGTGAGGGGCGTTTCTAAGGTTATGTTATAAGGTACCCGAGTTATAGGGTACCAGGGTGGTTAGCCCTGTTATCCCCGGCTGGCATTACTTTTTGTTTACAAAATTCTGTTGATAGATAAATTCAAATTAATCTGAAACTGAAAAGGAAACGTTTGACGTTCTCAAAAAAAAAAATTGAATTATTTTCTTTCCTCGTTCGAGTCCATATTTGGATATGATAATTTGACATCATTTTACGCAGCTGTTTGTATTACACTATCGCTACAAAGATGTGAAGTACTGAGTTCATTAGATAATCAGTTTTATATCAAATTTTTCGACATTAATGAACAAGCAAGCAAAAACTGTATTACTGAATACGAACGTATCCTAACTAACAGAACAGTACTGGTGCCGACATCTCATGGTGGTATATGTATACCAATATTATATTATAATAGGTGCGTTCTGAGATCTCACTTAATCTAAGTAGTTTTACGGTTACGGAGGTAGCATCAAATGAAATTATGCCTTTATTTATGCACTGTAACTGTAAATAACTTAAATTAGCTGAGATCTCAGTTAGAGAGAACGCACCTAATAAATATTGTCAGGACCGTATTTTAAATAATGAAACTAATAATAATTTTAAAACATATAAGCGTTAAATAACGAGTTACTAAATGATGTATTTTATTAATAATCTTCATTGTATTATAAAAAGCTGTAATTTTCCCTTCAACATTTTATTCATAGGTTTATAGGTGACAAAAATTAAAGGGAATAATTTGACTTTGGCCGGTCCTGCGACACGTGTCAAAAAACTGGTCCGAGATATAACTGGATTAAATTAGAATTCACTGATTACTTTTGTTTTCAACAATTATCATGATATTCGTAATGTAATAAATTATATATTATATTTGTATAAAGACGTTTTTAATGTTGTAAACCTTCTTAGGGAATTTCTTGTTTATGAAATTTATATTGGTAGTACAAGATTAGTTTTGTCATTTGTCAAACAAAACATTAAAAATTTTATTACAATTTTTCCAAGAATATTTTCTAATTTATTTTTTTATTTAAACGGTTAACAAGTTGATCGAATTTTGGTCATTGATAATATTTAGGGTCTGCTGCTGTTCTGTTACATAGAAATTTTGTGGCATAACCTTATATGACCTGTCAACTGTACTGTTATTATAAGTAATATTATGGTAAATGTAATTAAAGATATAATAGTCTAATTGATAAACGTAATTATGGCTTGTTTTAGATTGTGTATGGTCTCTTATTTAAGGAACACAAACATTGGCAGTTACAGTTACGCATGTCGAAATAATGCTTGTGGAAATGTAAAAATAATGCGTAGAAATATTTATTATAATTCATAAGAAACCTAAAGATGTTCAATTCAGGGATTAAAGGAAATCAAAGGTAACATGTGGCAGTCGACAAAGTATTAATTCATTGTTAATTTAATCTGAAATGCTTTTTTACAAATTGTAGGTGTAACGGGCTAAAGACATCACCTTCTATAGATCAAATATTTAATAATAAGTCACTTTGTCATACGAATTATAATAGTAAAAACAAAGTAGGTAATAGGGACATATACAATAATGAAAAACTTGAAGACCGGATTTACGCTAAGGGCCCAGTGTTTTTATCGAATTCTATGTTACATAGTAGTAATAATCATGAAACCAAGGTGAAATTAGAACCACAAACTTTAGACTTTGAAGATAGGATTACTTCCCGCAGTATTATAGGTAAATTATACATTAAATGTTTTCTTGCTAACGAAAATTATTAAATAAATTTAAATCGTGGTTTATTTATGACTTAGGATTAAGTGAACTGAATGCAGAAGCAGATGCGCACACATCTCCAGCAATAGTAAAACCAAGTTTTAAGAAGGGAAGCATAAGAGCAACTCATCATGAGTTGCTTCAACGGATAGATTCCGAAACGGATGTTTACAACCATTATCAACACCATTGGTTTAGTGCAAGTCTTGAGGTAATTACTTAGAAAAGTTTTTATAACCCGTACTAGAGGTAACCAGAGTAGAATTACACATTAATCTATCTAAGAGCACTGCTTCATGTGTATGATAATTATAGCATGTTAGTAACTATAGTCGTAGCAGCCGACTCCTTTATGCAACCACATGCAAAGCACTAGATATTTGTGACCATGATATAACTTAATAACATCACTATATAAAGCAACATTTCTTTCTCTTCAAGTAAGGTATAATGTAAAACTGATTGCACTTCTTAGTTCAATAAGTTAAACGGGGAGGGACTGCTTTCTAGTCTGTCGAAAACTGTATTACATATTTTTTCTGTTCCTTGTGTAATGCATGTAAAGGTAATGATAATAATTTTACGAGATGTTTTGTATTTTAGAAGTTTAAACTAGAAGATAGATCTAGGGAAGAAAGAATCGAAATAACTAGACATGAATTTCGGAGACACATCCAGCAATTAGTGAGAAGTAACGTAGGGCAACCAAACAAATTTCCTGACTTATCAGTACAGTGCATTAGAAAATGTTCACCTGTATATAAAACTAGGTATCAAACAGGCTATAATAGACTGGTAATGCCGAGAATATGTGACGTTGACAAATGTCTGCGACCGGCTTTGCCCTGTGCGAAACATTGTACGTTACACATTATGTTAAACACAGAGCAAGTGTTATTTGAATACTGTACAGCTAAGTTTGCGGACAACACCCAATGTTCTGCTCCAGTTTTCGACATCATGCATGAGCTGCCTTTGTGTGCGGAACATGCTAGGAAAAGGGTAAGACATGTTATTTTTGTAATGCATAAAGCTAAGCGGTTTACCCACAGTAAATTCACTTTGATTTTTTTACCAAACCCAAAAGCTACTGATATAATTTAAAATTCAATAAATTTACTTTGCAGATAAAAATAAAGATGTAAATTTCACTGTGCACAAAAAAATAGAAATGGGTAGTATATATATCAATTAGTAACAAAACATCTCATTAAAGCACATATTTTCAAAACCATAAACTTTTTGGCAAATAAATGTATATTCCCAATCACAATGTGTCCATTAAAAAATTACTTATAAATCACTAAGAATCAAATAACTTTCTTCAATGTATCTCCCAATGGAGAATTGTTATGATTTTATGGGAAGTAGTCATTTTTATTTATAATTGGCCTATTTTTGGTGCTATTTCAAGTTCAAAAAGTGACAACTTTTTCTACCATTTTGTAAATTAGACTTAACAACTTAGACTACACATAGTTTCGGGGAATAAATCACCTCAATTGAATTTCTAAAATTATTTAAATAATTTTAGAATTATTTAAGCCGGTAATGTATACTGTTAATCTTTTCCGATGCATGAAAGCAGGCCCTATGGTGTACAGTTGATGAATATTTTGCTTCTTACTGCAGACAACATCATGTCATATATTTTAATAGCTGTTATTCATATGTGCAGGATAATTACAAATTATACCAAGAAGCAAAACCAAAGAAACTGAGGAAAAAGGTTAAACCATCAGCAATGATTAGACCACAAAAACGGAGTAAGAAAAAGAGAAAAACAATTAATAAGACTAATGACTCATCTGTCTCAAGTGCAATATTGGAAGTACCTGCTAGGAATTCTTCAGGATCAGGTACTGTAACTATTTTGCATATATTTTTCCTAAGTAGTATCTTAGTTGTCAAAGATTTTGGGTTTTGGTCCATAGCATGTTCGAATAACAGCAAAGTATTGTAATACCACATTCGGGATGCATAAAACAAAATCAAAACTGCTCAATTATGGACATTATGGTTCACATAACATAACATCTCTTTCCTGCTATTGAACTAATAGTGATAGTAGTGTCATATAGTTATTCTACCTTTACAAATGTAATGAGGCAGATCATTCACATATAACATAAACAATAAGGGGCCTAAAACAGATCCTTGTGGAATACTGAGCAGTATATCAAACTGTCCGGATTGCCTCTTACAGTTTAACCCTTAGAGACCTGTCACTTGTGAAGGATACAATACAGGATGGGATTTTTCTATATGAGTGCCTAGCTCAACTTATGATCAAACCACCCACAACCAATAATTGACCAGTAGAATTGTTGTACGCCACATAAAGTATAAAGTCCACTTCACTTTACCTAATCCCGAATACCATATAGTAACTAAATTCAGACTTTTTGTTTCAAAAGTTGTACATGCTGCAAGCATATGAACATCCAAAATATTGCATTTTTGTTTCTCCCTTATTGTTCAATTACCGAATTTAGTTTTCTTTTTTGTTTCAGAAGAGGTTAGTGAAATAATTGAGGAAGAGTCTCCAGAGCTGGAAGTGGAAGATATGCAGATGGTGGATCAAGTACTAGGACTAAACGAAAATGGTTTAGAACAAGCGCTGGTAACGCAAGCTCATTTACTAGAAGAGACAGACATTAATACTGTGCTTAGTACAATACAAGTGGATGAATTTAGTGACTTTTTTACTGGTAAGTGGAACATCTAAGCCAAAAAAGAACTGGGTAATTATTTCTTTTGTTCTGGAACGCGTGAATGTGTGTATACATAAATTGAGTATGACCAATGTGTGACAAACCACAACTCCGTTATATGCAGTACAGATTTGCCTGGTAGGACGCGAGGAATTACCTTGACGAGCTGTGGCTGGGTCACCTATATCGGGCTAGGTAGGACCGCGAGAGCGGTTGATGATTGGATTGAAGGAACAAGGCCGTGTGGTTACACGTTGGGTATACATTTATTTAATGACTCAGTCAGAATAAATTTGTTGAGTTTATTGGCTGACATCACAGTCAAAAGAATTTTCTGACTCAATAGTGGAGTAAATTTGCGACCAGTCAAAAAAATTGCCTGGGCTGTTTGTCCCCTGCCAATTCGCCTCTGATATTATATTCTATAAGAAAATATGTTTTTGTCCTGTATAACTGAAATATAAAATAAAATGTGATTTCTATTCTACAAAAAAGAAATGTGCTATTGTTACCTTTTCTTCTTTCTAGTAAATCGAAACGGGGAATACGAGCCGTCTCGAGAAGAAGCAGAAGAATTAGAAAAGGCCTTGGCAGCAGTCGATAATGATGTAAAATCGTTAGAAAAGCTGAGTCAGTCACAAGGACTGCTAGATTCCCTCCTAGACGAGCATGCTCTAGCCGAAACCTTGGTACAAATCCCTGAAATGTTCCACAACGGATACACGCCTTGTGGGGACAGTATGGTAACACAAACATCATCATACCTCTTGCCTGTCGAACCACATTCACATTCTTAATAGGTTTAAATACAGAAAAATAATTCACCTTTACAGTACAATACCATTATTTCTACAGATAACTGGTATATAACAGTAAGTGTTTAGATTTAAATTCAGTTTTATTTCATTGATTTGATGTTCCCATTTATGTTTTAATAGTTTTCCATTTGGTATCAGCTCAAACAATCACATATCCATGACGAATAATTGAGTCAGTAGATTAATAATTAAACAAATCTATTTTTTTTTATCGCCTTTTAATGAAACGTCCCAAAACAACAAATTTCTAAGTCATTTTGATGTTAATTCTATCAATTTCCTTTTTTAAGTTCCTTTGACTATAACACTTTACGGCTGATGGCTTGCAGAAATAAAATGGGTATCCTGTAATTGTATTCTAAAAATATTACGTAACTATATGTAAATTTGAAAAAAAGAAGATAAAAGTGTCAAGTGTGCTGAATATTTTAGTATAACCTCAAATTCAAGCAGAAATAGCCCTGATTACTAATTTTATCCATCAGTTTGATAACACCGGCACACAAAAAAAAGTTGTTTGTACATTTGACGCCACCTACCTCCCGACATGCATTTCGACCCGCTGAATCCGAATTTGAAGTCAGTTTGGACCGTACACCCTCAAATATCGAGTAAATTGAAAAACCGTAAAAAATAGCGAAAATTGGGTGTTTCGGTAATAAAAAAAATTTTGTGGATCTAAACCAAGCCTAATTTTTATGTATTTCGATCCGCTGAATACGAATCTAAAGTATATTTAGACCATAAGCCGTTTTAAATCAAAGTAAATTGTAAAAATCCCTCGAAAATTGCTAAAAATGTCAAAAAACTGTGATTATGTTGATGAAAAAAATTTTCATTCTGTTTATACGTCATTTTTTATAGATTTTACAATTTTTCACATTTTCAGATTCTAAACTTGTATTTTATGCATAAAAAAATACAAGAAACGTATTTAATCGTGTTTCATAGATTTTTTTTCAATTTTTTCAACTGCAATTTTTTGCTATTTTATCGGTTTTTTGCGATTTTTTGAGATTTTGAGAGATTAATGGGCCAAATATATTTCAGATTCGGATTCAGCAGATCAAATTACATAAAAATCCTCTTCAATCCGGGTCTACAAAATTTTTTTCATCAACATAATCACAATTTTTTGCCATTTTTAGCAATTTTCGAGGGTTTTTTACAATTTACTTAGATTTAAAACGGCTTATGGTCTAAATATACATTAGATTCATCTTCTCAGCAGATCGAAATACATAAAAATTAGGCACAACATTTTTTTTATTACCGAAACACCCAATTTTCGCTATTTTTTACGGTTTTTCAATTTACTGAATATTTGAGGGTGTACGGTCTAAACCGACTTCAAATTCGGATTCAGCGGGTCGAAATACATGTCGGGAGGTAGGTGGCATCAAATGTACAAACAACTTTTTTTTTGTGTGTGCCGGTGTAATGTAAATGGTTATGGAAGACTTAAATTTTGATTTTAAACGTAAAAAAAATTATTAAAATATTATTTTATGACAATTTCATACTTGACTATTTTGAAACATTTATTTTAAAGGACCTGCATGCCATTTATATATGGTCAATGTAATGGGGTCCAATATAGACCCCTGTGGCACATCTATTGTACTTCATCTGTTTTAGTTGGTTCTTATTATTGTAATTGCCACAATTATACTGTCTGCTTACGTAAGTCTAATGGACCGCATTAGTTGTGTTGTCATATAATTAATAATAATTATGCAATTTACATGAGTCAATTCGCAGCCATCTTTTCTCAGTTTAAATCAAGATATTCAGAAATTGTGCCCTCTTTCTCAAAAAATAATATTCACTCCCACTGCGAGCGCCTGATTTATTTTTTCTAGATTCAGAACAAGTGTTTGGAAACCATGTCCCCTCAATGGAAGAATGTTTCATGTACTTCACTTGTTTTGTTGTTTTTTTATCATTTCTGAAAGGTGTCCATCCCACTAGGGGTGCCATATAAAAAACTCGAACAAAGAAAATTGATTAGTAAAACCAGCACAAAGGATAGATAGCAAGCTACTGGGCTCTGGGCTCAGTGTTGAACCCTGTGGTACTCTTATTTTTACTCTGACAGATTTATTACCTAATTCAAGACATGTTTCAACTGAAGCTTTTTTTTGTTGTGTTCATCGTATGATATTCTTTTAGCATAGTCTCTGTACATTAAGATTGGTATTGATGTCTTCAGAGTACAACTGGGTATGACGTATGGCCGAAGGGAGTACACAGTTAAATTGTGCACAAATAATTTCATTCTGGACTTAGTGATTATAAATTTTAAGTTTATGTAAACAATTTTGGTACTTTTGATTCTACGAAGCTATGAATTTTTTCAGATTTCAGGTGAATAGTGATGTATGTTTTCCGGAAAACTACCAAACAATATTTCAAAGTCGTATTTTTTCTTTTGTGTGCTACATGCTATATGTTTCATTTAAAATGCCAAGGGTTTTAGTAAGTTATTTGTTATTATGATAAGAAATAAAGAAAAAAATATCTTACAGAAAATTGGCTCAACCGTTGCGCATATTTGCATCAAATTTAAATCATGGAAATCATGAAAAAGAAAGACATGTTCAGAAGTTGTGGCTGAAATAAAGTCATAAACAAAAAACCTCTTTTTTGACTTTTTTTTGAATAAAAGTGTATGAAATACTTAAGTGTTGTGTTGTCTGTTGTTGCACAGCATATTTTTAACACTGCCAGGATAAAGTTAGTTAAACCTTGTAATTCACTTAAAAAAAAATAGGGTGTAAATTTGTTATCTATATTTTTTGGATACAATTACAGGACACTTTCTACACCTTGAACATAAATAGTTTGAAAAACACAGTATGAGAATTACAAAAAATACAAATTATTGAATAAAATAAAAATTTATATTGTGATATTAGCTAAAAAATGGCAGAAAACTGGCGACTAAGTTTTACATCTGTGTAGTTCAAAAAAACCATTTCAAATTTTAAATCTTACAGACATGTCTGTGGAACGGGTTGTAATAAAGATTATACTACCCTGCTATTTATGTTTAAATGTTGTATAACTGTATATAAAAGCAGAAATTATTGACATCATTCATAAATTTTGTCAATAGTTCTTCAGTATAGCGGCTGACAATTGATAAAAGTTTTTGCTCATGAATACCAAGCCAACTGCCGCAAAGTAAGAACTCAGACAGAGAAGTATCAGAGTGAGATGAAATTATTTGAAACACCTCAAAGTTCAAATATTTAATTTCACTTTGATACCTCTGTATTTGGCTCCCATCGATGATCGATAAAACTTTTATATGGTGTAAAAAATCTTTGATAAAAGTAAAATTTTTGGTTATAAGTTAATCAAC
Source organism: Rhamnusium bicolor (assembly GCA_029963845.1). NCBI lineage: Eukaryota > Metazoa > Arthropoda > Insecta > Coleoptera > Cerambycidae > Rhamnusium > Rhamnusium bicolor. Next base: position 1,358,467 of record JANEYF010005426.1, on the reverse strand, counting down.
AATTGCAATCAAAAAAAGGTAGCATGTATACAATTATGAAAAAACATATTTTTGTAAAACCCAAGTACAAAATGCTCCTTTTATTTTTTAAGAAGAATAAACATTACGTCGAAACGTAATTCTGAAAACTGTTAAAACACCGAATCACCTGTAGATTTTAGAGGATGAATCCAGTGATATTTTGTATTTTTCTTTTTTTATTCAAATTATGGTATGAACCAAAGCATTTTTTTTTTAAATAATTAGGATTAAATAAGGTGTAAATGTTATTACTTAAAAAATATGTAGGTTGTGGTCTGTTTATTCATTTGGCATGTAAAAGAGAGTAATAATTTATGTTAAATAGATGCGCATATTTCTCAAATTTTAACGCCTTCCTCCCTATTTTCGGTTACGTTAAACACGAATATGATAGTTTTTTTGGCCCTCGGACACTTATTTTCTGAGGTAGTTGTTTCAGTATATCAACCTTTGTTGCAAACAGCAATAAAGCTCATAGTTTTGCATGGCGACCTTTTTGCTTAGTGGTTTTTTAGTTTTTAATAAAGAAAGAAAATAAGCTCATCGAAGATAATCATTTTATGTACGTAAAAAATTGCTGTGAAATTTGAGGGCGCTTCGACAACAGACTTATAATGTGCAATTAAGAGCTTTATTGTCACCTGCAATAAGGGTTATTATGTTCAAACTTCGTTTTCTCAGGAAATATGTATCTGCAGAAAAATGTATTCCTATTTATAACCGAAAATGGGGTTATTTTGAAATTCAAAAAAATTTACCTTCCCATGTAGCTAAAAAAATTACCTAAAAGTAGATGGTATATAAACAAATTTAAGAGGAATGACACTATAAATTCACGAAAATAATTTTTGTTTTGGTGTCCCGTTGAAAACAGCAATAAAGCGCAAAATTTAATTAAGGAAATCTTCATATTTTTATTTTTTGAGAGTAATCACTGTTTAACTCAATTTCAATAAATTCGGGGCAATCCTCAAGTATCACAAGCAGCTCTAAATAAGTTGTGCTAATGCAGCCGTAGCCATTTGGCAGTCGTGGATGTCTGTGTTGATGTTTTTACAAAATTAGAAAGAACACTGCTAGTTCTCTGTGAATTCTGTTTGGAAAAAACTATTAAAGCTGCATTATGGTTTTAAGGTGTAATTTTGTCCATCAAACTATTTGGTTGTAACAACCATTTTTGGATTTTTGAATATTGAAGTTCCATTCCGCCATAATACTCTCATAATGATTATAAAGTAATGGATGCATATATTTTATTACATCTATGTACTTCATAAAAATATCAAAGCGATATTGACAAAGAATGAATAAAATTACATGCGGTTGTAATTTTTTTTGTTAAATGTGGTACATTCTGTATGATGAGGTGCTTCAGAAATTTCCTGTTTTTACAAAACTATTATATCTCATCAGAATTGTGGTTATTTAGCAGGAAACCGTTTCAAATTACTTCTAAATGTATCCGCACTAGAAAATTCCACAGCACTTTTTTATTATAAAAATGATAATAAATTAAATTTTCTTTAAAATGGCTGCCCTTTTCAGCACAACTTGTTTCTAGAAAATATGGTCACTAAATTCAAAAATAATCCAAATAATAACCGTGCGGTAACCATATTATAGTCTATCCCAACTATTTAGCGTTTGTTTGGTTGCAATGGACTTTAATTGTGCAACTTATGTACTACTGTAATGACATACCGAATGCCTACCGGGTGGCCACGAATCAAGGTACGCCCCCGATATTTTCCGGTTGAACCGGAAGTGACATCAACTTTTTTTTCTTAAATGGAATGACTATATTTTTTTTGATGGTTTCTCATTAAGCATAAATTTCTAAGTACAACAGTTTTTTCAGATTTTAAAGATTCCAAAAAATAAGTGAAATATGAACAATTTTTTAATTTTTTCAAAATGGCCGCGTCAGATGAATGCGATGTAAGAAAATTACTAAGTAGGTTATGGAAATTATTAGTAAGGTTGTAGACTTGTCTGTAGAGAAAAAAAATAGTTGTTTGAATTACTGATAGGTACCAGTATTTTTAGGTTTTTTTTTTTTCAAAAAAACGGAATTTAATTTTTATTTTTATTTCCGTAGGGGTCCTATGGAAATTTTTTTAATGGAACTGTGCTATTTTTTTTTTATTAATCAGAAATAATGATTCATAAACTATAATTTTTTTCGCCATTAATCATTTCTTAACGATATCCTTCGTAATAAGAAAAGTATTTTTAAAAGGTAAACACAAATTAAACAAGAAATAATTTTAATAAAACGTTACAACCATAAATAAATAGAATAACAAAACTATTTAAAACCTAAATTATAATAAACCATTAAAAAAATTGTTCAAACTGTTCACTGTTTTGATTAATACACAGAGTAGCGCGACTTATTGCACGTCTAACATTCTGTAATTGTTGAGGTGTTATTTGTGCAATTTCGTGTCGAACTCTTTCTTCCAGATCTTGCCTTGTGGTTGGAGCAGTCATGTAGACTCTATTTTTCAACTGCGCCCAAATAAAAAAATCGAGTGGGGTTAAGTCAGGCGACCTTGCAGGCCATCTGACTGGACCATGGGTCCCAATCCAACGATCTGGAAACAATTGATTTAAGCAATCCCTAACGATAATAGCATTGTGTGGTCCAGCCCCGTCCTGTTGGAAGTAAACCTCGTCAATATTAGTATTGGGAATTTGATTAATCTGTGAAACTATTATATTTTGGAGAAATTCTAGATATCTTGGTCCAGTGAGAGTTCCGTCAAAAATTATTGGACCTATGATATGGTCGCCCAGTACGCCTAACCAAACATTGAGCCAAACCGTTCCTGAAACCGCCCCTGTCTCATAATGTGAGGATTTTCAATTGCCCAATATCGAATGTTGTTTCGATTAAATAACCCAAGGTTTGTAAATCTCGATTCATCAGTGAAATGTTTTTGATAAAATTCTCATTTCTTAATTGGTGTAACTGTAACCAATTACAAAAGGTTATTCTTCGTTGATAATCATTCTCATACAAAAATTGATGCAATTGATATTTATAAGAACGATAGCCGTGTTTCTTTAAAATTTTCCTGGCTGATTCTTTGGAAACTGGTAATTAATGTTCAGTTTGGCTTACCGAAATGGTTGGGTCAACATGCACTAAAGCTAATATATTATTTTCTGTTTCTTCATCCACAATAAATCTTTCTTCAATTTCTATATCAGGTTCAGTTCTAAATTGTTGCTCCAACCGGGCGAAATAGTTTCTCCGAGGTTGTCTTCTTTCTGGATATCTCTCTCCATACAGAGTTTGTGCTCTAGTTGCATTACATTGAGTCTCTCCATAAATAATCAACATGTCAACTTTTTCATCTCTTGAATATTTTTCAGCCATTTTATATTAACTTTCTTGTTTATAACAAATTTAATACACTTGCTTCAGAAAATTGGTGAGTAAGTTAAGAATAATTCAATTGTTGCAGTGTCTGCCATTTTCATGGCTATCTGCAATTTTGGATTTAAATGTAGATAGGTACCTTATTAAAATGATTTGTTGGCGCTTACCTTTTAAAAATACTTTTATTATTACGAAGGATATCGGTAAGAAATGATTAATGGCGAAAAAACTATAGTTTATGAATCATTATTTCTGATTAATAAAAAAAAAATAGCACAGTTCCATTAAAAAAATTTCCATAGGACCCCTACGGAAATGAAAATGAAAATTAAATTCCGTTTTTTTGAAAAAAAACCTAAAAATACTGATACCTATCAGTAATTCAAACAACTGTTTTCTTCGTTACAGGCAAGTCTACAACCTTACTAATAATTTCCATAGCCTACTTAGTAATTTTCTTACATTGCATTCATCTGAAGCGGCCATTTTGAAAAAATTAAAAAATTGTTCGTACCTCACTTATTTTTGGAATTTTTAAAATATGAAAAAAACTGTTGCACTTAGAAATTTATGCTTAATGGGAAACCATAAAAAAATAAAAAATAGAGTCATTCCATTTAAGAAAAAAAAGTTGGTCACTTCCGGTTCAACCGGAAGTGGTATTTTGATTCCTGTTAGTGCAAAAGTAGCCCATTATTGGCTAATTTATATGTACCAAAAACCAAATTTTTTAAATTTAAAAACAACCAAAATATTGACATTGACTCGTGGCCACCCGGTATACATCACACTGGAACTTGACCCTTAATGCATATGTCTATAATGGCGACATTTTCGAGGGTTTTACACACATAGAACATGTTTGATTATGTACAATGTTCAACACATTAGAAAAACTCTATTATTGATTTAATGAATTAATATTTAAAACGGATTTAGTAGCCACCAATAGGAATTACGATCTGTGAAAATCAAATAGCACCTACAGGTAGATACCTAATTGAGAAAATGTTTAGCCTTACCGGCAGAGTTGAGGTACTCAGTACAAAAATGTACTGCAAATATGGTAGTTTAAGTACTTTTAATATCTCTACTGGTATTTAAATTTTCAGTATTTTGTTTGCAATGTACTTCCACTGGTACTTCTTTTCTAAAATTTTTCTTAACTAATACTGGTTACTTAAAAAAGTACTGCAAAATCATAATCTACTTCAAGTACTTTACTTAAGTAAAAGTAAACAAATAGAATACTGGAGAATTTTGTATTCTTATGTCGCCATCATGCAGCATTTCTTTTGTTTAGTGGCATTAGTTTATCGAGTTTTAGTGGCAATAAAGTGATATAATTTACAAAGCAAATTTTCGTGTCAAAAATCTTTTTATTTCAGTCGGATCTTTATTAAATAGTTACGCCATTTTTCACATTTCAGCTTTTAATTATTTTAGGCCAGTCTTAATTTGATCAAAATTTAAATTAATGATATTGTTTAAATGTATTATCTAAGAAGCTGGAAATATTCAAAATTTTTATTTTTATCCGAACGACATACAGTCAATGGTGTCAGTTATCTTTATCAAAGGAAAAGGGTTCTATTTAAATTTTAATGCCGTAATAAACTTTTCTGAAAAATTAACCATTATATAAATGTAAAACTTATACAATGAAGTATGAGGACAATGATGAAAAGTATTATATTTGCCATTTGCCACACATTTTTTATTTTAAAGTAAGTAAGTAAGTAAATTTGTCTATATTAAATTATAAAAATATACACAAGTCAAAAGGGCTTTTACATAAATTAATTTTAAAGACACACGGATAATAACATAAATATAAATATAAAAGGAAAATTATGAATATAGAAGGAAAAGTTGCATCTAAGTTTGTAATGGAAATTAGACTAAATAAATAAGTAAAAAACAGCTTAATAATATCACATTTTCATATGTACAATTTCTTTCTCAATTTCTTGTAAAAAAATGCACTTTTTAGAAAAAAGTCATAATATGGCAGATCATTAATGCTTCAAGGCGCCACACACTCAACAACATGAATTTTGAAACATTGATGTTGCTGAATAGCAATAAAGATTTTTAATTTTAATATAAATGTTACATTTTATGGTTGCCTTAATTTAGACAATTTTTGCGTGATTTTTTTTTGTAAATTTATAAATAAAATGAATATTTAAAATATATATTTTGTGCACTTACTGAACTTTGTATACATCATGCAATACATATTATACTATATATTATATTAATAGTTATTACCAGTAAAAAAAAATTGGCTCCAAACGAATAAATTTTTCATGGCAATTATATTTCCGAAAACTTCACTGCTATTATTGCTACTAATATATTACTATTAGTATATTACTGACCCGCTGGCAATTCTACAATACTGAAAATAATTTGATCAATGTTTACCTAATATTAGTACTGCTTTTAGACAAGTACTGCAAGTATTTAAAAATGCTGTAAGTAGTTGAAAGTACAGCTTTTTAAAAAACTGCTTACAGTACTTGCAAATATTTAAAAAATACTCTAAGCTTTAGAGATATTGAAGATACTTAAATAGTATTTCTTTTAATACTGCTACCGCAAATGTTTGATTTTCAGCACTTTACTGAATGTTTCAAGTATTTCTGAGGAGTACTGGTATTTAATACTGCAAGTAAAATAAAAATTACTGAACTGGTTACTGCCAGTACTTTCATTAAATACTGGGTCACAGCTCTGCTTACTGGTTTTTTTTTATTTAAAATAATTTTTAGTTCACATATTTGACTTCTGCCTGCAAAGAAAGTAAAATCATATGGAGGGGAGAAAATTCTTCCGTTAATTTGGTATTATTTGGAAAATTAAACATTTTACATCCACTTTTATTAGTATGATCAGATCACATTCTGGAGCAAATTTTTAAATCTACAATACAACACGAACTTGAATATATGAAAGTCCGATTATAAGTTGTGACACAAACAAGTTGAAAGGGTGATGAAGTTATCAGCTATAAACATTTGACTTTACAACTATTGGAGGATATTTCATCCGTTTTATATAATAATTAATTTTAATAATAATCAATGTTTCTGTAATGTGTTATAAGTACGGGCTTTGTGCATTGTAAATGGTAAATGAATATTCTTAAATATTTCTTACAAGGTAGAAATAAAGTAAAATTTGCATTTCTATAATTTAGTAGGGAAGCACAAATTGCATTCAAAACAACTTTTCTTAGTGGAATTTTTTTCATGTCTTGAAAAATAAAGGTGGTTTATTAGTGACAATTGTTATACATTGATTTAAAACACTCTGTATAACACCGATTCAACTCATTTTTATATATCTTAGGATACAGGGTGAATTATAAAGAATGGGCCATAGAGTAACTAAAGATTCTTTGACTCAACATATGAAAATTTAATTAAAGATGCTTAAATAAAATGTGCCTAATTAATGAGATACAGGGTGTTGAAATAATTTTTTTTTAAATGATTTTTTTTGGTTGTAACTCAAAAACTACTTGACTCATCAAGTTCAAAATCAATATAGGAAAGTTTGTTGTGGTGAGAAATCATAATTTTTTTGTACGCACTAAACAGTATTTTCATTATTTTCACCAAGTAGGTTTACATCATATTTTAAATACGTAACACTGTATTACAAATAAAATTTTAATAGAAACAACATCCATTTATAAACTACAAATAACAAAAAAAAGGTATGAGAATCTGCTAAAAAGAGTAAGAAAAGAAATTAAGTTGCACAATACAAAATTAATAATGAACCTTTAACTGCAATCGCTTTTTACTAAAATGTAAGTATGACGTAAGCCTGCTAATAATAATAATAATAATAAATGGTCTCTTTGAAAAGGCGAAGTTTAGTTCAATAACTATTCTTACACTTATCCTTAAAAAAGCTGCTAAATATACATATAGAGACCATCTAATATGCTATATCAAAGATAATAATAATTAAATAATAAAAAATAATTATAAAATAGTTACAAACTAGGAAGCTGTGAGACTAAAGAACAAAACTACACTAAATAACATAGTGATAAATTATGTTATAAACATAGTAATATATCCTAACTGTGGTAGGTAACAGAAGAAAAGAAAAGGCAGAAAGAAAAAAAAATTACATTCGTTCTTTGATTTTCTAGGAGTTTAATTTTGAATTGTTTTCTAAATGTTAAAAAAGAATTATACATTGTACTGATTCTGCGGTTGGCTCCTTGTGAAACATTATTAAATATTTTAAATAAACAAAGAAAATTTGCTTTTAAATGTTTCAAAATTCTATTTTCACTCTACACGTGTTTCGGCATTGTAGGCCCTTTTCAAGAGTACCTCTCATCTGTACTATTGAAAAGGGCCTAAAAAATGAGCCTTTAACAATCAAATTTTATTTGAGGTGGGTGGAGAAAGAAAAATGCTTATATGGAGAATATTCATGGTACATTTTGAAACATTTAAAAGCAAATTTTCTTTGTTTATTTAAAAAAAAAAAAAAAAGGCCCCCCCCCTTTCCCCCCCCCGAAGAAACGGGAAAAAAAAAAAATTATAAGATTAAAAAATTTTTGAAATTTTCGGAAATAGTCGTTTGATTTGTAGATGTGGGAAGTTTGGTTAAGTTTTTTTGTGGGTGGACACCGAGTTAAAAGATTTTCGTTTTTAAATTTCACAGTAGAATGCATGGTATATGGAGATTATTCATGGTACATATAGATACATTATGCATGTCAGCTCTGAAACTTATTTTATTACACCAACCACCAAAAAAAAAAAAAAAAAAAAAAAAGTGTCACACATTAAGATAGAGATGGTGGGTATTTAAGTTTAAGAATCTTATGAACAAAACGAGCATAATGCAGAGTAAGACGATTATTCATATTTAACCATTTAATATTGCTTTTTTGTGAAATATGGCCGCACTTACGTAAGTTGAATATAAATTGATAACAATTGTTTTGTACCTTCTAAATTCTGTGTTTGTCGAAAGAATCAATACAAGGACCAGAAACAGTATCACAATAATTAAAATATGATAATACTAGATAATTCACATAACACAGTTTTAAGTTGTTAACTTAAGATTGCTCAGTTAGAATATAATAATTTCATGGAAACTTGGTGCAAATAATGAATATACTTAGTGTATTGTCTTCAGTTAATTTTTAATCCTTAAATATCTTGAAAACGGTTGATTTTAGCGACTTCGTGTTTCTGCTTGCGGAGCTTCATCAGGGTATAGTCCACTATATAATTTTAATTATTCTGTTCTCTGAAGCCATTAATGTTTATTACATTAAGGTTTACAAGTTTAGTTGCTTTGGATTTTTTAAATGAGCTAGCTACCCTGATGACGCTACGCAAGCAGAAACTCGTGTCGGTAGATATTTTAAAGTTTTTAAAGTGAGTGTTCAACTGTGTGAGTACCTTTTGTTTTATTTATTTTTGGTTTTACTGGACAGAATAGTTGGAATTAAAAACAACATTATTGAGTCGGTCGTGCTGAACATAATGTGCATATTATCTTTTTTTGTAAATCAAGTTTCAGCGTTTTGGCAATTAGCCGGGAAAATAATTGTTTAAAAAGACATACGTTATACTTATCTGTGATAAGATTTGTAAAAGTTAGTAAATAATAATTAGCAAAAAAAATTTTCAGTTATTATTTTTCATTCCACTCTTTAAAAATGTCTGTACAGCTGTTCTGAATAAAATAGATCCCATTTTTATCATTTATTGCATTGGTTAAAACTAATATGAAATTATGATTTTTCACCACAAAAAACCTACTATCTGTACTAGGGTGGGTCAAAAAAACCGACTATTTTTTTTTTTTACTTTATACTCTAAAAAATCGGTTGCTAGACACCTCTAGAAAATTCTCACCAAATATGAGCACTTAATTTTGATAGAAAGGTTCTCCGCTTTACAGTTTTCCATTTTTTCCTCAGTATTAGAAACGAAAATTCATATCTCTCTATCAACTGTTCGTTAAAAAATATCTCTCCTCATATTTTTTGTAGGAAATGGAACGCTCTACAAAAAAAGGTCTCTTAGAATGTTTTCGTAAACCTCACCGTTTAAAAGATATCAAAGGTTGAAGTTTGGTTATTTTGAGACAAATTTCTGTTTTGCTTATGAATTTTATAACTCGTTAACAAAACATTTTTATGAAATGCGCAATTCATAGTTTTGTAGGAAATTAATTGCTCTACAAAAATGGTCTCTTATGATTTGTCGATTAAATTAAGCGTTTAAAAGATATTCATCGTCAAACTTCAATGCACGCCAATTTTAACAATTTTTGATTAATAATTCGGAAAATTTCAATTCAGTCTGAGTTTCAGGAAATTTATACAAATTTGAGTTTCTATGAACAGAATAGTTTTAAACTATTTTTTCCAGTTTTTTTTTTAGTCGTAAGCATGTTTAGTTACATCTAAAAAAAAATTAGTGCATTATTTCTGATTAAGAGTCAATGATTCATTAAATCGTGAAAAAATAACGTTCTTGTTAGAAATTTATAATGAAAAGTATTAATGTTAAAGAGAAAAAATGTTCAATTGGTTATTAAAAAGTTTTTTTATTTAATTATTAAGTGAGATAAAATTTCAAACATTTATAAAATATTCGTACACTTCCACTGTAAAAAAATTTTCTTTATTGCAGTTTGGGTATTTTTTTGCGATGTTCTTTTACAATTTGCAATAAAAATTGAAATTGCTTTTCATTTTTTGTCAAGCATTGATTATATTCAGTTACTAATGCGACTGCTCGCTCTGCTGCATCATTAACAACTTAATTGTTCAAAGTATTCTTTATTTTCATTATAATTGTCATTAGTAGGCCATAATTCAATGTCTATATCAAGAAAATCATACGGTAGATCGAAGATTTTAAAGAGATTCAAAGACTTTTTAGAGACAAAGTCATTTAAATTTTTTAGCGTAAAGGAATTCAAATCATTTTTATCAATTATAAATCTTCTAGCTTCAGAATCTGTACCTTCACGAGTCTTAGCAGCTTCAACAATATTTTTTTTTATGTCCAATGGAACGGTATCATCAAATAATGATAAAATGGCAAGTTCATCACTCAAGTACCATAAATGCAAAATGATTTTTTTCACAAGTAGCTGAAGAACTCAAAGGATTGGATCGTTTGTATTCAATTAAATTTTTCAAAAACTGTAAATCATGATTAGCAGCAGTAGTCGCAGAAGTTGATGAAAACCAAGCTTTTAAATACAGTACAACTATTAAAATACAAAATTGCCGAAGACCATGCAATTCCTTCTTAGAAAGTCGAAATTCATCTCTGAATATGAACATTTTTAAACTATAAATTTCCCTGAAACTCATAGACTGAATTGAAATTTTCCGAATTATTAATCAAAAAATTGTTAAAATTGGCGTGCATTGAAGTTTGACGATGAATATCTTTTAAACGCTTAATTTAATCGACAAATTTATAAGAGACCGTTTTTGTAGAGCAGTTAATTTCCTACAAAACTATGAATTGCGCATTTCATAGAAATTTTTTGTTAACGAGTTATAAAATTCATAAGCAAAACAGAAATTTGTCTCAAAATAACCAAACTTCAACCTTTGATATCTTTTAAACGGTGAGGTTTACGAAAACATTCTAAGAGACCTTTTTTGTAGAGCGTTCCATTTCCTACAAAAATATGAGGAGAGATATTTTTTAACGAACAGTTGATAGAGAGATATGAATTTTCGTTTCTAATACTGAGGAAAAAATGGAAAACTGTAAAGCGGAGAACCTTTCTATCAAAATTAAGAGCTCATATTTCGTGAGAATTTTCTAGAGGTGTCTAGCAACCGATTTTTTAGAGTATAAAGTAAAAAAAAATAGTCGGTTTTTTTGACCCACCCTAATCTGTACCTATTTTGAACTTTATGCGTCAAGTATTTTTTGAGTTGCAGCCAAAAAATCATTAAAAAAAAATAATTTCAACACCTTGTATCTCATTAACTAAGCACATTTTACTTAAACATGTTTGTTTAACTCTTCATATTTTGAGCCAAAGAATCTCTAGTTACTCTATGGCCCATTATTTAAAACTCACCCTGTACAAGCAACATCGACTGATTCCCCCGTGCCATTCCAAAATTTGTTATCCGTTACACCTCTTGTTACATCTATCCTGGAACACAGCATATTTGAGAGTAGATTGTTTAAAAGAATTAAATCATCCGCAACATCCTAACAACATTGGTATAGGGGTTGCAGTTATCGAACACCCTTACTAAAATGATACAATTTATTTTTTAAATGTCGTCTTACTATTTGAGAAGAAGAAACAACCTACATATTTTATTAATATTATCTTTATCTGTGTACTATATTATTTTTTTACACTAGTTAATTAATAGTTGTATATAATGGTCCAAGTTATAATTAGAATTTATGATTTTGTATATTATACCTAATAATGTATCCATGTGTTAATTTGAATATGTATATATAGACGACTAATATTTGAGTTGATTTAAAAGGCTCTTAAATTAAGAGCCGTGTTAGGGATTAGACGTAGAAAACTTTGACATTTGGGTACGATCGTATGTACTAGAGTTGCAATTTCTGTCCTTTATATAAGTTTCTTAAATGCCTATCAGTCAATATTCAAATAAATGTGATATAGTTTTGAGTAGTAAATATACAGGTCATGTTTAAAAATGTTAGCAGGAAACCTTAACTTTTCCATGAGGATGGAAAATTTACATACAGGATGAGGAACACGTAATTCCAATAGCTTTGTCAATTTCTTTTCACTGCTAGGTTACCCAACTTTTTCCAAATGAGAACTTTTTTCTATTCACCTTTCCAGATAAAAATTCGATTGATAAAATTATTAAATCTATAAATATATGCCAAAAGATTAAGGTTGTAAGTAGAGCCTGGATCCGAATATTATATAGAATAGAATAGAATAGAAAAATATTTATTGTGAATTATATATATTGTACAAAAACATTATACAAACACAAAAAAGGTGACATTCGTATATACTTTCTTCCATGCCACTACATACTCCGTTACAAAAAACTACTTAGTACTAACGTTTACATCACTCTGTAACACATAACAAACAAAAATGAAGTGAAAAAAAAAACAGAAAAATATACATACAATATACAACTAATGCTGCATGCTTTTTTGCGTATTTAGTATATTTTCTTTGTAAGTCCTTCTGAAACTACAAAATTCACTTTTATTAAACAAATTAACAACTAAATATGCAAAGCAACACTCAAATTTCTTGCTATTGTGCCTAGGTATGGCGAATCTTACTATATTTCGCAGATTTAAATTGTGCAGTTCTTGTCTGGGTATTACATAGTCATACAAATATTCAGGTTTTTTGCTTGCATAAATTTTGAATAGAAACACACCAAAAAGTAGTAGCCACCTGAACTCGATTTTTAGGATGGAATTTACATTATAAGCAGGTGTTATATGGTTAAATTTACTAATACCATATGCAAAACGAACACATGAATTCTGAGCTAGTTGCATTTTATTTTTAAATTCTGCAGTTAAATAACTGTAATAGACTGTTATGCAGTAGTCGATATGCGGATAAAGAAGCGATTCCACTAGCTTGTACTTAATTTTGTCAGAGAAAATAAATTTAAATTTATACAGTGATTTAAGTTTCATATTTATTTCTTATTTTATTGGTAACATGTTCCTCATAATTTAAGTTTGCATCAAATACGACTCCTAGATTTCTAGCTGAATCCTTACGAGGTATTTCTATTCCATTTATGTGCAAGGTGGTAAAATTATATAAATTAACTCTATTTATTAAGACCTTAGTATCTATTATTAAGAAGCAGCTCTTGAAGCATTTAAGCGTAGCCCATGTTCCTCTGACCAATTAAATATTCTGCCTAAATCTGCATTAACTTCCTCTAGAGCATAACTAGCTTCTGTTGGTTCAAATGTTTTTATAAGCTTGCAGTGTACAAGCTAAATAATGTAGGACCCAGTATGCAACCCTGTGGGACTCCTTGTCTAATAACAACAGGATTTGATCTAGATCCCTCTACTTCAACAATTTGAGTTCTATCAATCAAGTAGCTTGTAAACCACATGCAAACTGTCTCTGAGAACCCGTAATAGCTCAGTTTAGCAATGATAAGTTCATGGTCTAACAGATCAAATGCCTTGCTATAGTCTAGCAAGACCAAGCAAGCTGCCTCCGATCTGTCCAGACCACTCACAATATCGGTCATGACTTTACTTAATGCTGTAGCTGTACTATAGTTAGATCTAAATCCTGATTGAATAGCGGGCAACAAATTTTCATCAGAGATGAATTCGGACATCATGGTAAAAACAATTTTTTCTGTAACTTTCGATAAGATGGGCAGAATATTTATAGGCCTTAAGTCACTATAGTTAAGAGCATTTGATATTTTTGGAATGGGCTTTATTATAGACATTTTCCAAATGTTAGGAAAATTTCTATTTTGTAGAGATTCATTAATTACACTTTGAACGAATTTAGTAATATGTCGCAAACTTGACTCTAACATTTCATAACTGATTTCATCAATTCCCATGCATTTTGATTTTAACTGCCTAATGACAGGGTGGATCCAGGATACCGGTGTAAACACATGCACAAATGATAAACATGTCACATTAGATTGTTTTTGTCTTTCATACTATCACTCGCACGTGTTTTATGATTTTCAGTTGCAATATGCTGTACAACCTGTATTTTCAATATTCGTGACAGTATTTTCTCACAAATATTACACCAGAATTCTGTGAGATCAAACTCCAACTCCGGGAAATCCCTTATCCATCGTTCTACAGTTACTCTTCGAGGGGGGAGGTGAATGCAACATTTTCAAAATGTTTCACGGCATTCACAGATTGACTACTGGAATAGATTAGTCTTGTATCGTAGTTTAGACCGGATGTTAAAATAGATGGGGATGGAATAGCATTAAAGGCTGCATTAGCACGTCCTTGGCGCCAGGATTACCAACATGAAACTTTAAATCACTATTAAAATTGATGAGAGAAAATTAAAACAAGTAAGTCATCTTAAATACCATATGAATTTAATATATAAAATTACAGACGATACGGATGCGGTTTTTTTTTTATTAATAAAAAATACGTATATTTGGTTTCATTTCATGAAACTAAATCGTATTTCCATTAATAAAAAAAATACGCATGAGTTGTCTGTAATTTTAGATATTAAATCTATATGATATTTAGGATGAATTATTTGTTTTTGTTTCTTAATATTACTAACAGAATAATTTTAATGATTTAATTAAGTTGGATACTTGGTGAAAATGTGTGCTTTATTGTAGAGATCGAGAGGTAGCGATAAATTCCAAACCACTTCTACGTAAGTATAATATATTGTAAAAACCTAATGAATTGATGTCATTTATAGCTATCTCCGATCTCTACAAGTTAAAGAAATAACTATTTTTTTGTACATGTGCTAAATACTTAAAATAATTATTTCTTTTCCTTTGCTTATTTTACTTTGTTGTAGTGGGGACAGCGTTATTTAATTATTGACGTGTCAAAAGAGTAGATTCGTTTTATCGGAACATTAAGTTATGTTAATTGACCAAAATTAATACCGCTTTATTTTGGATTAAAATACGTGATAATTCCTGTTGCACGTACATCCATCCCTGAAA
The DNA here is from genome assembly GCA_029963845.1 of Rhamnusium bicolor. Lineage (NCBI taxonomy): Eukaryota > Metazoa > Arthropoda > Insecta > Coleoptera > Cerambycidae > Rhamnusium > Rhamnusium bicolor. The sequence goes on along the minus strand of JANEYF010005426.1, from coordinate 1,343,330 downwards.
TTTAAAATTCGGATCCGGGCTCTAGTTATAAGATATTGGAAGTGACAACCACTCACTGTTACACATGTAGGCGGAAATTCCACATGGCAAGATAGCTATTTTCGAAATTATTAAGATATGATTTTGTTAAAAAGCTATTATAAAATTATGAAAAATATAGTATTTTCCATTTCCAGAATTTGTGTGCAAAATTATTTTTCCTCCTGTTTAAATGAACAAGGAAATAGTTATACTTTAAAAATGATGTTAAAGCGATACAAGAAGATAGTTGCCGAATGACTTAGTTGTTTGGGTTTAATCCCATGAAGCCATAAAAAACATCGCACATTCAAAACAAATGGGTAACCTACTAATTTAATAAATTTACAACAATTTTTTTCTGAGCAATTAGTAGGATCTTCCAGAATCATTAATGGTAAAGTTTGTACGAAGTCAATTGAAATCGTATAAAAACTAAAAGCCTGCAAAAACCGTCGGCATCTCTTTATTGTACATGGGCGGAGGTAAATAGAAATGCTTGTCATAAGAAAATGTTATACTTTTTTGAAAATTGTATTAATTTTTATTATTTTTTGTTTATTAGATAGGTTATTTTTGTTCATTTCGCCAATAAAATATTCTTGAAATATTATATCAGTTTTAGATATAAAGTCTAAATATTTAAATTTATTGGGTTTAGTTTTAAAGTTAACCCATACTGTATTGAAATATGTTATTGCTCGGCAAGGACCAACGAGAAGGTATGAACATATCCTTGCCAGGATGAGGGAATGGGACAGGTTAGATTAGCGAGGGACAAGGATGTTATATGGTAAAAAATAAAATTAAAGTTTCTTCTAAAATAAAAATAAAAATGTAAGTTTCTTAACCAAAGCAAAGAATTAGTACCACAAAAATAAATATTTGTTTAGATAAAACATAAATAAAAACAAAATTAAAATATGTCTAGAATAAAGTAACTTAAATTAAAATTTCTTGTCAACTAAATAAAATATATTCCAAGAAATGTAACAATAAAAAAGTAAACTTCATACCTAATATAATATCTAAATATTTTGTTCTGAAAATATATGTATATTAAAAAAGTTTTAAAGGCTAAAAGTTGACGCGTCCGAATTGTCACTTTCTGAAGAAGAATCATTACCCGGTTGAATTATAATCGGCGCAATGGGGGGTAGTGTTGGATATTGATTTTCTTTATTAATTACATGCTGAACGCAATTTTTCCATAAATCAGTATTGTCGAGGTCATTTATTACTTCTCGTAGTAGTTGATCATATGATCAACTACTACCGCGCTTAACGTTGGAGAGTCATTACATTTTCGCAAACGATCTTTTAAAGTTGCCCAAACCATCTCGATAGGAGTAAATATGCAATAGTACGGAGGTAAGCGCAAAAGTGTATGACCGTGTATATTGGATAAGTTATCAATAACATAAATACCTTTTATGTAGTAATAAATATTTACCAATATGAACACTAAGTATAAACTGAACCACACTTGATATTATAATAGGTATTTCTGCACTGCACTGGACAAATGTAATAAATAACTAGGTAATCGACTCCACGTTGACTACTGACTGATATAAACTCAAACACACACCGACCAACCGGACTGACGAATATCCTGATCCCAGCCAATCGTCGCCCATCGTCCTCAAACCATAGCCAATGCCGGCACATCTCACAAGTTTCCGTAATTGCGGAGAAACGATTTAATGAGTTTTTTTATACTAGTGGGCCTGTCCGTTTTATTATCTTTAAACACGTGCAGTCGTAGATGGTTCATTCAGGCTGATTACATTGCAAGTCTCGGACTCGCCTGCACAATTTCAACTACCATTCGATTCTCGATACCATTGCTAAATACATAGGACAAAATATCAAGTTAAGTGCGCACAGTCCTGTGCTTTAACAATGACCAATTTCAATTGACTTCGTATAAACTTTATCAGAAAAATATGCTTTTTTTCGGTGAAAAGAAATTGAGATTTCATTTGAAAAAAGTTTGGTCCCTAGCAATGACAAGAAAAAAGAATTTAAAAGTCATGGCTTATAGGGCCATGTCAGCAGTTATATCTGCCATTTTCAAGATCTTACTGATAACCGATAATGAGAAACTGCAATAAATCATCAAAAACCTGAAGATGGTAGATGCAACTATACCAAAACTTCATTTAAACAACTATGCTCTCTCCCTTCAGGGCCCAATCGGTCATGCGAGACTACACCGGAAAACTGTAACATCACACAGTGGAAATCTGCGGATATCTACAATGTCCGGACATAAATGGCTCAAAGCTTAACATTATATTTCTCTCATAAAAATATTTTAATAATAAGTGATTTTCCGAAAGTGATAAAATGATGAATTTTTATCAAAAATGGTCACAAGTACATTTTCTGCAGAAGTAAATGATACAGTAGTATTTATATAAAAACTCTGGGAATCGGCAAAAAGTTAACATGAGGTAAACATTTAAACAGAAATAAAATAAATATAACCGTCATATTTTTTCGCATCTCAAAACATAACCATTTTAAATGATATGTCATTTTGTTTAATAGCCCCTTAATTAATCGCAAAAATAAGATGATCTGAGTTCCACTTTGGACTCCATATCTCAGAAACGAAGCATTAGAGTCCAATATTTTCTTGAGAACATATTCTTATGAGAAGAATTTACTGTTAAACCTTGTCTCATTAATTTTGGGACACCCAGTATCGTTTCTTATACAACAAATAATTTCTACGTTTTAATATCCATTTCTATTTTATTTCTATGATGTTTGTTTTGTATTTTGCAAATTTTTCTGAGAAACAGATGAGAAATTGAGGTCCAAATATGAAATATGATTATGATTTATGAAAACGCTATATGAAGGATATTAATTATAAAACTTATAGAGTCAGCCTGTATGTGGTTTTAATAGGGGATTAACCGCTTTTGTCAAATATGTACTATAAATGTATTTCCAACTATAAATTAAATCTGTATATTTTTATTATGTAATTAGTCTTTATGTTTAATTTATTAAGTTAATTTGTAGTTGAAGACTGAATAGTATTTAAATGAATGTAAATATAAAATCAATTATGTAATATGTTTTTTTCATTCATCTTAATTAACTTACGCACTTTATATACCAGTTATTAACAAAAAAAAATCATAAATCTAATCTGATACTTTTTTTTACTAAAAAAAAAAATAATGTTAGGTATTTCGTATGTGAGTGGAATAGTGAAACATAATTTTCTCTTAGATTTAATATTGATGATTGTATTAGTGTACATTATTTCATATTTTAGGGTAACACATAATGCTGAATTGTTTTTTAAATAAAAGCGTTATTTATTTTTTATTTATTAACCACTGTCCTTTTTTGTAACCACTGTAAATTATTTTTTATAAACGTGTATTTATTTATTCATTAGCTCAAATTGTGATTTTAAATAAGTGCGTGCGCGCCAAACTAATAAATTACAACAAATTATATATAGTGTTTTTAAAAACAAATCTCCCTCAGAGGCAAATTCTGTACGTAAATTAAATGGACATTTTCTTTACACATCCAATGGTTTAGTTTTCAAGACAAGTGTTATAGACGGAGAGCTGGCGGCCGCGGAGGTACTGCGACATTACCTCCAGCTGTAATTTTGTGAAGTGGTTGGGGGGACCATGAGGAAGTGCCATCTGCAAGGATTTTGCTCAAAACCCCTGCAAAGGACACGTCAGACGACTCAAAAATTAAAAAATCCTTGCTCAAAAAATGATCATACCTCCGGCTGAAAATTTCCACATTATCTGTTTAAAAGTCACAGATAACGTATGTAAATCGTCAGACGTCTCGGTCGCTGCCAAAGGGGTGTCAGACGCCCTCAAAGTTGTCATTTTTTTTCAAAAAAATTTTTTTCCTACCTCCATCTGACGTTTTAACATATTGCAACAGAGACCATTTTAAGCACATTTTAAAATCGTCAGACGAAAATACCGCTGCGAAGTCCCCCTACAATGTTCACAAAGTTCCGACCCACATGGAACGTATATTTTTTTTCGAAAAATTATATTCATTACCTCCGTCTGACGTTTTTACATATTATCGTAGAGACAATTTTAAGCATATATATAAATCGTCAGACGAAAATACAACTGTGGAATTCCTCTGCAATGCCGCGAAAATCCAGCCTACATTACTACATATTGGGGTATTTCAAAATAAAGTAATTTGCTATTTACTGACTTGGCATCCCGTAAAAAGTTTACTGACGATGAACTAGAGATTTTGATCAAAGATGAGCGCTCTAGGTGATGTGGAGCATCGTCCGCAATTGTTTTTTTTGATGAAAAATCACAAAATTACGAGGAATTTTTGTGACAAATAGGTCAAAAAGAAAATTTTTCAGACGAGATGGTATGTTTTAAGATTTTTGAGTCATTTTGAAACGAAAAACTTTCTTGACATTATTTAATAAAATCAACCGTTTAGCCAGAAAAAATTCAAACAAATTGAAAAAGTGGATATTCTCCAAACTTCAATTAATTTTTCATGGCGAAACAGTTGATTTTTTCGAAAAATGGGGAGAGATCTTTTCTTTTCCGAATGGGCCAATTTATAACAATTTTCACTTTTTATTTTACAACAAATTACGGCTATTACAAAATAATTCGTGTTCCTCCACAAAAAAATAGTTAAAGTTTGGAGACTACTCACTTTATCAATTTGTTTGAATTTTTTCTAGCTAAACTCATTTTGTCGAAAAAATGTCGAGAGTTTTCTGTTTCAAAATCACTCAAAAAACTAAAAAAATACTATGCCGCCCTATGACATATGCCACAAAAATTATATTTTATTTTGTGATTTTCCATAAAAAGTTGGATTGCGTTGAATCTTTCACTCTACGGAAAATTCTCATCTTCTGGCAGAATCTTTTGGTTCACTTAAACTAACAATTTCAGCTACAGCTCATTGAGAAATCGAATTTTTTTTATTTTTTGAAACACCGTAAAATGAATACCGTATATTGTTCCAATATTTTTTTGTTTTATTGAAATGCGTGTTGAGGTAATAAAAGGAAGTCAATTTAAGGGAAAAATTTTCAGTACATACATATAAAAAGTATAAAATGAAAATATAGATCGATATCCAGAGGTTTGAAGCGAATATTATTTTATATCAAAAGGATGAAGATGTAATTTTCCTATTACTTAATATAATGTTAATTTATATAGTATTTCTATATTTATTATATACCTGCGGCCCAACTTTTCGAACATAAATGATGAAAAGTAAAAAAACTTATAATGATTGAAAATATGGAGCGCGTCCAAGAGTGAATGAGCTGGATTTTCGCGGCATTGCAGAGGAATTCCACAGTTGTATTTTCGTCTGACGATTTATATATATGCTTAAAATTGTCTCTACGATAATATGTAAAAACGTCAGACGGAGGAGGTAACGAAAATAATTTTTCGAAAAAAAAATATACGTTCCATGTGGGTAGGAACTTTGTGAACATTGTAGGGGGACTTCGCAGCGGTATTTTCGTCTGACGATTTTAAAATGTGCTTAAAATGGTCTCTGTTGCAATATGTTAAAACGTCAGACGGAGATAAGAAAAAATTTTTTTTGAAAATAAAATGACACCCCTTTGGCAGCGTCCGAGACGTCTGACGATTTACATACGTTATCTGTGACTTTTAAACAGGTAATGTGGGAATTTTCAGCCGGAGGTATGATCATTTTTTGAGCAAGGATTTTTTTCATTTTTGAGTCGTCTGACGTGTCCTTTGCAAGGATTTTGAGCAAAATCCTTGCAGATGGCACTTCCTCATGGTCCCCCCCAACCACTTCACAAAATTCCAGTCGGAGGTAATGTAGTACCTCCGCGGCCGCCAGCTCTTAGTCTATTAGAAATTTATTTTTTAATGGTTCCTAAATCAGAGTAATATGCTAGTAGGCCTGTATCTGCTCAATTAATAGAATTTTTGTGGTGCGATATTCAATAATCACACAAAAAAAATTTGTTAGATATACTGTCAAAATTATATTATTAAAGTGTGTTTTCGTAAGAAAATGAAACCAAAACATTACCATGAATGTTGTTCAACCTAGTAAATGTAATATTGGACTCACTCTAAAGTTGCTCCTTCTTTCTTGGAACCACTGAACAAAAATTAAGAATTTTTTTACTTTTATCATCTAGAATTTATTTATAATTTTTTCGACCTTTGTTTATAAAGGATTTGAATCGTATTTCTTGGAATAACAACATTTACTGAACCAATATGGCTGCAAAACTAATCAGATGTAAGTTAGGAATAGATGAATTAAAAAAAAACAATATTTTGCATTGATACGTTTTGAAACATTTTTCGATGACGCACAATTTTTTTTCCTCATGAGAAAAGCCCTCACGGTGGCTATCTCATATCTTAATATTGGAGTATGGGACACTTTACGATACTTTAAGGCATAACTATGAAGACTAACCGAAGCAATTTTCCAGACAAAAAATTGCAATTGAAATTTGTGAAAAAAAGTTGAAAAAATTGTGTGCCTACCCAGGTTATTTTTTTAAACAATTTGTAAAAGTATTTGCAAAACTTTTTTTTCCTAAATCAGGTGGAAAATATATTGACATTTCCAATTTCATTAAAACATATTGATTTTTACAAAGTTGCACCTTTTTGAAAAATGAATCTAATAAAATAATGATGTAACTGTAAAAATTCAATATTTCTTTATGAAATTTGAAACATGTCGATATATTTTCCACCTGATTGTGACAAAAAATGTTTTGCAAATATTTTACAAATTGTTTAAAAAATAACCTTACATACTTTTTTTCGCAATTTTCAATCACAACTTTTTTTCTACAGAACTTCATTTAGTCTTGACAGTTATGCTTTAAAGTGTCGCTTGGGTTATATGCTCCAATATTAAGATATGACTAGCCACCATTGTATTATAATAAAGTTTCAGATTCCCATGCCAAATTATGTTAAAGAAAAACTTGTCGCACTTCAAATAAAAGTCGGACAGTATGCCCAATCGGATAAACTTGCTAGTGTCAGGCCTCGAAAGTCTATCTTCATCATAACCCGGAACTTGATTTTTTCTTACGACACATACGAGGGAAATTTGCATTATCCACAAATTTTAGATAGTCATGAAGATATTTTTATTTCAAATACTACCAGAATAATGCATTATCATAATTTCCAGTTTTTGAGCTCTGAAAATCAAAAAAAGCTGCATTAGCATTTGATTGCTTTACATTCTGTAGAAGAAATTGAGTAATAGTCTTGGAGCTAGAGACAGATTTGATTGACTGATTTTATTATTTTAGAAAATTTGTTTTTCGCAATGTATCCTAATGAGTGAATGACAAGTCTGCCATGCAAATAGCGGGACAAGGGGCGGGGAGGGCACATGAACAAAATGTCTGACTAAATTCGTTAAGGATAACATATTTTTTATGGATTATGCCTAAAGAAGTTTGTCTGCCACTTGACCTTTGGGACAAAATATATCTGCCGATTTAATAAATATGTAAAAAAAATAAAGTACTTTGACTGAAACCATTAACATTGAAATTTATTGTATTGATAGTTCATAGTGTAAACTTTAGAAAAACGTAATCTACCACTCTTTAACGATTACAGCCAATTACACTGTTTTCTCTTCTACATAGTTGAAACGCTCCTGTCCAGGCGTGTCCCGCGTGTATCCTGGTAGACTACCATTTTCAAAATTTATGGCACACAAATAGCTGAATAATGTTTAAAAAAGAAAGTTAATGAAGTCAGCCTGAAATGTTTGTCGCTAGCTCCCCGACTGTAATTGATTTGCCACTAAAGGAACTGAAGAATTAATAACATTTTAAAACTTTTTTATAATTTGTCTTCATAAATGATTATACACCACATGACCAATTAGTTACCTTTAACAGTCTCATGGTGTGCTGTTAACAAAATATGGTTGAAAACTATTCTTTAGACACATACATAGATATAAGCAAAGATCCTCATCTGGTACTGCCGTAATATGAAAGGTATAAAATTACAGTTAGGTACGAATTGATCACATGGTTTATGATCATAATGAAGGCTCTGTACCTATAAGTAAAAATACGTAGAAAGATTAAGCAAACAAACTCTAAATCATGTTACCTCATCTTGAAAAACATTATTTAAACCTATAAAAACAGGTGGTAAACCGTGGCTCAAAAATGTATACGCTGCTTAACTTTTATATATTTGCTGGCTAATCAAGAGATTACTTACATTATTATCTGTATTCCTCTTAATGCCACTGTTCTATTATATATTTATTATTAACTCATTTCTTTACAATTGTAAGTACTTCCAATCCACTGCGCTTTGTGCTGTACACCAAATTTCTTCAGCAGTCAGTTAATTGTGTAAACTGATGTCAGCACTTATGGTGAGATTTACCTTAAAATTATTCGGTTTAAATTGATTTCAGTACTAAAAGTAACATCCAAGACACCAATATTTTAACTACCATTTACCTTTTTTTATTTGAAATTAATTAAAAAAAGTCGATTTTATTATTATTATCTGGCAGTACATTTTTGACTAAATGTATAGTGCATAAAATACTTTTTTTCATTACCTAATTGGCATATTTCAATTCGAGCAAATGCAACAAAAATACATCATAAAACTGCTGCTAATTATATGGCGGTCAGAACTTTTACACCGTAGTAAAACTCGACGTATGGTGGTGTTTATAATAAAAGTAATTTTTGACGTTTCAAAAGTCACATTTTTTAACGTTCCAAAAGTCACATTTTGACGTTTCAAAAGTCACTATTTTTGACGTTTCAAAAAGTCACATTTTTTGACGTTTCAAAAATTGGGACCGATTCTGTTTATCTCTTGAATCTCTTCCTTGACCTCTAGAATGTGTGTACCAAATTTGAAAACTTTATCTCAAAAACTGTAGCTGCTGTCGCGAACCAGACAGACAGACAGACAAAATTTTTGTCTGAAATTTTGTGTATCGTCATAATTCGTCCAGAAATGCAATAAAAATTTTCAAAATTTTTTTCATGAATACATAACATCCTCACTTTGAGGGTTGAGGAAGTAATACTAATAAAAGACATGCTCTTATTTAATAAGTCTATTCGACCAACAATTAGAAACAGTTTGGAACTATACTGACTACATGCACTAGCTTTTATTGTTTTAGTAACTATAATACGCATAATCACTATAATTTGTAATAGTTTCAAACCAGTTGGGACTGCTGCTCGAACAAACATTTTTTATATTCACAATAATTCAAGTTATACCGGAGACATCTCTGGTTATACGTCATTTTATAAAATAGATTGGGTGCACTCACCAAAATATAATCAATTATTGATTTCTTCCTTACTGCATAGTTCCTTAGATGTTAACTGAACAAAGTGATTTTTAGTATAGGTTTTTTTGTGATAACATGGTGAAATATTTTTTTTAGTTATAATACATTTTGCACAAAAGCAACACAAGTACCTACATGCCAGGTGCGTTGTTTCGAAAATTGTATAAATTAAAACTGTTTAGTATAGATCTCGGTATAGAAATACTTCCTGCCTTTTCTAAAATACTGTAGATACTCAAATTGTATATAACTATCAAAATGGAAAGTAACGATGATGCATTAGTGTACCTTTAAATTTGTTTTGTGAAAATGGCCTTTTGTATGTTGAATTAGTGAACCATAACTTCATGTCAATAATATTTTTAACCATTTATTAAGACTACGTAATTGATACTTAGATAATGTCCTAAGTTATTGTTTACATGCAGTAATGTTTAAATTTGTAAATATTCTCAGGTTAAATATGTTAATAAAAAAATAATATTCACATTGTTTCTTTAAGTACCTACCTCGCACTTCTTTTCCTTCTAGGTTGCACATGTAATCGTTAAGTTCAGTACAGATGACAGTGTGGAATTCAGAAAAAATTACCTAAGTATATACTATAAATATTAGTCACTGTGGTCGGTATGACAAAATAGAATTTAACAGTTTTTAACAGTTTGATCAATACGTTCAGAAGAAGTTATTGGGCGCATTTAACTGAAATGAAACATATTGTATATATTTTTTTTTATAGAAACCAACATTTCTAAATTAAGTTTTACAGTCGAACTTCTTCAACTTGAACCTCCTAAATCCCCTCGAGACTGTTCGAGTTAGAGAATATTTGTTAATGAAAATGCTTCTTAAACGAAATATATATGAAAGGAACAGAAACATATTCGGATTACAGAAAATTTCGAGATATAGAAGTTCGACTGTATCTTGTACTTAGAGAAGTATTTAGTTTTTTTATTTTTTTTCAGGGCAAGTTGTATCTTTGAAAATAAATTTAGTTTTGTTGCAGATTCTAGATTTTTCAAAAATCGTTACCGTTTCTATGTTCCACACCAACAAATATTTCTATCAGTTTTACAGCCTGTATATGTTCTCGTTACAAATTAATAAATTAAATACAATTCCATATTATAAATTATACGAACAGATCTATGTACTTAAGGCCGGTAAGTTGTCAAGAAATTTTAGATGTTGTAAAGAAATTTAAAAATAAACATAGTAGTGGTGAGGATGAAGTTCCTACAAGCATATTAAAACATATGCATTCAATCGATAGTAAAGCCCATATATTACATAATAAATAATTCAATTTGCCTTGAAACTGTTCGTTAAACCTCTATACAAATATGGATATACAAAAATTTTAAAGTTATCGCCCAACAACTCTTTTATCGCCATTTTCCAAATTGTTTGAAGCTGTAGTATGCAACCATATTTATCAGATAGGCAGCAGAGAGTTTCTATCACAAAAGGAGGTAGAGATAAAATCGGACATAAAATCAGTTAAGATGGGTATACCACAAGGAAGTATAACGGGTCCTTTGTTATTTATAATATATATATAAACGATCTAACTAATGTCAATATAGCAAATAGGAATAGTTCGCTCACTATGTATGCCGATGATGCAAATTTTCTATTCACATCAGATTTACCGCAGTTAGTACTACATTCTGCTAGCAATTATTTTGTTAAAAATAAATTAATATTAAATAAAGACAAGACAAATACTGTTTTAATCAAAACCAATTGTGCCAGATTTGAAACACCAGAGAATCTTCTAATTAATGATGAGACTTTTAACATATCCAGTACCGTAACATTTTTGGGAATTCAAATTGACAATCAATTAAATTGGCGATGTCATATACATAAGCTCTGTAAGATGTTAAAGGGTATTATTTTATCGGTCACCAATTTAATGTGATTTTAATTATCAAATAATTAGATTTGTTCTCAGAATGATAGATCTGTCACCAACTTGTTAACACCAAACTATTTCAAAACGATTATCTATAAATTTATGGCAAATCACCCGAAAACGTAATTCATCACCAAATAATTATATTTATTCTCAGAATGATAGATCTGTTACCAACTTGTTAACACCAAACTATTTCAAAACGATCGTCTATAAATGTATGGCAATCAGATGATGATCTGTAATAATTGTTGTGATAAACAGGTATGTCTGTCCTAATTGGAAGTTAAATAAATATACAAATTTCTTAAAGACTTGTATTTATTAAAAATTTAAATATTATGAAAACTACGTACGTTATGTATGGACATAACTAATAGTAAACTAACGGTAAACCTAAAAATAATAATTGTACAAAAAATTTAGTTATGCTTGAAAGAACTCGCTGAATAAGAGCTGGTTTTGATTTTGTGGGGCACCCTCTTTTCCATTTTTGGCCAATAGGCCCATTTTTTGCCTCAAGCGGGCAAAAAGAATAAAACATACATCGTAATAAGGTTCTGAAACATTTTATTTGGTGATAGATCTATTATTTTGAGAACATAGTTATTATTCCGAACGTAAAACAGATTCATTGGACAAAAGTTACGATGATTCGTTTATTTTGGATACAAACTGTTATAAATTTGGATGGACATGTTTGGAGACGCTAATGTTAATGTGAGATAAAAAATAATTTCTGTGATTTAATTTCATAATCAGAGGATTTCGTTTTGATGACAAATATTTATTATGGTGACAAATAAATTTATTCTCGATGTTAAATGTGATAAGTTACAGCATTAGAGTACTAGCCAAATATTTAAACAAGCTAAATGATTAGTATACTGTGCAAATTTTGAATCAAATGTGCGATATGGTATTATATTCTATGGTAGCAGTAGTGACTTGGATAGAGTATTTTTAGTCCAAAAAAGGGTTTTAAGGACAATCTTAAAGATAAGATACAGGGAGTCTTGCAGAGGCAAATTTAAAGAAAATAAAATTTTAACAATAACTGCCACTTACATACAAGAATGTTTACTTTTTCTATTTAAAAATAAAACTATGTTCTTTGAAAATCAACCACAACATAAATATTACACATTATTTAATAAACTCCTCCACTGCAAACAACAGATTCAATTATTAAGTAAATTTAAATCTAAAATGTATGATTTATAAATGGAAATAGATCCATATAAATGAATTTTTTTCGTATTAGTACTCAATTCTATTACCTTTCAATTAATTCAGCAGTTTCAATCCCACCATAAATACATGTTAATATTTATTTTATCTACATTTACATCAGACTCTGTAATTGTAATGTGTATTTCTATACTAGAGTTTTGTTTATACAAAATTGCTCTGTAGTTGTGTTGACACAAATTCATTTTATGTTCATATTTATATGTTACATTCTCTGAATAATAACGATTATTATTACTATTATTATACTTATCTTACATAATTAATTACTATTCATAATTCGTTGAAATTTTATGATAATTTAAAACATAAGTACAGTCTAGGGCAATTTCACCAGAAACCATTAAAACACTTCGAGTTGAAAAATATAGTTCTCCTTCAAATAAAAAATTTTAGTTCAACAAAATTTCGAGGTGTTCTCACTGATTTTTTTGGCAAATAAATTACCATTACTTTTCTTACTTCTTACCTGAGATTTTGCCCATCTTCGATAACGCATATATTTAACTGTATCTTTTAACAATTTATAAATGACCACATTCATAAAACGTTTATCATGTCTAAATTACCAAAAGTGAATACCCATTAAAACTATTAAATGTTTTTAATTATAATTTGGATATAGATATGCGTAGAGAACCAACAACCATCTGAACAATGTGATATCGGATGCAAAAATTTTGTTTCATTAAAAAATTCATCACATCCCAACGTGTAAAGAATTTTCCTACTGATGCATTTAGCAATCAAGATTTTTTGCGGAAAAAACGTAAACTGATAAATTGACATTTAGCCTCTTATTGCACATTTCTGTTCAACTCATCCCTCCTTGAATACATAAATTTAGGCAGCCTATTTTAATTTTAGTACCCACTAATTTCTATTGGAGCAAGGTGCTAAATTGAAATTAACTATAAGGCATAAGCAGCAATAAATTTACTCTTCACATTTGTTATTAAAGCTTTTTTACAAACTTTGGCATTTTTCCAACTTTACCAGGATAGGGGGTTACACACCGACATTTTTACCTCAAAAATAAATATAGGTAATTAAGTAAAAATATATATGTATGAATCTTAGATACATACTTTAGATTATCTGACATGTTTAGATTACTCCGAGATAAACACATCCTGAAAAACAACTATTTTTAGTCAAAAGCAGGATAAATATAAATATTTACTACATTTTCAAATTGTAGGACTATTAAACAATTCACTTTTTCAGTTTTGTTCTAATTGTTTCTCCCACTTATTAATTTGTAAAACTGTTTTGGAGCCTTTGCAAGTTTCTCCTTTATCTTCCAAAAATAATGAATGAAATGTTTCGAGACATTTATTATCAATATAATATTCTTAGAAGTACAACAAAATCATAATCATAGTTAGTAGGTAGGTAATATAAAAACAAATTAAAAATTACAAAGTAAATAGGTACCAGTTCCCAGATTAATTTTGAAGGTAACCTGAAAAACTAGTTCAGGTTTCGGCAATTTGAAGAATGAAATACTTTACAAAGGATCAATACATTTCATTTTTTCATACCAACACAATAGTATTATGTCTAGTGACAACTTAATTATAAGCATATAAAATATTAAACCTAAATTCAATATTCTAACACGCACTTCTCTTACAAAATTCTTCAGGCTGGACAAATTTAATTCCTTTCTTTGCTTACTGACCTGGATAGGGACCTTTTCTTATCATTTTCTTTGGAATGTGATCTAGAACGAGATCTTGATTTTGAAGCATGATCCTTAGAACGGGAACGTGATTTTGAATGTCTCGGTGACTTAGAATGGCTTCTTGAGCGATCACTGCGTGAGCGTGACCTGGATCTGGTCCTACGCCTAGAACGAGATCTAGACCGACTGTGACTCTCAGGTCTACCCTTTTTAGATGCCCGTTTATCTTCAACGATCCTAATTCTGCGACCATTGATTTCTGTATCGTCAAGCTTTTCAATAGCATTTTTCATGTCATTGTAAGAAGCAAACTCTACCACTCCTTCATTAGGAGCTTGTTTATGGGCATCAGCGTAGGTCACCTCACCAGCTTTTCTCATGTAATCTTTGAGGTCCTGCCAACTGCAACGGCTGGACAAATTTTCTATAATTACTCTGTACTCGGTACGTGTTGGTGGCCCATATTTGTCACGACCACGAGAACCGTCGTTTCTATTCCTCGGGGGCCCGTAACTTCTTCCACCACCACCACCGCCGCCGCCACCACCATCTCTACCACGCCACTGGTCGCTTCCTCGGGGTGTTCCACGTGCTCTTTCCACGGTAACTCTATCGCCCATCAATTCCTTACCGTTCATTTCGTAAACTGCGTCGTCGGCATCTCGATGATCGTCAAATTCGACAAATGCATAACCGTTCTTCATCGAAACCTCCTTTATCCTACCATACTTTCTAAAGAATTTTTCCAAATCGCGTTCGCGGATCTTGTACGTTAGTCCGCCGACAAAGACGCGTGTTCCCATCATTTGATTTCCTGTTAATAGCAAAGCAAATTCATAAAATAATTTGCAAAACGCTAAAGACTACGACACAAAATAAACACGTCTCACGTCACCCAGAAAAAGGACGCGAAGAGCGGCACTAGATGCTCATTTGCGACTGTCAAATGTCAAATATCGTGATGCCGCGCCGCTCAATTTGCTTATTGCTATTTTCACTTTGTTGATTGGAACGCTTTCTTTCTACAGGAATACGTAAAGTATACTTATTAACATTTAACTGTAGTTTTGGAGCTATTTTGCCGATTTCAATTGTTTAATTGAAAATTATTTGTTATCTATTGATTTTCTGAATAAAGTTGTACCGCACAATCGAAAACTCCACAGAATGCAACAACAAATAGTTGTTCTCACAGAACAGAAAAAGAGGTTGTTCTGTGGTACCGACTTTCTGTTCTGTGATACCGACTACCGGTGTCACAAACAGAACGCCGCAACACGCATCTACCCGTGTTTGAAAATAAGGTCTTAAAAAAATAATATGTGTAAGAAAGAAAATGAATTATTAATCAATACATCAAATTACACTAAAGGTTTAGATGTTGTTTGTTTGAAACAAGAAAAACGCAAAAATGCGTTCCTTTCTTATTGTACCTAAGAAGTGAATCTATATACTCTGAACTGATTAGTAAGTTCTAAAAATATTTTTTCTCGTAAGTAATATTTTATTTGCACCTGAGAGTATTTTTATACTCTCAGATTTGCACTATGGATTAGGTCACTTCTAATCTAGATCAATTAGGTCAGTTATTTACATGTTTTATTTACAATTGATCTGAAATCAAAAGTGACCAAGTCAGTTCCCACCTTGCCAATGCTGCTCCAACCCTGATGAAAGAATCACAATATGTGATCTTTAGATCGGGAATGTAGTGAGGTAAGAAAAGCGGCAAACGGTTGCCCGTATAATCAGGTATGGCATGTCACAACAATAAATTTGCATATTTTTCATAAAAAATATCGTTTTTGCAATTATCATATTTCATAACATAAAAATAATGGAGGAAAAGAAAAAGGAAAATATCAAGTTGGTTTCTGGATCATGTTTCCATTTTTTTTCAGAATTTTTTATTAAAACCTACGTAAATTCGATGTAACATAAACATAAAATAAACGTTGCCTCCTAAATACGCATGCGCGTCCGATATCCGAGGCTGCTGCACGTTTTATTTGCGACTCGTGCACTTCTAACCAGATCAAATGTGATCAAGTGAACTGACCATCGGTGCAAATAAAATACTACAATAATCATAATATAATCCATTTATTGTATACCGTGCGTTACAATGATGTTACGACAAACTTCGAAGGGTGGTTATTCCTTTCTTAAAAAAAAGTGAAACATTTTTTCCCAAAATATGTTTCCTAAAGCGCTCTACGATGCTTTGCCAATATACCATTAACGACTTTTTACATAATTAATTACTCAATACGATGGTTGAAGATACCGACCTCAATCTTGGCAGAGAAAATTGTTTTTGTAGTAGTTACGTACACGAACTTTCATCAAAAATTAACCAATGTTGTCGAAGTAAGGGAGGGATGGATCACGGTTTATAAACTTGAACCGTGGGGTTGGAGGACATCTACCAGTAAATGTCTTAAAAGTAAAAAGAGGTTTAATTTGATAAAAAATCCACTCAGAAAAAAATTAAAACTTTTCAACAGGATTGGAAAACATTTTTTTTGAATCAATTTATAAAAGGTGTTTTAATTGTCGGGGCCATCCCATAAAACGCGTGATGCTATTTTGAACCTCCCACCCGAAGATCCCTATAAAAGTATACAAATTTATTTCTGACTTTTGAAGAATAAACCTATATTGCAGTTACCAAACAGACAGAATTTACATAATGAAATTACATTTGCACATTCACAAATGAGCTTTTTTTTCAAAATAAAAATTCTGAGGAATTTTTTTTTTCAAGTTTTTTTTTAACCATCTCTTAATTGCTGATGTAGGATTAAAATTGGGATACAACTTTCCAGTCTGCAAATCAGCCTGTTTGTAGTTAAGATAATTAGAATGTGATTATACTCACAGAAGTCAATGAAAAAGGGTCCAAATCTGATCCATTTCTAGGCATATTTGGACAGATGAATTAATGCAGGTCAATTGCATTCAGATCAGGTCAGATTGCGTAACAGAGGTTTTAGTGGTATCCTACCGACTATGAAAAATGTGAAGCGAGATTCCTAACAAATTTGCGCCCTACAGACTGCAGGGTATAAAGTGTACATAACAATATTCTTGGCAATTGAATCTAAATGGTTAACTTAGGTTCAGTTGTCAAGAATATTGCAGGTTAAATATTAAACAAACTTATTAAATTCAAATCCGTCTAGATACTAAAATCAAATTCTTCCACCACAAGTGGCAAAATATCACGTGTAAACGTATTTGAAACGACAATTTAAAATATTCCAAAACCCACTAAGATATATTTGCAACACAATTGAAAAGACTAGACCATAAACCGTTGATTTAAAACAGTTTTGCTTCTGCGAAGATCCAAAAAAATATACTTCTGAGGACGTTACATGATATTACAAAAGTATTTTGAAAGAAAACAAATAACCAGTGCAAAAAAATTTATTGGCATTATTTTTACACAATTATCACATAGTGAAATGATGTTAGTTCTCACTTTTTCAGAAGAAAAATAATTTCTGAACACATTAGCTTACTTTGAATGTCACTTTAGTAGACAAATTTTAAATTTTAGACATAAATTATGTGATAATGAAACGATAACAATAAAAATAATTAACTACGATTTCTCATTCATTCTATTATTGTTTTGTTGACAGTCTCTTTCCTTTTTACTATTAACGGTTTGTTTTTGATTGTACCCTTTTTACGCTTGGTACTCTAAAACATAAAAAACCATTGTATTAATAGTAAATAATCATAAAAAATGGGGGAAGCAGGGTGACGGGGATATAATGAATTTCTCTATTCTATTATGAAACAAAAAGTAACTTTACACAGACACATATTTCTCTTATGTAGAGAATATATTTATCTGTGTACACAAATGAAATTTATTTAAATTAAATATATTTTTTTCGCTAATTTTTTTTGTGTGCATATTGCTACAAATAAGTATTTTCTGGTACTGAATTTCATCATTTTTATTTACCTAATAAAAACTAGTGATGAAACGATTGCTGTCTTACTGGTTACGATTACAATGATTGTGAAAACAATAATCGTACAACTACAATTAAAAAAACATAAAACAGAAAAACAAATTTTATTCGTTTCTTATGTAATGTCAAAAACTTAATCAACGTTAAACTTTAATTTGAACTTAAATAAACGGACGATGGTATTTATGAGAAACACTTGTTGGCTAATTTTTTTGAACCTGAAAGGTGCGAAATAAGTGTCCAGAATTATAAACAAATAATCAACGAATACGGTTAATCCAAAAAAATCTTGGAACCCCAGGTTACAACTAATCTTTACTACCACGAAGGTATCACTTGAATTTGTTACAATTTGGTCAATTTTGAAATTAATTTAAAAAATATATGGGGTTATCATAAAGTAAGGGGTCTATTTTAAATTCTTATATAGTTTTAAGAAATTATGCGAGTAGCAGAAAATAAACAGAATCTAGTTGCCTCAATAATTGGATTTTAGTGTATCTATGGAAAACAAAAGAATTGTCATGACAACTACTGATACAAGCGTCAAACGAAATAATCGTAATTTAGAGAATTGTTCTCAAAATAAAACTCGCGTAACGTAAATTGTAACAATTTCAATATGGATCTGCAAACAAGAATTGGTTTAGTGCAATGTTATTATAAAGGCGGTAAAAATTACACTACTGGATTACGAAGATTTCGTACGAAAATGGGTTTGAGAGCAGGGCCGTGCAAAATGAAGGCATATCGTAATTTAATTAGCAAATTTGAAAGAACAGGGTCTGTAAAAGACCTTCCGAGGTCAGGAAGACCTAGGATTAATGATGTCCAAGTTGCAGAAGTGCTTCAAGAAAATCAAAACGTAGCCAATACTAATCCGCTAGCAACCGTGATATCAAAACGATTACAAATGCCATACACCACGGTTTGGAAAATTTTATGGAAAATCCTAAAAATTTATCCCTATAAACTGCAACTGCTGTTTGAATTAAAGGGAGCAGATTTTGCTCTCAGGTACGATTTTTCATTACACGTATTGGCTCAGATGGAAATTGAACCCGAATAGTTATCCCGTATTTTATGGACAGATGAGGCCCATTTCTCTCTTAATAGTGGAATTAATACTCAAAACTGTCGAATATGGTCAACAGAAAATCCACATGAAATCGTTCAGCAAGGCCTTCATGTCAAAAAAGTCACCGTTTGGTGCGGTTTCACAGCTAATTTCATCATTAGTCCATACTTTTTCGAGGAAATACAGAATGGGGAGGCCATATCTGTAACTGTTACTGGTAAACGATACCTGCAAATGTTAAGGGATTATGCAATTCCACAGTTGCAAAACGAGCACGAAGGAATTGAAAACATGATTTTTATCCAGAATGGAGCACCTCCGCACATTTACCGACCAGTTAAAGAATTGTTAACTGCGGTTTTTCAAGATCGTGTTATAAGCAGACATTTTGCAAATTCATGGCCATCAATATCACCTGATATTAATCCAGCGGATTACTGGATGTGGGGTTATTTAAAAAATTTGGTGTTTAGAACACGGCCAACAACGCTGGAGGAATTAAAGGACAGTATTAGAGAGCAAATTCGTGCAATTCAACCAGAAATGTTGAATAGTGCTGTATACAATTTTGAGGAACGGTTGAAATTTTACAACAACAAAATGGAGGTCATATCGAGCATTTGCTGTAACTAGTGTTTGATATCAGAAATCCTATTATGTAAGCAACTAGATTCCATTTACTTTTTGTTATTAATTTGATTTAAGAATATATAATAAGTTGAAATATATCCCTTACTTTATAACAGTGGCGGTCGGTCCATGGAAGCAAGGGAAGCAGTGTTTCCCCTGGGATTATTAAAAAAAAACACATAAATAGAACCTAATTATTATTTATCACATATATTAATCATTAAAATTTACTTTTACCCAATTTCAATAGATACGGCCCTGCTTTTCAGCAGCTGATATAATGTTGCACGCTAAAACTGTAACGATGACGCACTCGATTAATCGAGCCAACACGAACTCGCGCAACTTCGATATATGTAAGCAGAGACAACTGTCTCTGGTAAGTAGGTAACTTATTGAAATGCATCCCATCCCCACTTCATAATCTTGATATCTGAGCTATATAGCATCGTAATACGTTTTATTTTATAGATTTTAATCTCGATTTTAATATCGATTTTAATATTATACTTAATATTAATCTTCCTAGTATTATTCTCAGCTTTTGTGCTATATTTGTAAAAACTTTTTTGGTGTTTCTAAACCTGTGGTGCGGCGACAAGTGATTTTTAAAACGTTGAATATTAGTGCGCGTGTACGCAGATTTAAAATTACTTATTAAATTTGGAAGCTGGTTCTAGCACTGTGGAAAATATTATTTGCGTTTGTGTGGTGTGCAATTTGTTGAAAAGGGGATTTTCAACATATTCGTTTCAAGATAAACTGGATATTATTAGAAATGGGAAACCAACACCTGATTTAAAATTCTTAAAAACGAAAGTTAAATCATGCTATAGGTACTTTAATATTGAAATGTACAGTGCTAATCAGTGGTTAAGGGGTTGTGAAAATTTGTGTAAATTGTTTTGTTGGCCATGTGTACTGTTCACAAATGAAAAAGGTGTTTGGAATAAAAATGGCTTCAGATTTAAGCAACATTCACAAAGTGACAAAAAGGCATGGTAAGTGTGAAACTCATTTGGGAGCGGTGCTAAAAGAATAAACATTTGGAAAATCACGAATTGAGCATTCATTAGATCAGCAGTTGAAAGAAAGTGTTAAAAGGACTTATTGATATTGTTTGTTTTCTCGGCGAAAATGAACTTAGTTTTAGAGGTCATACTAATCTCGAAGCGTTGCTAATAGGGGCAATTTTATCAATTTAGTTGATTTATTAGCAAAATACGATACAATTTTAAGTAACCATCTAGAACACTCCACGATATTTCGCGGTACATCAAATCATATTCAAAATGATTTGATTCAGTCGATAAGCAATATTGTTTTAGAAAAGATCAAGCAAGAAATAAAAAAGCTCCTTTTGTTGCAGTTATGTTAGATGAAACAACCGATATTACGAATATTAGTCAGTTGTCAATCGTAGTACGCTACATAAATCCAAATGGGAAATTCCAAGAGCGCTTTTTAGGATTTTTAGACGTAGCAACGCCATGAACGGCCGCAGCTTTATATACTATAGTTTGTCAGATAGTCGATGATCTACAGTGTGGTGCCAAACTTATCGCCCAAAGTTATGATGGGGCCGCTGTAATGGCTGGTGAATTGGGGGGCCTGCAGGCCGAAGTAAAAGAGACTTTTCAGAATGCAATATTTGTACATTGTTTTGCGCATCGATTAAATTTAGTTCTAGCTCAATCTGCAGCGTGTCTTAAAGAGTGCAAAGTGTTTTTTTCAAGTATTAGTGGAATGGCTGCCTTTTTTTCAAAATCATCAAAACGGACACGAGAATAAAAACTTTTTCAAGAAATTTAACCAGTGAAGAGCGGCTTTCAAAATTGTCCCTGTTAACAATAGAAAGTGACTTTGTGAAGATGTCCAAATATTCAAACTTTTACGACGAAGTTATTTCCGACATCGCAAAAAAAGGAGAGGCGGATTAAACTACATTGTAAATAGGTAGGTATGTGCATGTTAACTACTTAACAAACTCTCTATTTCGCTGCGGGTTCAATTCTCGCCACCGGCGCTGGCAATGTCGGTGGATATGGTTGTGTGTCTGCGTTTTTTTCATAAGTGTAACCCTCGCCCGTGCAGCTTCGGCTTTGGAATCGGGGGTTGTCTAATTTTTTGTGGTGTTTTTATGTTTTATGTTTATTGAGTGGCGGTCCTACAAGTGTACTTTTTTCTAGATATCATAACTTTGCAGCTTTCGACATTTGTTTTAAAATGAGTATATGGAAGCCACGTCCCTTTTCTTAAAATAATTTTTGCCTCGCCTCGCTCGGGGCCTCACGCTACCCATCACTCTATATCACAAACTGCTTCCCCTGTATCAAGACTCACCGCACGCCCCTGCTTTATAATCACCCGTTATATTCCTAGAAGCCATGATATGTGTACTAACAGCTAATTTAAGTTCCATAGTTCTATATCGTGTCTTTATTAAAATGTTTGTAAGATAAATCCTTTTAAAAATATTTTGCATGCAAGACAAGTTGTATATTGTAACATATTATTGTATCACAGAACCCTGTAAATCCAAGCCAGCAATATACCTCTCATATTTTTTGTCTATTAAATTTATTATCATAAAATATTTATAATAAATAAATAAATGTGAATACGAATTTTTTAAAAACATTTATTTTTGTGTACTTACCTTCTTCGATATAAAGTTTGGTGATTTAACAACTCTATTTGCTACAGGTATCCTAGGTCTATTAAATTCATCTGGTTTTTTCACCCTAACAAAAAAGTTAATAAGTTCAGCCAAAGAATATATAGAAAAAATATTATACCTGTATACTCGCACTAGCCAATGTTCTGTCGTGTAGGCTTCTTCCAAGTAAGTTAAATGGAAATCTTTATTACCGATAACAGTATTTCTGGTACGATCAAAACCTGCAGGGGTTCTATAATCTAACTTAAGCTCACCAAATCTGTAATAACTTAGCTTGTACATTAGGGAATTTAAAAGGGTGGGGGGCACCTTCTTCGTCCACACGGAATTCACCGTGTTCTGTGAAATAATCACTTTCCTATAAGAAAAATCAACTTTATTTTATATATGTTGCATAAAACATGACTTTTTGCAATAAGTCTATTTTCGATCATGTAACTCACCCTAATGTCCTTAGGATGCTCTCCCTCAGCAATACGGACCATCCACAAAAATTTATTAATATCGTCACCTGAGTAACCAATAACCCCACCAAATATTACTAGAACATAGTCAACGTCAAGTGCAGTCATTATATCATAGGCTGCACTCTCATTTGATGACATAGCCTTTCCAACAAGTGCTATGTGGCTGTTGTTCCAAGTGTTATTATCCACTAACGTCGTACGATTTGCCATTCCAGCAATTTGGTACCCATAATCCCACCTAAAATATAAATTTTTTTCTTCTAGCGTAACTTAAAATTATAACATTGTAAACAGTAAAATTTAAAAACTGTCACTAAATTAAAATTAAAGAATCTTGAAATGTGACGTTTATTTTCATTTTTTCCTATCCCAAGTTTTTAGCATATAAAGCATATATTAGAATTTCAATAATTATTACAGTTATGTTAAGGATGCTTTAAATAAAATTTACTTCTATTTTTACTATCTGTACTTGGTAAAATTTTACATTACTCAGGAGTGTTCCACAAGGATCAATTTTAGGGCCACCATTATTTAGCATGTACACTAATGATATTTCTCTCTACATAAAACAAACAGAATGAAGTTATTATGCTAGTGATATAAGAAAAAGAAAAGACAAGCTTCTGAAAAAGTTCAGTTCATATTAATAACTTGGTTATGGATTACTTAATTTCTCAAACAATTTACCTCATTTAAATTTGTCAATCATGCAAATATTTCTGTTGCGCTGATTTATGCCTTTTGTACATTTAAACATTATTTTATTTTTAACCTGTTTAATATACTTTTTACATTGCTAAACACTTTCTTCTATGATACTAAACTCCAAGCTTCCGCTACACATAAATGACACTAACACTTAGGCCACAACACACAGGGATTTGAACTTACCAACTCATAATTCTGGCATCATCGGCAGTGTTCTGAGAGAGCCAAAAATACGCCTCTCTAAAGTCATCCAGAATTTGTCTGGAACCATCGCTGCCGTACGAGGCTAAAACTATGCTGGGACTCGAGTAGGCATTACTGGTAACCCAAGTGCAGTGGACGGCAAATAACATCAATAACAATAATATGACAACCGTAACGATACTGCGGATATTTGGACCAATACCATCTGATTCTTTCGATTGTTCATGCTTCATTTTTGGCACTCTTCCAGCCTTCAAATGTGAAAAAAAATTCCAGTTGAGAAACTTAAAATTTTATGCCGAGAGCGGAGTGAAGGAAAATAAATTAATAGATACATTACATTCGATACAAGCGTGAAAAATTGCATATATACCACTTTTCCTATTAGGTTAACATAGTACAGATGCAAAAATTAAAACCGGATTTACAATGTGTGTTTAGGCAGATTAACTAATTTTTAAATAACCTTAGTTATTTCAAAATGAGACTATGATATCTAAGAGGAAAAACACAGTGTATTATTAGCGATGAAACTTTGTTAAATATTAGTATTGTTAAATATAAAAAAAATGCTAAAGATAACATCATTTATGCATTAAACTAAAACATTATCGGGTATAAAAATTTTATGGGTAAAACGTTTAATTTGATAAATAATTCATTAAGATTTTAAGTGAAAAAAAGTACATAATGAGACAGTCAGAATTAGTAGAGAGTGGCAAATCTAACGCTGGTTATTGACTACAAGCGTGTACGCGTGTATAATTGAAATCTCTGCGAGCTATATTCCAGTCTACTTAAGTATTTCGTCGCAACCATATAAACTGATCAAAATAGCAATGCTCTGGCATAGCAGTTTAAGATGCATCTTGCATTTTTAAGCACAGAGACAAATATAAAGATCTAAAGTGTAATGTGAGTGAAGGCTGCGCTTTCACCAGGTCAATTTAAATCTATAAATCGTTATTCAAATTTTTCTGTTAGTAATATGGAAAAACGAAAACAAATAATTCATCCTAAATACCATATAATTTAATATGTAAACTTACAGGAAACACGTATGCAAATTTTTTTTATTAATAGGAAAAATTAATATTTAGTTTCATAAAATGACACCAAATAAAATATGGGGACGTGGTTAACAGCAGTTGGATACTACCATGAGTATATTCAACAAGCAAAGGATTTTATTCTACAGTTAAATTCTAGTGAATCACATACCATCTTCGACATCCAAAACTATTTTAAAAAATCCTGAAGTAGAAGTTGCATACATGTGATTCACAACATTTAGACAATGGTATTGGACAGTATTCAACTATTAGACAATTTCTCATTGTCCCTTGCATATTTCAAAATGTATAAAATAAATTACAACTCTATGAACCTGATATGCGAGTGAGTACGCCATATAATGACATTTTCCATACAAATGTGATATATGAAAATTTATGAAATATTAATCGGTATCTTAATGAGGAACATCATACAAATGATTTAGAAAGTTTTAAGTTTGCATATATAACGTCGGTAGATGTTGAAAGATCTTTTTCGGTTTACACACGTGTTTACCCCACAAAGGAGATCTTTTTCAGCAGAAAACATAGAAACTGTGTTACTCATGCAAATGTTCATTAATGCACAATTTCGGCCATTGTCCTCGGTCGTTTACACGTAAAAGGTATGGCAATGTTACTTATTTCATCATCTGTCATAATTAGGGCTGTCAAAAATGTTCCGTGGGACAGTGGCGTACGCGAAATTAACCAATACGAGAAACAATAAACTGTTACAATTTATAACGATGTATGTAAAACTTACCCTCTTAACTAGCATGATGAACTAGCTTGCTTATCACAAACTGGAGAAGATGTGTAGCCATTTTGCAGCATCAGGTATGTTTCTATAGTTGTCTGCATGAGTGATGTTCGCTTTGGTGAAAATATATTCTTATATTTTGAAAACGACCGTTCGACATCTACTGATGTAATACACGCATACGTAAAATCGTCTTTGATCGCACTTAACGGATCTGGGGCTGCACCATCACGTATTTGTCTTAATTTGGTAAAACCGGTGTCTTTATTTAACACACTTGCGAACTTTTCTTTAACGCGCTCATTTCTTGCGTCACCTATAGCGTGTAGTAGTAGATTTACTTCGTCCACTATTTGCAGTGACTCCGCTAACGACAACGCACTGTTTTCTAATTTTTTTATGCTTTCATGTAATGGTTTATAGTTATTCACAATGTTTTTTAAAACTGTTTCAACGGAAATATCTTCGAATTTTGTCTGGCTTTCCTTAATAGCTGCAGCCTCATCTGGATTTAATTGTAGTATCACAGCTTTTATTTGTTGGAAATATTCAGCATAATAAAAAGCTGCCTGCAACCATGTTCCCCAACGTGTAAGAATCGGCTGTGGTGGTTCAGGAATACCGGGACACTTGCTATGAAATGCACAGAGACGTTTAGGAGATTTAAGAAACACTTTTTTGTACTTGCTATTAATGCATCCACCTCTGGAAAACCTTTTCGAATTAGTTTCTGCCACAAGATGTAAAGCATACACTTTACACGTTAGATGTATAAACGTACAACCTTGTTCTTGCAAAGAACGGCCTATCGAACGCATTACCATGGCGCCATCAGTCACAAACATCAACACTTGACTTTTTGACAGTTAAAATTTTTCTAACGTCTCCAGCACCACCCTGGTAATTGTTTCGCTAGTACACTGACTTAGTCTTTTGCTAGCTAGTAACAGTGGAACTGTCTGTTTAAGAGGGTCCAGTACTGCATACTATAACATTTAAATAGAATTTTTTTTACAATCTGTTGTCTCATCAACAGATAACCACAACCGTGTATTTTGTAATTCACATTTCATCTTATTTACCATGTCTACGTGTACAGTTGGTAGATAGTTACATAACGTTGCGCGACTTGGTAACTTCACCTGGGCATTGTATTTATTCCAGAACTCTCGAAATGGTTGTTTATCGAGTATGTGCAGCAGAACATCACAGGCAATCAGCATTAATAGTAAATCAAACATAAACTGTGTTGTCAAAGGCACGCCATTTTTTTTATTTTTATGGTGTACACTAGTTACGTGAAGTCCACAATCACGCTTATCCCAGCACATCAAATCTTTCTCGTACACTTTACAAATTATTTAGGCACCATCATAGAATAAATCCAGGAATTCGCATATGAATTTATTCACTTTATCAGCAAATGGCCGTTTTCTACCCCTGCGTACGTCTGCCATGCTTTATTATTAAATTAATATCAACAATACAGTACAACAAATAAAATAAAAACAATATGCAATACGCCCAAGTGACTTAATGTGTACACAACTCGAAAGCTAATAATAGACTGGACTGGAGAAAGAGTTTCGCGGTCAAGGTGAATGCCGGCGACAGTAAGTACATCTGTACTCTACGACCATGATACACAGAAACGATTTGAGACTTAGTCATAATTATCAGGAACGTAGGTATTCACATTGGACGCTACTGAGAGCCGTTTGATTTGCCACACTCTAACAATCAGGTTGTTTTAACATTAGCACCATATGGAAAAATCCTTGTTTTTGAACTTGAAATATCTTTGATACATCTTAAAGAGAATCATGAAAAATTAAGTCCTCAAAGAACATCAGCATATTAGTAATGAGTTAAACAGTATTAAATGTTAATAAGAAAACTGGTGCAGAATCACCCACAGCAAGCCTTCTTACCGCCTGGGATGTAGGCGTTTTCACATTCCCTACAGATTTCCCACCTTTCGGTTTTGTCTTCGCCTCTTTCGGTAACTAAGAAATAAGGAATTTTATAGAATATTAACGCCCAATGCCACAAATCGTTAAACCCAAGCAAAAATAGATTCATTAAAATGAAATTTGACTAACCTTATCATAAAGTCTCTTGCTTGGGGTAGTGTGTTCTTCTTCTTCACTTTCCTCACTCCGAACGTTATCATCTTCTCTTAGGAACAATTCGAGTAACCCCGAGAATGCTATACCACTCAAAATACAGACGACTGGTGTCAAAGTAAGCATCAGACGTACCATGACTCCGGCAAAGTATACAGCACTCAAAGCATACAAAACAACTGAAATCGGAAAACGAATTTTACAAAAATTGCTGACTTTCCGATATATTAGGAAATTTTGCCACAATCAAAAATTTTTATATAACAAATACTTACCAAAAACTCTTTCATCATTTATATTCTTGATAACATACCACAAACCAGCTGGAAACGTCGCAACCAAAACATGCAAATCAAAGAAAAACGAAAACCAAGTGGTGGGTTGATGTTCAGACACAGACGCTATAATAGGTATGTGAATTTTGGCATAACCGGTGTCCCAGAGAGAGTAAAACCTAAAATGGATACGATATACTTAAAAAAAAACACAAATTTCCGTCGTATAAATATTCATTTTACTTACCTCCCACTCCATGGTGCAACATATCCGGCGTAAGTGAGGGCGACGACAGTTAGAAACACCACTCCAGCAGATATTAATCCTCCAAATATTACTAAAGATTTAAATTCTGACTTCGACATCATACCCTGAAGGTACTTTAGAATCCCAACGGCAAACATCAATGCAAAAACGCCTAAAAAATACCATATTAAAGAGGTCTCTAAGCTGTATTAAACAAAATTATTTCAAGTACTTATGCAAATCTACAGATTGTGCCCAAAATTTACCTGAAGCAGCCATATGTTCACTGGTTCGGATAGGTTGGAAACCTACGAAGGGAATTTGCATGGAACATATCAGACCCAAAATGTAGAAAGTGGTATAACTTGTAAATAACCTGTTGGAAAATCTTCCCATCAACAACAGTACAAAAACATGAAGTGGTATCAAGTTAATGATAAATACATAACCTCCCCATGCAGACACCTACAAATTAAGCAATGATGTTGGTAGGTTATAAATCAAAATTGAACCACATGGTTTACATATGTGGTATTACAGTTTACGTTTTTATTTTAGGTTGCTATTCGATCCAGTTTCCTCCCAATCGCAAAAATAAGTTAAAAATAAGTCAAACATTATTATCATAATCAAACAACTTTTGAGAAGGTCTCTCCAAAAGAATTTCAATAATTTTATGGGAAGGTGCCACTTTATACAGGGTGCCTCAAAGAAAAATCTAATGTAGTTAATCAGCTAGTAGTAGCTTTAAGATAACATCTTTGTTATTAATGTTTGTTAGTTAAGGTATTGTAAAACCAAATTAATGGAAAACCAAAAAAAATTTAGACACACTTGTTCTCAAGAGTATTACTTGCCATCTCTAATTTCAAAGAAATCAAAAAGGGTGCATTTTAGTGACTTTAAATGAGATTACCTTATTATATAAAATTAAGAGAAATTTAACAACATAAAAACTGTAACTTTGAGGTCATGTACCCCATATGATGCAGATGCTGGACGAACAATAACCTAACAGGCACAGTAGCTATGCGCATAGGTGACATAACTCAATTCAGTGTTAATGTTTGTAATGTTTCGAGCCTTGTGGCTGATAGTTGTTGAATTACATCTCTCGGTAGGGACATCTCACCATTTCGCCTAAGCCAAAGTCTCTGATGTAAAGTGTAACATTCTTTAATGGGATTTTTAATTTAATAACTTACCATATAAAAATAGGACAAAGCAGCTGCAACTGCCCAAAAGACAGATCCAGTTTTCACAGACTTGATCCATAAGAAGTAAGTAAATTGCAAGGCAAAAATTGCAATTCCTTCATTGTCATAGCTGCCTGCGACTGAACGGCTTATGTAACCAGGCACAATGGCAATGAAACACGCAGCGAACAGACCTGCACCGGCAGACCATAATTCTTTGGTAAGAAAATATGTGGAAATAGCTGTCAAGCCACTGAAATAAAAATATTAATACATACCATTGCAATTAAATAAAAAAAAAATACTGCGTCCTTCGCTTAAAATTCCAAAGGCCAATTGCTCGAAAACTTGACAAATTTTTCAACAATTTGATATAATACACTGATTTAACACTACCTGATTTCTTTTCGTGGAGTTATTTGGAAAATCTGACATAGAAACAGAAACTGAGGACATGTCAGATTTACATAACAAAATAAATACTCTACTGTAAGCCACAAATTTTGATTTACAAAGAAAGTATGGGCTGTATAATATTGATCATTATATATTGGACGATTTGGTATTCCCGACAAAAGGACAAGTCAGGATTTGGTATTCCCAACAAAAAGGAGATCCGCTTAGGAATTTATATTTTGTGACTGTCGAGTAACGACATGTATACGTCGTTACTCGGGTGGTCCGAAGTTTACCTGACAAACTTCGACACGTGATAGAGGGACTTAAAATAAACCAAAAAGTTCCTATCAACTTACATCCTTAGGGGATTGCTAACAAAGATACAGGATGTTAAAGTTTTGTGAAAAACTAAAATTACGAAAGATATCGACTTGAAGTTTTAGGGGCGGTGATGATTTTTTTAAGTCTCTATTGTTTCATAAAATCTTATCTTTGTA
The DNA here is from genome assembly GCA_029963845.1 of Rhamnusium bicolor. Taxonomy (NCBI): domain Eukaryota; kingdom Metazoa; phylum Arthropoda; class Insecta; order Coleoptera; family Cerambycidae; genus Rhamnusium; species Rhamnusium bicolor. The sequence goes on along the minus strand of JANEYF010005426.1, from coordinate 1,312,746 downwards.
CTGCCTCCAGTGGCGCCGCCAGAGGGTGGGGGAGATGAATTTTTCGCCGTACCCATGTTACGCCACTGCTTTGTGCAGTTGATTTTGAGATTGTTCGATTCAGTGTTCAATTTGGAAGAAAGAAGGTATCTTTTAGTTTTTTCGCACAACACTTACTTTTCGAGTAAAATAGTAAAAAGCATTTTCATGACTAAACTTTATTGAACGTTTATCATTTATTTCATAAATTACAGAATTTATGTAAAAACTAAGAACATAAATAAAACTCATTACCAAACAGTGAAACACAGGAAATTAAAGAAGTTGCTCAAATTGGAGCACTTCAATACATTTGTGACACCTCTGAATTGTGGAATTGACAGCGGCGGATACTTGATGATGATTTTCCCTCATCTCGTTGCAAGCTTGTTGGATACGCTCAAGTAGCTGATCTCGCGTTGTCACCGGTGTAACATAAACTTTTTCTTTGAAATAACCCCACATGTAAAAGTCTAAAGGCGTGAGGTCAGGTGATCTTGGTGGCCAGGCCACCGGACCTCTTACAATATTCGCCTGGGCGTTATAATTGTTTCCCACACGACCTATCCATCTCTCAGGATAATTAGCGTCCAACCATTCGCGCACCACCCGTCCAAAATGCGCCGGTGCTCCATCCAACTGTATCCAACTTTCATTTAGTACATTAAGGGGAACATCTCCCATTATTTCGAGAAAGTCATGAGTGAGGAAATCCCGAAACAATTCTGCATTTAGCCTAGGCGGCAAGAAGTGTGGGCCACAAATGTTGTTGCCAATAATACCCAACCAAACATTTACACTAAATTCATTTTGAAATGATCGAAGGCGGGTTTGGTGAGGATATGCGTGTGCCCAAACATGCATATTATGGTGATTCACTACTCCAGCTCTGGTAAACGTCGCCTCATCGGTCCATAATATTTTTCTTAAGAATTAATTAGCCAATGACAAAAATTTAAATGCTTCGCTGTATCACCGGGATGTAAATTTTGTACGGGATATAAATGATAAGCTTTTCTGTGGTCTCGATGTAATACTCGTAGCACTTTAGACTTGGATGTTCCTAATTGTTGTGCTGCCCTGCGAGAACTTAAACTTGGATTTTCGCCAAAAGCTCTAAGAATTCTTCGATCTTCATTTCTATTTTGTCGGTTATCTTGCAATCCCCTTTCGCAAAAATTGCGATGGGTGTCTGTAAAAATTTGAACATTTGGTCGTCTCCTATTTGGATACCTCCTTCGGTATTCTCGAACTGCCTGTTGAGCATTGCCATCACAAAACCCATAAATAAAATGTATATCAGCATACTCTTCATTGCTGAACAATCTTGGCATCTTGTAGCTTGGTACACAACACTAACACTAGTTTTGACAGGTCAAACATTGACTGACAACACTGTTTCACTGTTTACCAAAGGCAACTAGGATTATTAATTTTATCATTAATGTAGGAAAGGTTTTACTGTTTTAGTAGAGAAAGCAGAAATAGCCGTTTTACTCGAAAAGTAAGCGTTGTACGAAAAAAACTAAAAGATACCTTCTTTCTTCCAAATTGACAACTGAATCGAACAATCTCAAAATCAACTGCACAAAACAGTGGCGTAACATGGGTTCGGCGAAAAATTCATCTCCCCCACCCTCTGGCGGCAGTACAAAGATAAGATTTTATGAAACAATAGAGACTTAAAAATCATCACCGCCCCTAAAACTTCAGGTCGATAGCTTTCGTAATTTTAGAGTTATTAAAAAAATTGTTTGTTTTTCACAAAACTTTAACATCCTGTATCTTTGTTGGCAATCCCCTAAGGATGTAAGTTGATAGGAACTTTTCGGCTTATTTTAAGTCCCTCTATCACGTGTCGAAGTTTGTCAGGTAAACTTCGGACCACCCTGTATACTTCTAATATATCTCACATTAGTGTTTTGTTTGTTCATTCTTGTTTTATCCACAACTTCCCCGATTTGTTTCTGTAATTTACAAATTGCTTTGTGCCATCATACAAATCAATAGTAATAAAAGCAACGCATATTATATGCGCACTAGTTTAAAAGAAAAACGATACAAATCTCACTGCCGAGAACGTGTCCTTTATACGCCACTAGTTGAAAGTTAAAAAGGTTAAATACACGCAAAAATGACTGTTTCGATGTTAACCACCGTGTGCGCAATAAATGAACAGATACCTGAAGTTGGGTCTCCGCACGTAACTAACCTTCCGCAAAAAGGTCGTCACGTGCCGCTCAGATAACAATGGAATCAGATGTTTATATATTTAATTGTAATCAAAATCATTTCATTTAGTTAATTTCAATGGAAAAATAATATGAATGTAAAGGCCGCCTCTGGGGAAATACCAAATTCTTCGATGTTTATTAATCACTTTTAAAAACTTGTAATATTTTATGTCTTTATTAAAGTGTTGTCGTTTAGTTTTAATATATTTCTTATTATGTTCCAACATTTTATTTCAATTTATGGACGTTCATTGTCAAATACATAGAAACAATATCATGACTATTTTTTTTTCTATTATTAAATTACTTTAAAATATTGTAATTAGTAATTTACATACACTATTGGACTCGATTTCATGCAAAACCTGTGTTTAATGTGGAAGGCAGTGATGGAATAATAGACAATTGGTAGACAACAAAGACAGGTTGCTCTGTGCTACTGTTACATCGAAACAGAACAATGAGAATGAATGTTATTTATTGCGGTGTCCCGGCCCCCGGCTGAATTCAACATTGGCATGCGCATTGTATCGTGCCGGACGCCCTTGATGGCAACAAAGCAGTATCATCTTTCCCGTATATTTAAACTCTAATTCTCTTACTTTTTCTAGCATTAAACGTAGGTTTTTTATGAAATCGAATCCAATAGTGTATATTTCTGTAATATAAGTACTAAATTAAAATTAATTATAGAAGAATCATATGTTGTTTGATACCACTGTCGACAAATGCCAATGAAAAATGGCACTTTGATTGAAAAATTAGCTGAAGAACATTTAACACAATGATGGCAGAAGGGGAAAGTAGTAATTTACTTGCTCAGTAGGAAAATTATTGTACTTATCAGAGGTGTCTTATGTCATTTCAGTCAGGTTATATCAAAAATGAGCATGATGAAAGCAACGAATGTACATGATTTGATTATTACTCACGATTTTCTGTAGTAGACTCCTTTGGTAATGCATAATCATCATGATTAAAATGTTCCTTACAAACACACAAATGTTTCGAAGGAGTAAAGTTATCCCTATGAATCGCTACCAACCACTGTTTTAGGCGAGTTTTGTCTCTCAGAAGCATGTGTCCACCTTTTGTTTTCGAACAAAATGGAAGTGCACAACACTGAGGCATAATTAACAAGTTTTTTTATTTACTGGTGTATGAAATAATTATTATAAAACCTTATAAACTTGTTCCGCGCATAACAATAACTTTTGACAGGACCTCACTCGCCAGTGGCGCCAACTGGTGAGCCTAAAACCGGTAGGCATATAAGCAAACCTTACAGTCGTACGGAAATGGCAGTATTTCTAGCAATTTCATTGGCCGTTTCAAGGCCACGGCATGGCGTGCTCATCAGATATCATTTTTAAAGGGGAATTCGACACCGTGAAAATAAACAAACTATAATAAAGGGCAAGGAAAATCTTACTAACGAACTAAAAAACACTTATTTAAAAAAAATAATAATAATAAGTTTGTGATTCGAACCCTGGACCTACCGCGTGCTAGGCGAGTATCTTCTCTATCGTCTAACGAGTTCCTTGCTGACAAACGGTTCCAAAAGGATTTAATACACTTTGACATGTCATGTAATTGCGCATGCCCTGCGGCTATCTGCAAACGGCCAATGACATTACTAGAAATACTGCCATTTCCGTACGACTGTAAGGATTGCTTATATGCAAACGGTAGCTCTCATTGGAACTTATAAGGCCCTATACGAACTTATTGAAATAGTTCAGCTTCTGCTTTTAATATAATCAAATTTAAACAGCCATCAAAAAATTATTTAGTTTGGATAGAATAAAATTTAATTACAACTTAAATAATCAATATAATATGCCAGATGAGGAAAGTATTATAATGTCAAAATAAATGAAGAACAACCGTAAAGAGGTCTCACAGTTCATATCACTAATATGAGAAAAATTAAAAAGAAATCTATGGGCTTTCTTCTTAAGGAGGCATATGCCACTTTCTATAATTTCTTAATTTCTATAATTAGGATTCTATAAAAATCACTCCTTTTTCTATCTAACTTTTATTACTTTAAATTATTCATTTTAGGAAGATAAGCAGGTTTTCATTTTTAAACTACTATCACTAATTACATAATGGATAGAAGTGAATGATCTCAAGTGATATAAATAATTTTATAACCACTTATAAAACAGTAAAATGTATTTTATGTTAAGTATTTATTATTAAACAAGCATTGCTAAATATAGGACTAAAGTTACACAAGTGCGTTACCATTGGATAAACTAATCTGTTGATAAAGGTATGGTGATTATTGATAAAACAACCACAAACCCTTTACAGATTTAGCATTATAATTAAGCACATATATTTTTGAGATACACCCTTAAGAATAATTAAAAACATTTCAATAAACTTGAAAGCAAACTGGCCTTTTGATTTATCGAACTTAAAATAAGAATATAAAATATTAGAACGGAACATTGAGATATAGATATTGAGAATGATATTAAGATGCTGAGAGGGAAATTTTCAGGCTACGAGTGGAAATTAAATATTTTCCGCTTTATCGTATGAAAATGAACATAGAATTTTAATAATAATAATAATAAATATCTTTATTGCATGAAAAGGATAGCACATACAATTGGTGGAAGGTACCGCATAGTGTATTTTAACTTGGACCATATGAACAGTATTAAAAAAAAAAGTACAAATAGTTTAAATATCACAATATAAACGTCACAGGATAAAAGTTATTACGACATAAACATTTTAAAATTCAGTATTATTTATATACATCTCCGCTGTATCAGACATAAATTAGTTATAATAATTATAGCTTTACCTTTATTCATAAAAGTGATGGCACTTATATTTTCAATTGCAGGTAATAGGTTAAGTATATGGGTTAGGCAAGATAGTGATATAGTAATATTTAAAAAAAAAACAAAATAAGAACTAATTATTAGAAAAAAATAAAATAATATAAATAACGATGAGCTATTAGCATATAAATGGGCTTGAAACATTATATCAATAGCAGAATTAGAGGAATCTGGCATATTGAATTTAGAAGTGTATGCTAAAGAAGAACTATTTTATTAAAAAATGAAGTTTATAATAACTTTATGAAATACTTTAAGGAATACAGGAAATACTTGGGAATACTGAAAATATTAGGGACTATATTCCCAAGTATTCCCAAAAATGGGAATCACTGTACAAATTTTTAGCAGGTGGTTCGCCTCTCGGGCATAGATACTATAATGAATCAACGATGTAAGTATTTCAGAACAACTAAAAACTATTGAATTTTTTAAGCTGTCATTAAATAGATTTTTAAAAAAATATCCACTTGGTTCCCCTGAAGTGACACTACTTTTTAGGTACTTTTTCTACTATTAGTATAGCTAGAGCCTAATGTAGATAAATGTGTACATCACTAACCATGTCAAGAGGAACAGTGTAACACTTACACTACACAATTACATGATTTTATACTGGTCAAATTTTGTGTACATATATACAGGTTGGGCAAACATCTTTTATATTTCTGCCAAGTTTAGAAATAAATTCATCATTCTTTTTTTTTTAGTTCTGACATTGAAATTATTAAAACCCTTACACAAATCTTTTCTATTCTAATATTTAAGTTATGATTTATCCTTCAATTTCTTTCCTTATCTATTATCATTTTAACTGTCATTTGCTCATTTGACAATTATATTTAAATAACACGGTCTCTAAAATCATAGTAAATGCTCCATTTACTCATACATATTTCTTTTTCATAAAAATCTGAGATGATAATTTGTGAGAAGATAACTTTAAGAAACGGTTATACACCCTTAAATAAACAGCTTGCTCTTAACCTACCTAAAAACTGGTGCCAAAAACACACATACATCACGAATATGTACATTTATATTCAGTAAATGCAATAGATAGTGTATGCTGCCTGATGTTAACATCAAGCCGGGTACACCGTACCCCCAACAATCCTTCCCAACGGATACCATGCTCTCTCATCAAACCAGTTTAGAAAATTATAAAAACCATGTTTGACCATATAAGCCGTAGCTCTATAATTAAACCTAAAAATATTGTAATGCTTCATTTAGCTCGGGTGGTATTTTAAAATTAATATTACATACCAAGGATCGAATTCATGAATTATACTTTCAAATCGTATAACTGCAAATAATCGTGAAGAAAATCCCGCGATCCATGCTAGTAGTAGGACTACAAAAATAATTAAACTACTAATTCCAGTCTTACTATTTATTTTTGAAACCGATGATTTTTTCGACCCGGCTTGAACCATTTTTGACAATTAAAAACATGACACGCACACAGAGTCGAGAGGTTACTTGGTTCTCCAGTCGGCCATTGGTGATTGGTTGGAGTTGGAATGATGACAACTCGACAGCAAACACAATTTTATCGATAAGAGAATTAGAAATCGTTGCTAATTTCTCACAATAAAGGAGGCAAAAATCAAAATACGATTCCAGTCATGAAGCAGTTATCTGACGATTTTTTTAAAAAGCTTTTGATTGGGTTAATTCCAAAAAACTAAATTGCTGCAATCTGCATGTGACGTCGACGTCGCAAGTGTGCTCTATAGAGTATCTGGGTGTGACGTAACATATTTAGTTTAGAGTAAATCAAAACAATAATAATAATTATTATATTTTAATAACAATGAACAGTTGTCATCGCCATATTGTCAGAAATTTAAAAATCTTTTTATTACAAGTTTTTGGACAAATCTTCGTCTGAGACATTGTTTTGTAATGTGAGACATATTTAAGATAGCTTTAGTTTTTAAAATATCACAAACTTACACTATTTAAAACTTTCTGTCACTTTGACAATTTATATACAAATGGAATAGAGTCATGTGATTGATGGAGATAAATAGAGCATTTATGTCAACAATATCGGATGTCAAGGATGGTTAACCATCCTTGATCGGATGTCACCTATTCAGTTTGGAATATTAATAATAAACAAAATAACAGTATAACCTGCAATAAACAGTTGTCAAAAGTTTAAGAAAAGCATTATATTCAAACATGAAGTGGTCACGTAGCTGATGCAGCTGCTCTATGGCTCAATTTTCTCATGATGTCGTAGTTCAGATAACATAGAGCGCGCCAAATTGTTTTTTAAATATTAGGTATGTTCGCCAATATTACTATAAGCTGTAATTTTGTACTCTAAGTATGACGTCATCAAGCAAGTTAGTTCAACTTTGAACTCGCTGGAAATGGCAACTAGCGAACAGCTTTCCTCCTTTATATTTATTCCTCGTCTAAAGCAAGAGTAAAAAAGTTTAGTTCCGAGTAAATATGATAACGTTGTTGTCCACTAGCAAACAAAAATCTGGTAAAAATGTCTTCTTTAGAGTAAATATTGGCCACCGGTGAACAGACCTAATGTTTTTCAATAGTAGTATTTTATTTGCACTTTTGATCTGGATCAATTAAGTCAGCTGTTTACATGTTTTATTTACAACCGATCTGAAATCAAAAGTGACTAAGTCAGTCCCCTCCCCCAAGCACATGCTGCGCCCGACATCCGCGGCTGCTGCACTTTCTATTTGCGACTCGTGCAGGTCACTTCTAACCAGATCAAATGTGATGTGAACTGACCATCGGTGCCAATAAAATACTAGAAATGAGTATAACATTGCAAAGGTAGGCATTTTAGGTACTTCTCAGTTTAATTTTTAACTTTTTTGCTTAAATCAAATTCAAGAAATAATAAAAACAAACTTATTTATAAGTAAAAAAAATTTATTTAATTGTTATTAAATATGGTAACAAAATATAAGTTACTATACAATTGTATTAAAATTTACTAATGGTGGCACATATCTATATTTCTTTGCTTCAGATTTTGTATTTTCTTTCATTATTTTCTTGGTTATAATTGGTTGTATGGTTACTTTCGTCAGAAGGTTTATAGGTCTCACTGAACCAAAAAGTCTGTAATAGGCACATGGTCTGGATTTCTTCTAAATAAGTCTCTTCTTACACCAACTGTAGATATACACACACTTTTAGGGCATACTTGCAACTAAAAAATTTAAAAAAAATATTAAATATTTTAAATTATACAGGGTGTCCTCAAAAGGCCTGTACAAAAATTATCCGAATAATCTAAAGATAAATTGATTGAACTTAACTTACCTGTATTTTTATACAGGTAAGTCACGGATTGTTTAAAGTTAGGTTCGATTGACTTATTTTGGTGAGTAGATAACCCAGTTAATTTTCATCCAGATCTTTAGTACACATCCTGTACATCAATATTGGATATACATAAATAATTATTTTATTATTAAATGTTAAACTGTCAGTTTCTAGCCTTTTGTTTCATATTATGTGAACCTTTGTTTATTACTGCTGCTAACAGACATCATTTTGAGGATCACTTTTCAATAGTTGTACAGATTTATTTAAAAAATATAAATCCAGTGCTGTATCATTTGAAATAATTACTTACAAATTCTCCCATGCTCTTATTACTTTGAGGGTCCACATTTTCTAAGAAATCTAGTGCATAATAGGTGTATCTATCTATGATGTATACTCCAATCGCAGGATCAACATGATGCTAAAAAAAATTACTTAATTAAATCAAATTAACATTAGTTTTGAAAAACGTACTGAAAGCGAATCCTCCCCTACTAAACTACTACCGACCGCCAAAATATTTGGTGAATAGAAACGTTCATACATAGATGCTGCCTGGCAGGTGTCGATCATAAAAAATGTTTCATGATATCTTGAAAAAAAATATAAATATATAAAGTCCAATTTTGTATAATAATTAAATGATTCAGTTTCTTATTTTGAATGATTTTTAAAATGTTTACCTTTGTTTTTGCCACATCTGCTCTAATGCATCAGCCATTTCTTGACTAGTGATTTCCTCAGAATCTTGGAATTTTAGAAAACCATCTCCTCCATGACCAGTTAAATAAACTAGAACGTTGCTACCTTCATCTGTTAACAGTTGTTTGGATCTTGGAGTGCCTGGTGGAAGTCTACCTGTCAAGAGTCTTACAAAATTTTCGACTGTAACCTGAAAGGTATATAACGATTGACTAATTGATAGCAAAATACTTATACCATCTTTTAATTCTACCTATCATTTTACTCACTTCGTAACCCCTATAATCTACTTCTACATCATCACCATAAACATTAATGTGTTGATTAGCATTATTAAAAACTGTGGCTGGCCTAGGATTTCTAGGATTACAAGCCATATCATCAGCAATCATTAATATAATTTGACTGTCAGGTATACCGAGTCGCCTTCACACTCCTATATATCGACAAGACATTTGCTACATGTCTATAATTAAACCAAAATCTACTAGTATCTACCAAAACTGCCCAATTGTTGGTATGTCCCTTTTTAGGAAAATTTATATTCTGAAACTAATAAAAATGCAATATTAATAACAAAAAAAATTAAAACTAACCTGTCCTTCCGAATAATTTATTAAAAAATACTATTGAACAGGGTATTAATAGAGTTTTAATAGCAAACATTTTTTAAATTAATAATAAATCAATATATTTGAGGTTAGTATTTTTGACAACCTTCATGTTTATTTGTTTAGTGAGAAAAGGGGAAAAGAGGGTGTTCACGATTTCCATCAACGTACAACAGAGGGGTGACTTTAAATTGATGACGATCGTACGAATAAAATTACGCAGCGTATATGTACTGGAGTTCCATTCATCCGATTTCTGATATCTGAAAAATTTTAATTATGGTGAATAAAAATTTTGCAATTCACATTGATCCGACTTGTATCCGAAATCCATTAACATTAGATAGAAGAGGAAGAAGAGAAATCTATCTAAAGTCCGTTTTAGACTGCGCTAAATATTGCACAAGAAATTAAACAATAAATTGAACAATAACTAGAGTCAATATCTATTGGATTTGCACTGTAATCTGTTTTATACTACGTAAATTTTAAGAAAATAAATTGAGCAAGATTCGGCGCAGTACGTTTTATTTGGAATCTTCGATCATAATGATCGAAGTTTGGAATAATATCAATTTGATAGTTGACAGCTGTCAAGTGCATGTATGCGGTTATATTTTCTATTTATATGTTGTATATCTTCGATCATAAACACTATGATCGAAGTTGTATATAATATGGAAAGGCAGTGGTTAACGATGGCAAGTTTGATTTTGTCAATGTATATAATAAAAAAATATATATTAAGTAGAATAATATAAAGGAATAAACGCAGACGAACACGAAAGACATGTACCTATCCTGTTATTTACATAATAATTTATTGTTTATTACCCACAAAAACTATTTCATTTATCAATCAAACACCGAGGTTAACCGAGATTCTTCATATCACAGAACAACTATTGTTTAATCCAAACTTATTTGCAAGATAAAAAACGTCGGCCTCTGAAAATTTATCGCCGCCAAAGAAGCAGATACTTTTTATGTTACAAGTAGGTTTGAAATCAAATTATTGCATATAAAACAATAAAGTGCGCATGCCTAGACAGAAATTGTTTGGAAAATAGAAACTGTTATATTTTCTAAGCAATTTGGTAAGCAATTCAAGTTTCTGAACAATTTACTGTATTACACTGCACAATATTTATTGTTTACAAAATCATTTGAAATATTGTGCAAGATTTATCGTAGTCTAAAACCGTCTTAATTTTAGAAACAAAATATTTTTTTCGGTTTGTATGGTTGTTCTGTGGTTTGCGCAATTATTTATTTGCTTTGCAAATGTAGTTTCGTCGTCTTTGAGGTTGATAGTTCATTTTTTATTGTAAATGCACGCAATGACAATAAAAATTATTGAAAAAGTGAAGTTAAAAAAACCCACGAAAATTTAAAATTATTTAACTTTATACAATAATATATTTTCGCGACATACCGGGTGATAGCGGTATGTATTATTTTATTAATTTGCACGAAAACGGTAAAATAGGGGAGTATAAGTAGTGTCACTAATTTTAGTTCAAATGTGATACCGAAATATACCAAGTCTCGAGATATGTTATAAAGTGGAATGTATCTCTATCCCTATTTGACTTGACATTAGGACATAACCTAAAGAGTTTCAAAATCGTAAAATAACGTAAATCAAATAATTGTATAAATATAAATACAAATCGAAATAGAGGTAAATTACAATGAAATTGACATGTTCCTGACTGTCGACTTGAAAACAGCGAATGTATTGTTAAACGGTAAGAATATTAATCTTTCTTTGGTTATTTCTCTGTGCCGAACGATTTCTCTTAAATTAAGATAAACAGAACCCTTAAGTATATTTTGCCTCTTGTGACTAGCAAAACAATCAAAACAATTTGATTTGGTTAAGTTTTGAAATGTCTGACCACGATTTAATAACCATCACAGACCAGAATAACCATTACGTTTTCGCGACACATATTTACTGTTTTGTTGGTATGTGGTGCAGTTAAACCGCCACTTACCACTTATATGTAACCCGGTATGTTGCGAAAATATACCTAATGTTAGTGAACTGTTAACATGAGGTGCGTTCATTCTAACTGAGATCTCAGTTAATCTAAGTAGTTTTATGGTTGCGAAGGCTACATCAAATAAAATTATGCTTTTATTTATGCAGTGCAACCGTAAAATAACTCAGATTAGCTGAAATCTCAGGTAGGAAAAACGCACCTATGTGTGGATGAAAATTGGCGCCAAAACACAGTGACACAGAACAGAAAAAAAATCAGAGACTGTCTCTGCTCGAGGTCCGTAAAGGAGTCGGACCTCGGTCTCTGCTATTGTCGGATGCATAGGACGCCGGCGAATGCGTCCTTTATGTGAATATATTAGGACTTTTCGGGTGCAGAAAAGTTTTAACCAGTTGTTATAATCTCTGGATTATCATTGGTTGAGTTCAAAATCAAAAATTAATTTCAACCAATGGTTGGTTAATACTTCTCTGCACCCGAAAAGCCCTATCATTTTTATTTATGTCACTAGTTGAAATTGAAAATATTAATCACGCTTTTGCAACAGCGCAGTAAATAAACAAGGTGGTTTATTCTTCTTGGTAAATAAAAAGGTACCTGAAGTTGGGGCTCCGCACGTAACGAACCTTCCCCACAAAAAAATCTCACCAGATTTCTTGCATTGTGCTGTAATATTTTCTATTTAAGGGTTAAATACAAATCCTTCTATCCATACGACTTAAATATGGCCATTTTAATAGGAAAAGGGCAAATTTTCAAAAAAAAAAAAAAAAACACCTCATATCCTCATTCTTCTAAACATTATAAAACAAGGAATTATCGAAGCACTTAGAACGACTGTTCAAAAAATATTCTTATAAAACAGCAACGAATACAGCACAGTAAAAAAAAAAAAAAAAAAAAATCCTCGTCACCATGTTTATTAAAAATTACATTTATTTTCACTAGATATTCAATAATCATTTTTTATGTGTTACATTTTGCTTAAATCAACAAAGGTATAAATAAAAAACAAGAACTCATCATCATAATATTTTATATAGTCGCAGTTGCAATTTTAGGATACATTTAAAAACTTTGTTCTAGTTCTACAAAAATAAAACACATAGAAAACAATTTGCGATATAAATAAGAAACATTAGTTTTAACAATATTTTTTTTTTGAGAAAACAGACATTATTTTCCATAACGTATATATATAAAATACAACAAATGAATAAAATAGTAGCACCAAGCACTACTTTCTGTAATCATTTTCTTGACAATCTCGCTTTAAATGGCCTGGTTTGTGACATAAATAGCAAGTTTTTGTATTCTCTGGGCAATTCCTCGAAATATGGCCCGGTCGTTGACAATTGTGGCAAGTGTCATTACCTACGCGATCCATTCCCCCCCGATTCAGGACAGCTGCGTGCAATATGGCCTGGCTTTCTGCAATTATAGCAGGACGGCATGTCAGGACTCTGGAGACAGTCTTTGGCAAAGTGGCCCTCACCATAACACCGATAACAACGAGCAGAATCTTCCTTGCAGTCACGGGCATAGTGACCGATTTTGTTGCACTTGTGACACTTCTCGCGGCTGCGGTTGTAGCCCCCCTCTGCCGCCGCCATCGCGTCCACCAGGCTGTGAGCATTCTCTAGCGAAATGCCCCGGCTGGTTACATTTGTAGCATATGCTTCCTGAACTCATTTTGAACCTGCAAAAAAAAAATAAACTTATAATTCAGGCCGTCAGCCACGCACAAACAATACTGTGGGATAAACCTCGTTGGGATGACATGATCTGTTAAATGCAAGAAAATTCAGTTGAAAAGAAAAAGTCTGTTGTACACAACATACTAAAAGGCCTCACAGATGAGCCGGCGGCGCCATATTTGAAACATGGAGGCGATATATGGCTTTTAATAACACCAGGTACTAATTTCATATATACTTTGTTGTTTGAATCTCTGCACATATGTCACAGTCAAAAGCTGTATGAAGTAAATAAATTAAAGGTCATCTTTACTTTTAAGCAGTGACGTAAACTGGAGAACAATATTTTTTATATGTTCCAACACTGAGTACTTGTTAATGGTCAAAGGTAATTTTCAAGTTATGCGAATCATACATAAAAATATTACGACGCCACTGAATCAAGTGACAAAACGAACAAGCTCGTCAATGAAGCTGAGACATAGGTTCATAATCGTGTCTTTCTTCCACCAATTATTAACTTATCGCTTAGATGTCTTTGCCTGCCTACACATACATATATCTATATTTGCTGATGCTATAAATGCATTGCTGCGAACGCAGGTTGTAACTAAAGATAAAAACAACAAAGTATACATGTTTTTATTTGATTTTTCTAAATGAAGCATATTGTGATATTACATGACAAGCATTGGTCTGACTAACAAATCAGGTCACTAGTGATATCAATGAGTGTGTTATATAGGAAAAATTATAAATGCTTTACAAAAATGTAATCCTAGAGATTAATTGCTCAAATAATTCAAGCACTTTTTTATTACAGCAATAAACATATTAATAAAAATATTGTATATAATTATTTATAAAAAAAATCGAATACTACCAAACCAATTTTGCTATTGGTTTTTATAACGGAAGCATCCAAAATGTCTACGTTTTCAAATAAAACCAACCCTTCCACTAATTTTTTTGGCAGAGTGGTTTACTGAATAAATTTTTTGAATAGTTTGTAGAGCCAGTGGCTTAAAACCCAAAGAAAGTATGAGGAATTATTAATAAAAACATTAAAAATTATTAAACTAATTATCTGTTTTAAAATTTGACCGAAAGAGTAAACTCATGATAGCATAAAGATACAAAATAAACTTAAAACAAAAAGATACTTGTGAAATCATAAACTGGAACGTTGGAATTAAATTCTCTATAGTAGGTAACAGGGTCAGCTCAAGTCCACACCACAGGTGTAAGTCGTTTAATGGCTGTTAATGCGTGTTAATGATATATTATTTCTTAAAAGTTTTCCTGAATTACATTACGAAGAAGACAGTAATCAAGTGCTTTGTGTGCAAGACGAATTTGGTGGGCTGGAATTCCAGTAATTGTAACAGACATATTTAAAGCAAACATGATATAAAAAATCGCCAATTACAGGTCCTGTACTGGGTGTTTCTCTATGATCTCTTTTTTATGTTGTGTGTAACATTCCGCCGCATGGACTTAACGACGAACATTTTTTGTTATTATTTGTACTTAGTGGCCACTATCTACAAGGGAATTCTATAATGGATATTCCCCATGTAAAGATCAAATTTAGAATACAAAATCGGACTTACGTGATAGAAAACTATAGATAACTGTTGATGAAGGTACAATACAAAAAACAACAAAGTGGGAATCTTTTTAGTACAAATTTAACATCAAAGCAAATTACAATGCCATATTTAGTCGCAAGTCAAATATTACAAAAAAAAAACAGCTAGTAATGCAAGCTTTTGAAAAATTTTGCAATCTAAAGAACAATATTTCAATGTTAGTGACAGACAGAGCTGCGTATATGATTAAAGTAACTATATCGCTTACAAAATCTTGTGCTAATTTATTGCACATAACCTGTCTATTTCACGCCTTTCACCATGTGGCAGAAAATATTGGTAGCAGTTATCAAGATGTTGACAAACTAATAGCAAATACAAAATGGTTTTTTTAAAATCTACACAACACATTAAAGAATTTCACAAATTGTACCCAGGAATCCCTGAACCTTCATAGCTAATATTAAGATGAGGATCTTGGCTGGAAGCAGCTTTTCACTATAATAAACATTTCCATGCAGTTAAATCTGTAGTTCCAAGAGTCTAAAACTATCGAGGAAAGTCAACAGCAGTTTGAAATTTGACAAATCGAAGCAGATTTATGGACTATACAAGAGAACCACAGTATTTAACAAATGCTATTAACCAATGAAGGCTACCGCGCTTGAATTCACCACGAGAGGCGCTAGTTAGGGTAAGGTCCATGTCACTGAATGTTAATGTTTACTATGGCTTTTTAACGCGTTTTTAGTAATTTTTATAAAAATTAGCTGAAAAACATTTAACACAATGATGGCAGAAGGGGAAAGTAGTAATTTACTTGCTCAGTAGGGAGATTATTGTACCTATCAGAGGTATCTTATGTCATTAAAGTTAGGTTATAACAAGAATGAGTATGATGAAAACGATTGTGCATGATTGTTACGTAAGATTTTCTGTAGTAGACACCTTTAGTAACACATAATCGTCAGAATTAAAATGTTCCTTATGTTTCGAAGGAGTAAAGTTATCCCTGCGAATCACTACCAACCTCTGTTTTAGGCGAGTTTCATCTTTCGGAAACATTTGTTTCCGAAAAAAAAAATTGAACTGCACAACACAGAGGCATATTTAACAAGTTTTTTTATTTACTGGTGTACAAAATAATTATAATAAAACCCTATAAACTTGTTCTGCACCTAACAATAACAAAAAATTATTTTCCATAATATTTATAGCACAGCAAGAAAGATTTACTTTATCTGTCAATAATCATCTGATAGTAAAAATAGTGGCAACACTATCTTCATTGCTAACTACTCTTTCAGTGAAATGTCTCCGCCTCTTATGAATACTGTATATTTCTTTGACAAACTTTGTGGATCAAAACAATCAATAGCAAAAAAAGAAGGATGTATAATTGTGTCCGTTCGAGGAATATTAACAAAAACAAAACATTTTTTCCAGCCTAGGCATTACACTCTGTATACAAGTGTATTAAAGTATCAGACAGTACATTAAAGGAAGATTGAAATTTGGCTACAACACAATGACGGATACTAACAACATTGTCATAGATTAATTTGAGGCATCGTATCGCGCGCAGTATGCTCTGTTGACCGCAAGATAGCTAGAGATGGTAAATGAATTATCTGGTATTCTAACGCCAACGCTGACCAGTGACAAGTTATTTGTTTCTGGTTAACGTTGCTATTTATGAGGCCCATGTCTAACAATCTAATACACATACTATATAGTCTAATCCTGTCCCTTAAATAAAGGATGTAAAATTAATAAAGCAGGGACTCACTGACTTACATTTTTAATGATTTTAATAAGTATTTTTGACTTATTTGTACTCAATGCGCACGAATACTAGCACAATGTGCACATAAACATTTTTGGAGCATTCAATGGAAACCCTGGTGCATAAGTTGAATAGCCAATTTAAAACGATACTAGATATCAATGCATTGAACTGAATATGATTTGAGGTTAAGTTTCTACAGTACAGGTATTGTGGATCGTCTAGTTATATAATTTGATGATTTCAACTAGAGCCTTATGCATTAGTGCTGCACTGAGTCTATTGTTATATTTAAATCAATTATGTTAAACTAGCACGATGCAGCCACAAATCGTAAATTGATTATATCAGGACCATCGAGTACACAGCAGTGCAGCATGAGTGTATTACGTCGAAAAACGCTTTTAGTATTGTCAAAATTACCTACTGAATTATTGTATAATATATATCGCTCCATTAAAAATAAAAAAATAAGGTCTATAAGCTGTAGTTGTGAGCTAAACACTGTGGTGTGATAAACTGAATTGTTTCACTATCATAACGAATTGAACCACCCTCCCATCCTGCCCAAAAAAAATAATTTGCACGTTACTTAAATAAAATTTTAAATGGCTTTGGATTGACAAATTGATCTTAGTTTTTCCCTAATTAATGCATTCCATTAAAATTCTATTAGTCATAAATTCCAAGACTATAATTGTTAGTTTTTATAGTTAAAATATATAAATAAAATAAAAATATGCACATTAACAAAAAAAAAGAACCTCTGAAATATTTGTACAATTAAAATGCGGATATAATATAAATTAGAGCAAAAATCATGCTAAGACTCCAGGTAGTTATTGATTCAATCTTCAATCACTTAATATAGCTATTAATAAATTAACATCTTAACCTAGAATATAGGCAACATTCTCTACAATAAAAAATTAAATGAAAGTTCAAACACCTGTAAATTATTCGGTACAATAATTGAAAAACTGGCACGGTGCATTTAACAGATACTAATTTTATATTTAAAACATCAAAAACACGAAAAGTAAAATAAAAAATTAGATTTTCGATTTCCAATTCTAATAAAATTTATTTAATAATTTTGTAATTAACTTACTGCTATCGGTTGCCAGGGTATATGAGAATGTTCCAAATATTTAAAAAAATATTAACGAATGACTAATATTAGTTGGAATAAAGTTAACAGTAAATGAAAAGCTGCACAATAGGATTCTATTGAAAATAGTCCACGTGTTTATGCCATTCCATTTTGTGTTAACAAACACTTTGTTAACAAACAAAGGAGATTCCTTCTTACCTTTAAAGCTCTTCTTCAAGTTGTTAGGTACGTAGATATACTTATGCAAGAATTTAATAAGTAAAAAACACTACAATTTTGCCACATTCGAGTCAAATATATTACAAGAAAACAAAACACTTGTAAAATATGTGAGAGAAGATGAAAAACCGGTACTGCGCGCATTAAATGCCAGATTGACAATCGCGCATGTCATTTAGCGCACTTGACCTTTTATTTATTTTCCGTTTCCTATGGGTAGGATAAAGCGCGAAATTCAAAATAATTAAAAATAATTAGGCATTGGTAAAACTAGTCATTTTTATATTTTTATTCTATCAAAATGCGTTACATATATAGATGAAATCTAATGTGCAATTTCAGTTGTGTATTTTTATTAATTTAGGCAAGTATATAGATACATTAAGAAAAAAAAAGAATCTAATTTTTATTAATTATTTTAAGACTTTCAGTTTCAATTGAAATGGTTTAATTTATCCGCAATAAAATTTAAAACTTCAATCATTGTAATCTGGACAAGAATTAGATATTTTTGTAGGTACATACTCATAGATTAAAAATCAGTTAATAACATCAATTATGAGATAATAATTAATCGCTATGTGGTAATAATTGTATAAACAAACATTATAGATAATCTCGAAATAAATAAGTATGTATATTATGCAGATAGAAAAACCTGACAAAGGATCGTAATGGAAAATTTAAGCATACCTACCAGCTTAGCTACGAAGTAACTACTATATGCAAAGAAATAAAGACGTGAGTTTCGCAAATTATTAGATATGATCCATTAGTTTTTATTCATTTTGAAAACGGCGGGAAATGAACGGAAGTGCGTAGCTAACCCAATTGAAATCGAGGAAATCAACCAATCATATGCCAAAATAAATAACAACAAGCCGTTTTTCAAAGCGCATGTCCAAGAGTGTTTCACCGCCATAAACTGTCATCAACTGTCATTTAATAGCACGCCTGACAAGTAATTTGGCATTTAAGATATATTTTTTTTATTAACAAATTAGTTGCCTTCGTTAAGTTTAAATATTACAGCTTAATTTATATGACTTTCCTCATGTGTGACCGATATAGTGCTAGAAACGTGCATGGTAATTTATATTGACATTCTTGTATTGTGCCGATTTTTAAATGTCATTTATTTGAATAGAATAACATACATATTTATACAAGTATAATATAATAATTTCGTGTGTGTTATTCTAATTTGGATAAAGTAGTGCAGTGCAATAATTCATTTGTAAATAAAGAGAACTATTACGTAAATATTCATTTGACGGGAGCTGTCAATTATGAAAATGAAAGTTCGTAAGTATACGTTTTTATTGAAATTAGTATAAGTATACCGCTTTTATTGATAATGTTATTCTTTTTATTACCATTTAAGCGATTTACTTGTAACGATTGGTTGTATTAAAATTTACTAATTCATATTTCGGTTTTTCATTTTGAGCGGTTTGTTGGGAAGCGACCACGAGGTAGCCATTTCTGTCATTTGTCAGTTACCGATTGTCACTTGAACTTGTTTGTTGTGTGTGCATTTTAAAATTAAAAAAAACTAATATTAAAAGAATCGTTTGCTGTTAAAACTAGTTGATTTTGCAAATTTCGTAAAATTTATGTTATCACAAACAATCAGAAATGATGACTGAACAGTTGCTTCCTGAAATAATATGTAAGTAAATTATTTCATGTAGAAAACGTGTTTTCCATATAACAAGCGCGGTAAATGCCAAAGTTGGCAGAGAATTTGTCAACTTCAACTGTCTGTCAGCAAACTCGCATGTTTTTTTGTTGTTATGACAATTTATTTACTGAGTTTATTTATACATTTTATCATTGCAAATTATAATCTTTGGTAAGATGAACAATTTTTTTACAGACAGGGAAAGGTTCCAGTCAAGCAGCAGCACTGATGAAAATGAATCGGGTTCTGATCATGAACACGAGGACCACCTACAACAGGTTCAAATATCTAACATGTCTAATCATGCTATCGGAACCCCTGTCCGTAAACGCAGAGGAAATCTTCCCAAGCACTCCGTGAAAATTTTGAAGAGATGGTTATACGAACACCGATATAATGCTTATCCAAGTGACGCAGAAAAACTTACCCTCTCTCAAGAAGCTAATCTCACCGTTTTACAAGTATGCAATTGGTTTATAAATGCTAGGCGGAGGATATTGCCAGAAATGATTAGAAGGGAAGGCCACGATCCATTACATTACACCATATCGAGGAGGGGTAAAAAGTTATCTGGGGTAGGCAGCCTTGTTGAGCAACCAACTGCAAATTGGAATGGAGAATTACAGACTGTAGGTGGAAAACGTATACGCTTGGATCATGACTATGATGATAGCATGACATTAATGTATCGCTCTGAAGAGGACAGCCCAAATGAATACGAGAGTTCAAGTCCAAGTGAAGAGGAAAAGTTTACACCATGGCAGACCGTTATCCGGTATGGCGTTGCAAAAGATGCAAATCATCCTGCTAATCGGGGGTAAGTGTTTCCCCAAATATTTTTTTTCTGATTTTTAAGCTTAAAAGTATATGAATTGAAAACGTGGGATACTTAATTTAACTGGCATTAAATAAGCATGTCATTTGTTGGTGATATTGTTTGAGAAGGTAAATACCTCTTCTGAGATACCATGCCAAATTTCAGTCTTCCTTCAGTACACTGTGTCTAATACTTTAATACACATAGTGTATAAGGCCCTAGTATACTTTCTTTTGAAAGCTTTGTTTTAAAATGACCCCCTATATTTTTGGATTTTAATTTGAAAAATAACAACACTATCTTTTTTTCTATAGGTCTCCCGAAGAAAAAATACCCGGTAATGATTATTGGAGTGCACCTCATCCTCAGCTGGCTCACTTACCTCAACTTCCACATCCGTTGTCTAATCCGAAGGTGCAGGTGATGCCAGCGCATCCAGTAAATCCCATGCTGAACTCAGATCCTCTTACAACTGATGGGGAAGATAAAGATAAGTTCAAATGTCTATATTTGCTGGTTGAGACAGCCGTAGCTGTGCGGCAACGCGGAAAAGGAGCAAGAAGACACACAGATTTAGCCTACAACAGTGCCTGCCACTGTTATGCCAATTGTGCCTTGCTTTACATAGAAAGCTCAAAGATTATTTGGGGATTTTACAATAACAAACATGTATTGTGTTTGCCAGTTAACTGGTGGGAAATTGTTGTGCCAATGGAATTTTTTTAAACGTTTGTTATTGTAAGATTGTGCCATTTTATTTTACAAAGTTACGTCGTGTCGTTTCTTGTTTTCATAATTTAGTAGTAGTTTTTAACATTAGTGACCTATTTTAATGGTTTGTATCTGACAATTTAGCGCAAGAGTGATATTAATAGCATGATATCTTATTGTTTTTAGTTTTTTCTTCTGGTAGAATGAATTTGTCGGTTTGATTTTATAATTGTCTCATCAATTTTCCCATTCTTCTTCCATGTATGTCGGCATTTAAAAAATTCCTATGCCTTTTGAAGTCAACTGGTTGAACGTATATTGGTAACGATTGGCGGATAATTTATGCTGATGAAGGCAGCTCGATTAAACTACCAAGTACGTTTTTAAAAACAACATGAATTCCTATGTTTTTAAATAGCACATGGGCAATTTTCTGATTTTTTGTATGTGCCACAAAAATATACTTCCATAATATTAAAAAGATGGTCCAGCTTGATTATCATTACTACTTATATGTTTTATGTGTGATAAAGTGCATTTTTATTATTTATAGAAGAATGAGATAAAAGTCAAAGCATATCGTCAGCTTAATCCGCATTGGTCTTAAGTAACAAAATTCAAAATTTTACAGGAGACGTAAAACATTTAATGGAAAATGTCAGAACTCCACAATCAATCTTATTAAAATGCAATGCAATATGTTTATTTTTAATACAGTTAAAAACTTGTAGAACACGCCATTTACATTGCAACTGGTGAACGTATGTCAAATATATGTGTGGATAGATAACTAAATCATTTAACTTATATCAAGGTTTTAAAATGTTCTAGAATTTTGCTACATTTGGAACAAACAATAACATATGACACTAAAATTTTGAGGTAAATTGGTCTTACGAGTTTGAGAATTAAGGCGACGTTATACAATTTAACACTTCCTGAGGAAGCAGAAACTCTACGAGACCATGTTCCTCATTAGACTTATTTCATCTTAATATTGCCAAAGTAAAAAAAATATATATTTTTCTTCGAATGTATCACTGGAACGAGTAAAATTAATGACAATCTGGAAGACTTTGAGGTTAGCAACTCATTTAAACAAGTTTTTAAAGTAATGCAAATCGTAGAGGATGAATATGCAACGTTGAAATTCATAATCATAGGACTGTTTCAGTTTCTATATGACTGACGGTTGTTTCACTTTAGACGTATGCCACAGGCAGTTCTTTTTGATGAGACAATTTCTTGTACTTACATTATCATATACGATCTGAAGTGTCATATGAATTTAAAAAACTGTACCTGTTCTGCATTTTCAAGGTATATTATCGTGAATGTTTCTTATTATACAATACAAGAATATTATATAGTATAGCAATTAAATTTAAGAAATCTTTTATATATTGTGACTTGATATAAAAGCCCATTGTAATTATGTAAATCGAAAATTGATGTTTAATTGCCAGAGCCGAACTATAATAAAATTGAGTGTTGCTGCCCGCTTTTACTTAGAGTTCGGCTCTGCGTTTGTTCAGAAAATGGTGTAATATTAATTTTTTAGAACCCTCACAAGCAGTAAGTTTGGTACAGGAGGTGAATGTATATATTTTTGATTTTTCATGAGTAGAATGTTTTTAGTTGTCTCGTTTTTGCATGCATATTTCTCCCATGCAAAAGGTAAGTTAGTACAAATGTTCCTGAAGGTACTTTTGTATTAAACTTTCGTTTAAGCAACAGATTTTCAGACCAAAAAGTAATTTGGTTTTTCAATTTTTGCTTCTGCAAAAATTGCAAAACCGATAAATAGGCCAATTCAGTAATGTGACATGAAATGTCGAATTGGCCCCACTAATGCCAGGCGCCTCTATTTACCTATACTTAAGAACAATTTGCTCAATTTAATATCAGTACAAATTTTCGTAGATGTTGACTAGTTAAACGTCATTTGTGAGATTGAATTCTCAACGAGATATTTTTACATAAAGTTAAAAATAGTTTTAAAGTATTCGGACTTAAATCGGGAAATATGTATGCAAAAATTTTCACTGCCAGTAATGAATGCTAAAGTAGAACCAAAATTGTATTGTAGAATTTGGTTTCACCTCATCATTCTTTGTATATACCTAAGTAGAGTTGTTAAATAAAGATGTTTAAGGATAGAACTGTGTTTGATTTTTGAGGCTTTTGGGAAATCTATAAATATAACAAGGTTTTCACCAAACCTGGAAGGGTAAAACGAACAAATTGTCAAGTTTTAAATGAAAATGAATGTTTCAAAAAGTTGATTGAGGAAGCCGTTACTATGTGGTAGTTCATTATCACAGGAAAACGAGTAAAACACTACTATGTTTTTTACTACTATATTTGCACAGAATTGTGACTGCAGTTTCGACAGTTACGTCATTATCAAACAATGATTAAGATACGAATGAGATACATAGCATATTGTTAACCTTAATATTAAACAGGCAGGTAAATCTCTTCTAAAGATTATTATGGGGTTTTCCCGACATGAATGAAGGCGGTATTTTTCCAGGAAGGGTCCGAGGGTTAGTTTCTTATTGCGGCGGTGAACAGAGTTGAGTACATTATATCTAATTGGTCATTTAACAAATTGAGTGTTTATAGAATCTTTTTTTTGTTAATTTTCGTCATAGAAACTGCTAGTAAAGTATTGCACACCATTTTAGGGACAACTTGTTTTATATTCTTTCAAGAATAATTTTTTCGTAAAATTGGGATTTCATAGACCTCTTTCTAGAAGGAATATTCTATTTGCAACAAATTCATCCTTTTCCTTAGCCTCCAGAATGTGGGTATTAAATTTGAGAGCTTTATCTCAAAAATATTGGCTGCTATCGTGATAGAGGTGTTAGGTTTTTGCGAGTGGGTCCTTGTGGACCCTCCACTGCGGCCATCAGCGCCTATTGATTATCGTGATACAGGCACACACATTTTTGCTTGACAATTTCATGAATCAGTAGTGATGCTAAAAGACAAGTGGAGTTGAATGATTTTTTGATCAAAAGTGAGTACTAAAACACATGCAGCCAGGGAAACCAAAGACGGTATTGGTGTACTCAGGTTTAGCACTCTTCCACATTTTAAGTAAAATATTCGGTATAATGGATAAGGTAAGTCAATACTTATCTATTAAATCTCTACACAGGGCGTAACTTAGGTACGTTAAAATATTTCAGGGTGGCATTCCTTAGCTAATTTTAAGAAAAAAGTTCATATAAACAGATGTTCAAAAATTCTTCATTTTGGAGATATGGGGTTCTTTTTGGAGATATGGCGTTCTTTTTAAACGGGACACCCTGTATATTTTCGCAGTTCTAACTTGATAGTGATAGAGTGAAGACCTGTTAGTGTTTGCTCAGTCAGTTTAGTAAAGAACCTTAATAAAATGCCCACAGAAAGTGAGGAAAGTTACAGTGAAATGGAGATGGAGGATGATGGCCAATGGAGAAAAGTAAAACATAAAAGAAAAGCTAGAGAGAGATTAGAAAGTACAACAAAGAAAAACAAAAATCTACCCATACTCACAAATGCTGAAATAAATAATATTATTGGAATTCCAACAAAAAATCCAACCTCATATAAAAACTTATCATCAGAAATAAATACAAGCCCATTAGACATACCTAAAAACACATCACAAAACAACAACAAAAAGTCATCAAGAAACAATTACTCACTGCAAATGCAAAACATATTAAATCAACACTACAAAAACATGTATTATTTAACAACCACAAGAGAATTTACCAGAACACAAATTGCAGATTTTTGGAATGCAAGAAACCCCTTATCTAAAGATATAATACTTAAAACAAGCAAAGGGTTCCTACTAAAAACTAATCTGGAAAAAGGTACGGCATTAAATTGCCTCAAATCATTAAAACAATCTCAAATACTACAAGATTTCCAAGAAACAAATACAAACCGCCAGCCAGCTAATAAAACTTATAACGCCACATTTGCCTGTGTAATAGCAACCGTAGAACAAGACATTGAGGACATCAAAATCAGAGAACACCTAGAAGCAAATAACTATGAATTAAGATACTGCAAACGTATAACATCTAGAGCTACGGGGAAATTAACGCAGCTGATAAGAATTATAACAGGAGATTTTACATCGTTTCAAAAACTGCTCAATGAAGGAGTATTCTACAAAAACCGATACTACCCAGTCCATCCAAGCACACCCCCAGAACCGACACCAACTCCCTGTGCAAAATGCTCCCTCTTTACGCATGTAACCGAACATTGTAACACACCGCTAACATGTAGAAAATGTCAAGGAAAACACCATACCAGCACCTGCTCATCACCTCTGCCGGAGAAATGTACAGCATGCAACTCAGAGGAACACCAAGCATGGTCCCCCAAATGTCCAAAAAGACCAGTAAAACCTATAGAAGGAATTCCAAACGCACGAATAAAATCCATGAACAAAAAATCATGCGAAATCGATAGTAAAATCACAAAAAACAACAGGATACATACAGCTATGACACTCCACGACCGTATAATAGAAACCTACACCAGCAAACTCAATAAACCTAAATATACAAACAGACAAGGGTTAATTATACAATTAAAAAAAACGTTTTATTAACTTATATAACATAGATACAACAGTAGTGTTCAGTGGGAACCATATGTACATATTAATGTTCGACCTAGACAAACTAAACACAACGTCACCAACAGTGCCAACAGAAGACCTAGTAGTTCACCATAATGGGGAGTAATATCAAAGTGCTATATTCCAACATTAACAGTTTTTCCCCAAAAAGGCATCTTGTTAACCACTATATACAAAATAACAGTGTCGATTGTCTTATGTGTGTTGAAACAAAAAACAAGGAAGATATTAACGCCTATCGAAATTGGAACATAATTCAAAAAAAAGGAAATATAGTTAACATCAATTTAAGTGGAGGCTCCTTAGTACAATCAAAAAAAAATCTCCAGATGGGCAAAGAAAATCCTCCAAGAATTAACAATCCAAGAAACAGCTGTCTACATTTTACAATTCCATACAACAAAGCTAAGCTTCACATATTTTTAGTTTATGTTGACAACAGCTCAATAATAGAAGAAACCATTTTCACCAAGGCATCACTATATGAATCTTGCATTATTATTGGCGATTTTAATCCAAACACTACCAGAAAGAAAAACCAGCTTCAAAATTTCTTAAATAACTCTAATTTTACAAGGATTCATACACCACCCACGTTTCTTATGCCAAATAATCCAAGTTCAACCCTTGATGTATTCATGTGTACGAAGAATATTAAAAATAATATCACTGAAGTAGAATTAATCCCGGACATCGGTAGTGACCATTTAGCCATACAATTTAAATTTAACTTACAACTAAATCCTATCTATTTACCACCGGAGACCTTTTTAGATTTAGCCAAATGTAATGCTGAAATTGTTAATGAGAAAATGATACAATTTATAGAAAGCAGACGAGAGCCAATTACGCCTTTATATATAACTATGTTTAACGAAAAAATTAAAAATTTAGTACTAGAGAACACACCAACAAAAATAAAAACTTTCTTCAACTATAAACTACCTCCATTTATCTTAAACCTTATAAAACAGAAAAGAAGACTTTACCGCCAAATCAATCAAAATGAAGATCCTGATACAAAATCCAAATATAATAAACTCACTAAACAAATCCATGTACTAATACAACAGTACAAACAAGACAAATGGGTAAAGGCGTGCAAAAACATAAATGACTCCAAGGGAAAAACATATTGGAAGGAAATTAAGAAATTGTCAAAATATAAATGTAACAAATCTGCAATCCCTGAAATTTTCTACAATAATAACAGCTGTTCCACAGACCAAGAGAAAGCCAATGCCTTTGGGGACCACTTTGAGGAAGCATCTAAATTTACAACAGATGAGAACTTTAAGGAGGACAATTTAAACTTGGTTAACGACTGGTATGACATTTTTTTTAATACAGGCCCGGCAATGGAAGAAGACATAAATATCTCAGAAGAAGAATACTACAGTGTACTAAATTCAGGCAAAAACACAGCACCTGGTTATGATCACATTAATAGAAACATATTAAGGAAATTGGAACATAAAATACATACAGAAATAATTAATATATACAACTACTGCATAAAAAATCACTATTTTCCAATAGAATGGAAAACAGGTGTAATAATTACAATTCAAAAACCCAATCAAGATCATTCTCGTCCACAAAATTATAGACCTATAACATTGTTACCAGTAATGGGCAAAAATTTGGAAAAAATTATAAAAACGAGACTAAATAACGAACTAGATGAACAGATCCCCAAGAATCAATTTGGTTTTCGACAAAACTCATCTACAATCCATCCACTTATCATAATGACGTCAAACATACAAGCTAACAGCATAATTGGAAATAAATCGGCAGCAATTTACATAGACTTAACCAAAGCATTTGACTCTGTTTGGCACAAAGGATTGCAATTTAAGCTGCATCACGCAAATTGTCCCAACTATATTCTTTGGTTTCTTAAAGATTTCTTAGAGGGTAGGAAAACAAAAATCAAAATAAATACATCATTTTCCAGTCCATATGAAAACGAACAAGGGGTTCCACAGGGTTCTCCATTGTCACCAATATTATTCAACATCTTCTGTTATGATATACTAAATAACTACCAACAAGCACAGAACTTAGAGTCTTACTTACTTCAGTTTGCAGACGATATAGCCTGGGTAGCACACGGGAAAACCATTGAGCAAACAATAAATACCCTGCAGATTTCAACAAATGAAACGATTCAGTGGTATAATAAGTGGCGATTAAAAATAAATCCCAACAAGTCACAACTAATGATATTTAATCACAACATCTCAGATACCTCTCCAACTCTACAAATATTTAACGATAGATTGACACCAACAGTCACAGTGAAATACCTTGGCATCATATTGGATCAAAAATTAAACTTCAACAGCCATACTAAAGAAATGAAGAAAAGGATGATAACTAGAGCGAAACATTTTAGATCCCTAACCTATAACAATCAAGGCATTAACATCATAACAGCAAGTAAAATTTACAAAATGATATGTCGACCTATCATAGAATACGGCTCCATCCTTTTTAACACTTGCAGAAGACCAGCATTGAATAATATAGAAATTGCAGAAAGAAGTAGTCTACGTAAAATAACAAAACTTCGTCATCCAAATAACCCTCTTCATAACATATCCAATAACTCACTCTACGAAAAAAACTGGTATTCAACCCATACTCACTCGCTTTAAGGAGCTCACCAAGAAATATACACAGTCTCAAAATCTCCCTACCCTAATACAACATTTTACACTCCAGTTACGAGAAGATGTTACCCGAAGAAGAAATCCAGAAAAAACACTGCTGGAAGTAATTACTGCTGACAACGAACAATAGAACAATGACATACCTAATTGTTGTGCATTTATGTGATTTTAATTTTTTTTTTTTTTGTACATGTTCAACTCTACAGAAATGTTATATTATCTTAAATTAATACGTTGTAATAATTAAATCTGTAAGACAGGCTGAAAGACTTCGGTCGCTAGCCTTTTGGTACTTATCCAATAAAGACTATTCTCTCTCTCTCTCTCTGGGGTTCAAATTTTCAAAAAAATATCGAATTTTTCTTATATTGTCATTAGTGCAGCAATATAAACCAAATTTGGCCTGCAGTACACTTAGATAGGATGCCTTAAGATGTGATTGTATCACGCTATACAATTAACCAGTCGCAGAGATATGGGTAATCAGTACCTTGATAAAAAAAAAAGTAATAGAAAATTAAAAGTGATCACATCTTTAGATATCATTCAGTTATAGACAAGTCTATTATATGTATATATAAATATTTATATTTTAAGAGAATCTAAATCTAAAGTTTTTACAAATACCTCGAATTCTTTTATTTCGTAGAAACAGTTGTCAACTAGGATTCTTTTGTTTTTGTTTCTGAATTGTCTTGCTGTGGGCAAATCTTTTATTTCAATAGGAAGGAGATTGTTATAATAGCAACCTTTGTAATAAGATAATTTTTTTGTATGCCTCTGTCCTAAAATTTGAGATGTAAATGTTGATTTTTTTCAGGTAATGCCTGTAAAACAGTTTGTTAAGAAATAAAGATAAAAAAGTCGATGGATTTTATAGGGACAATTATTTATTGTAGTCTTCTCCAATTTTTTGTTTCATATTAAGCTCCCAGTCTTGCAAAGTGTTTGAAATTTTTTGCATTAAGGTAATATGGCTTCGAAATTGATGATTAAAGCTGCAAATTGTTTCTGTGTATCATGGTCGTAGAGTACAGATGTACTTACTGTTGCCGGCATTCACCTTGACCGCGAAACCTTTTCTCCAGTCCAGTCTATTATTAGCTTTCGAGTTGTGTACACGTTAAGTCACTTGGGCATATTGCATGTTGTTTTTGTGTTTTTATTTTATTTGTTGTACTGTATTGTCGATATTAATTTAATAATAAAGCATGGCAGACGTACGCAGAGGTAGAAAACGGCCATTTGCTGACAAAGTGAATAAATTAATAGGTGAGTTCCCGGATTTATTCTATGATGGTGCTAAAATGATTTGTAAAGTGTGCGAGAAAGATTTGATGTGCTGGGATAAGCGTGATTGTGGACTTCACGTAAATAGTGTACACCATAAAAATAAAAAAAAATGGCGTGCCTTCGACAACACAGTTTAAGTTTATTAATGCTGATTGTCTGTGATGTTCCGCTGCACATACTCGATAAACAACCATTTCGAGAGTTATATAATATAATAATAATATAATAATAATAATAATATAATATAATATAATAATAAAGTCTTTATTTAGCATAAGCTATTTTACAGCACAGACATAATATGAACTATACAGTAGTTAATTATCACATAACAAATATTTACATATTTCTCTATTAAATACGTTTAAACTAGTTTCTTCTTTAATATGACAGGGTGGATCGTTAAATGGAGGAACACCTTCAAGAAATAATGTGACACTGAAACTTTGTTAAGGTAAATTCCTTAGAAAATTAACACATAGATGTGTAAACTGTTTAAGTCCGTTACAGTTTTTTATTTTATATGGTAAATTATTATACTCCTTAAAACCTTTACAAAATAGTGATTTGTGAGCTATCGATGAATAATGCCTTCCTACGTATAAGTCATTTCTTCCCCGGGTGTTATGATCATGTATATCTCCTACATACGTTACTTTGCTATATAAATATCTCGGTAAGGTAGAATTTATTATCTTATAAACAAATTGTAGTGTTCGTAGTAAGATTCTTTGTCTTACATTCATGAAATTTAGTATCTGTAACATGTTGTTTATTGGAGTATACCTGTTGCATTGTAATATTATTCGCATTGCCTTATTTTGCATTTTTTATAATATCTGTAGTTCATTGTTATTTAGATATAGTGATAGGGTTGAGCAATATTCAAAATGTGGTGCAATTATACTTTTATAGATTGTTAGTCTTGTAAACATTGATACATCCCTGGATATTCGCCGTAGGAAATTTGTTTTCTTTGCTACTTTCTTTACAATGTAATCTACATTACTTTTGAAGCTTAGTTGTTCATCTAATATTACTCCTAAATATTTTATTTCCTTTACCTTGTCTAGCATTTCATTATTTAATTTAATATTAATGTTGTTATTATCTATATTTCTTAGTTTACACTTTTTTCCTAGTACCATCCATTTACATTTATCAATATTTACTTTGAGATTGTTATCACTTAGCCACATATATACATTTTTAAGGTCATTATTCATCGTGCTTACCATTTCATTGATATTTTTCCCTGATATATATAACATTGTGTCATCTGCAAAGAGATGTATTTTACAGTTCATAATGGCTTCAATAATATCATTTATAAAAATAATAAACAATACCGGTCCAAGTACAGAACCTTGTGGCACTCCAAATTCTGTTTTCTTATCACTAGATACACTTGTTCCAAATTTTGTCTTCTGATACCTATCAGTCAAGTATGACGTAAACCACTCTAGCACTTTGCCTTCAATACCAATATTTTTTAACTTAGATAGAAGCAGATATCGATCTATAGTCTCAAATGCGCGTTTGAAGTCCAAAAATACCGCCACAATAATATTATCACTGTCAATTTCGTTTGCCCAATCATCTAGTATACATTGTAGTGCACTTTCACATGAATGTGCTTCTCTGAATCCGGATTGCATAGGTATTAAAATATTGTTTGCATCACAGTAGCCAATTAATTGTTCTTTTACTACCAACTCTAACATTTTTTCCAATATGGGTAATGAGTTTATAGGCCGATGTTGTTCGCTCAATATAGTGTTTGTAATTTTTGGAACTGGTGTTACAACTGAGCTCTTCCAAATGGTTGGAAAGACCCCTGTTTGCAATGAGCTGTTTATAACATTAAGGAATCTATTTCCAATAACCTGAAACGAAGTTTTAATTATCTGTGTTGATATTCCATCGCTACCCATTTTATTAGGTAATTCAATAACAAGTTGTTTCAACTGATTCATTTGTATCTGCTTAAATTCGTTAAAAGCATTTTCCCCTCTAATACCTTTAGCTTCATACTTGTTATATTTTTGTATATTTTGAGTAATATCCGCGATACTTTCAATAAAGTAAACATTAAAATTTTCAGCTATGTCCGACTCTTTGTAGACTTTCTCATCGTTAAACTTAATGTACTTAGGTGTGTTCTGATTTCTTGTCCGAGTAATCTGTTTCAGTGTGTTCCACATTAGTTTTGAGTCATTTCTGCAGCTGTCTATTTTTTGTTCATAGTAATACTGTTTTTGTTTTCTTATCATTGTTGTAACTTTATTTCTTTTTTCTTTATATGCATTCCAGTTGTCCTCATTATTTGTTATCCGAGCTGCCTCATATTCATTATCTCTTTCTCTCATTGCTTGTAATATGTCTTCCGTGATCCACTTTTTATCTGCATATTGAATAGGTAATACAATTTCTATTATTGGACAAATTGTGTCCAAGCAACCAGTGATAGTATTGGTTAGATTCTCAGCCAGAATGTTAATATCTGTAATGCTATTATTCCATTCAGTATTTATCAATAGGTTTTGATAAAAGGTTTCATCATACTTTTTAGAGTTTCTTAACAGCCGAGTAGTTCTGTCAAGTTCATGATCTGATATTTGTAGGTTTATTGTTATGAAGGCATGATCTGTTATTTTTGGAGAATGATTTACCTTAAATGATATGTCATCGTGATTAGTTATTAATAGATCAATAAGTGTTGCACTATTGTTTGTGATTCTGGTTGCCTCATTAATTAATTGCTTTAGTCCATTTGCTGTAATAATTTGTGATAACTGTCTTTGATAAAATGTATTACATAACATGTCAATATTAAAATCGCCTATTACAATAGTATCTATTGCATCGGAGCTATACTCTTCTATTGTACTTCCTAATATATTTAAAAACTCTGCGGTACTGGCACTTGGTGAATGGTATATTCCTATTAGAATATAGTTTTGAATTTGGATTTTACATTTTATCACTATACACCACATATTGTCATCAACGTAAAAATTTTTTAACACTTCAAATAAAATTTCATTTTTTATATAGAATGTGACTCCTCCTGTATGTGCACTGTGTGAATAGCAAATCTCGGCTCTGTAACCTTCAATTTCGATTTCTGATAGTTCTATATTTTTGGTAATATGTGTTTCATTAAGGCAAATTATTATAGGTTTCAGTTTCCATATCATTATCTGTATTTCCTCTTTGTTATGTATAAAACCTTGTGCATTAAGGCTTATTATGTGACAATACTTCTGTTTTATTCCTTTACCATTTATTGATTGCTATTCATTATTAAAATAGTCAGTCCTCCTTTTTACACTATTTAAAATTCTTAGATAACATGGACAATTTGGATCTAGAGCATTATGGTTGTCTACTATTTTTATTTTATATTTCTCTATTGCAGAACTGCAGTTTATACATTTACTTACTTTTGCGTTGCATTCTCCTTCATGTTCTAATGAACACTTGGAACATACTTTATTTTTTTGACAATCCTTAGCAAAGTGATTAAAGCCTAAGCATTTGTAGCATCTTACTACGTGTACACAATCATAAACCTTACCTCTTGACCATCCTATGAATATTCTAATTTTGTTTAGTAAGTACCTATGTGTTTTGGGGTCTGTTTCCAAGATCAAGGTAAAATACCTTTCATTTTCCTTTTTAAGTTTTTTGATTATTTTTAAGTGAAAGCTGTCTTCCTGATGTTCTCCATTTGCAAAATTTTGATCAGTTATTGCCTCTAAAAGTCCTTTATCAGTATCATCATCTTCTTCATTTATACCAATAACTTTTACTTTTGGGAACTTTAAAGTTCTGGAATAAATACAATGCCCAGGTGAAGTTACCAAGTCGCACAACGTTATGTAACTATCTACCAACTGTACACGTAGACATGGTAAATAAGATGAAATATGAATTAAAAAATACACGGCTGTGGTTATCAGTTGATGAGAAAACATTGTAAAAAAAAACACTGAACCCTCTTAAACCGACAGTTCCACTGTTACTAGCTAGCAAAAGACTAAGTCAGTGTACTAGCGAAACAATTACCAGGGTGGTGCTGGAGAAAATTTGAACTGTCAAAAAGTCAAGTGTTGATGTTTGTGACTGATGGCGCCATGATAATGCGTTCGGTAGGCCGTTCTTTGCAAGAACAAGGTTTTACGTTTATACATGTTACGTGTAAAGTGCATGCTTTACATCTTGTGGCAGAAATTATTCGAAAAGGTTTTCCAGAAGTGGATGCATTAATAGCAAGTACAAAAAAAGTGTTTCTTAAATCTCCTAAACGTCTCCGTGCATTTCATAGCAAGTGTCCTGGTATTCCTGAACCACCACAGCCGATTCTTACACGTTGGGGAATATGGTTGCAGGCAGCTTTTTATTATGCTGAATATTTCCAACAAATAAAAGCTGTGATACTACAATTCAATCCAGATGAGGCTGCAGCTATTAAGGAAAGCCAGACAAAATTCGAAGATATTTCCATTGAAACAGCTTTAAAAAATATTGCGAGGAACTATAAACCATTACATGTAAGCATAAAAAAATTAGAAAACAGTATGTTGTCGTTAGCGGAGTCACTGCAAATAGTGGATGAAGAAATTTACTGCTACACGCTGTAGGTGACGCAACAAATGAGCGCATTAAAGAAAAGTTCGCAAGTGTGTTAAATAAAGACACTGGTTTTACCAAATTAAGGCAAATATGTGATGGTGCAGTCCCAGATCCGTTAAGTGAGTTCAAAGACTAATTTACGTATGCGTGTATTACATCAGTAGATGTCGAATGGTCGTTTTCAAAATATAAGAATATATTTTCACCAAAGCGAACATCACTCATGGAGATAGCCATAGAAACATACATGATGCTGCAAAATGGCTACACATCTTCTCCAGTTTGTGATAAGCAAGATAGTTCATCAAGCTAGTTAAGAGGGTAAGTTTTACATACATTGTTATAAATTGTAACAGTTTATTGTTTCTCGTATGTTAATTTTTACGTACGCCACTGTCCCACGGAACATTTTTGACAGCCCTACTAATAAGCCTGATTATTATTTTGGTTTAAAAACAGCACAAGTGTTTATAACAGCTATTTA
Source organism: Rhamnusium bicolor (assembly GCA_029963845.1). Classification (NCBI taxonomy): domain Eukaryota; kingdom Metazoa; phylum Arthropoda; class Insecta; order Coleoptera; family Cerambycidae; genus Rhamnusium; species Rhamnusium bicolor. The sequence goes on along the minus strand of JANEYF010005426.1, from coordinate 1,277,614 downwards.
AAATTTCGTTAGACAGCTGGGGAAACAGTAACCCTAACAAAAATTTCATACATACAACAAACAGATGACTGATGCGTTTACGCCTTTAATATTTGCAAGCATGCACTGCAATGTTTGGCATTCCAGGGACGAAAAATTAACCGAAATTCAATGTTTAAAAAGAAACTAAAGTGTCGATGAGTTACTGAGCGAAATACGTCGAGGGTTAATATAATTACACATTTAAAACTCGCCCTATATAGATTTTCAAATGGGAAGTTAAAAATTATACGAGAGATTTCCTATTACTACAGAATGTATTGTTAATTTTCTATTACACAAAAATTTTTTGAATTAAATATGGAATAATAAATTATACCTACTATAAAAGGTAATAAATCTCTTCATAAATTTAACATACTTATTTCTTAAGTAACATATTTCTAAAATCCTGATTACTCTTAGGAGCTGTATTTGTAGCACCAATCTTGCCAACCGCAGCTTCCTTATCTTTATTTTCCGTACCTTTAACTGCCAAAGATCTCGGTATTAACGGCACTTGCAACCGACTTCGTGCATGACGAACTGGTTCGCTAGGCTTGGAGGATGATGATTTCTTAGGTGGTGGAGCACTAACTGCCACAGTAATAACATTCTCATCAATCTGCATCTGATCTGTTGCTTGTAATGCTTTTTTTGCCGCTTCCTCATTCTCAAATTCCACATATGCCAATCCCTTAGAATGGCCATTTTTCATTATAACTAACCTCACCTCAACACACCCGTAAGGTTTGAATATTTCCTCAATCTCTTCCTTTGTCTTTGATTTTGGTAAACCACGAACAAATAATTTGTTGGCCTCAGGTACCTGGGCATATTTAAATTCCACTTTTCTCTCAGCTTTTTCAGGTTTAAGCTTCGAAATGAACACTGGTCGTCCGTCCAAGGGCACTCTATCTCTCGCTAAAGCTGTCATAACTTCTTCTTCGGTTGAGAATTGGATGTAGCCGTAACCCCGGGATATACCTCTCCGATTCATAACTAAGTCGATAAGTGTGGCATTCGGAAATAGTCCCTTTAACTGTTCCTGGCCCACGTCTGGATGTAAATTGCTCACAAATACGGTTTTCCTTGGATCCTTATCAATGTGTTTGTTTGTTATAGGTGGTGGTGCTTCTTCTCTCTTTTCATCTCGTAGTTTGACGTTTTTGACTTTTCTACTTTCTAAACTTTTGTCTTCTCTATAATTATGTTTACGTTTCTTGCCTTTTTCAGTTGTATCTCGGTCGTTTCTGTTGCTCTCGCTTGGTTGAAGATTCTGGACTGCCACGTTTGCAATATTTTTTGTTTTCTCTATGCAATTTAAAACATTTTCTAATGTACCAAATTCTCGTTCGAACATTAGCCATTCCTCTACGATACACTGTGGCCAATCCAAGTGAGTTGATACGGCTCTTTGGAAAAGACTTCTTAATTTATTTGTATCACCATATTGTCTTTCTAAATTGGCATATTCCAACCAAACGCTAGCACTACCTGAAAATATAAGTATATACATAAAAACAAACTTGATAATTTTGATTTTCTGCAAAACTGATTTTGGATACAATTAATTATTCAATAAGAAAAGTCTTTTTAGTTAAATTGTTGAATGGTTGAAAGATATCAGTTACATTTGTATCGTAAATATGACAGGATTAAAGGATTTACAAAAAGAAAAACATTACTTGCCAAGAAAAATCCATATTTCTATTAAATGAGTTCTTTTATATAAAAAAATACCTTTGTGTAGGGGTTGATGTAAAATCGTACCCCATATTTTTTCAGTGCAGTGGGCATATCGCCTCTCTTTGCCAGGAGACGGGCATGCCACCTACTCAGTTTACAAGAAGGATCGTTCTCAAAACCAAACTGTTGAATAGCCTGCGAAAATAGTTTGTCCAGTTTCTCTACATCATTTAAGTTTCGGTGTACATACTCCAAGTAAGTTACCCACAAATCTAAACCTGGTGCTGGGGATATACTTAATGTACCTAAAATAAATATCATTAATAAAAATTTATTTGATTATTTCAATTGCCATAGTTCAACATTTTCGTACTATGCCAGCACTGACCTATAGTGTTTTTTTCGGTACAATGCCTAGAAAAAAAGGCTGGCGCAATTTAGGAGCATGATATCGTTCTCTGTCAATTCTGACACTTACTGACGTTTACGGCACTAATAAAAATACCGTATTAAATTTTTCTTGTATTAAACCCATGTATAATCATCAATATATTGATATAAATATACAAGTTGATGTGTTTGATATGGACTTTTCCAAAGCCTTTGATAGGTTGGACCACAATATTTTACTTAAAAACATGAAAATGTAAGCACATCTTCGAAAGAGATTTATGCTTCATCCAGGGTGCCCCAAGGTTCCTTCCTTGGGCCACAAACATTTTCATTCTGTTTATACGTCATTTTTTATAGATTTTACAATTTTTCACATTTTCAGATTCTAAACTTGTATTTTATGCATAAAAAAATACAAGAAACGTATTTAATCGTGTTTCATAGATTTTTTTCAATTTTTTCAACTGCAATTGTTTGCTATTTTACCGGTATTTTGCGATTTTTTGAGATTTTGAGGGATTAATGGGCCAAATATATTTCAGATTCGGATTCAGCAGATCAAATTACATAAAAAACCCTCTTCGATCCGGGTCTACAAAATTTTTTTCATCAACATAATCACAATTTTTTGACATTTTTAACAATTTTCGAGGGTTTTTTTACAATTTACTTAGATTTAAAACGGCTTATGGTCTAAATATACTTTAGATTCGTATTCAGCGGATCGAAATACATAAAAATTAGGCTTGATTTAGATCCACAAAATTTTTTTATTACCGAAACACCCAATTTTCGCTATTTTTTACGGTTTTTCAATTTACTCGATATTTGAGGATGTACGGTCCAAACTGACTTCAAATTCGGATTCAAGCGGGTCGAAAACATGTCGGGAGGTAGGTGGCGTCAAATGTACAAACAACTTCAACTTTTTTTTTGCGTGCCGGTGTAATTATAATTGTTTAATACCGTGAATGTTTGTGTAGGAAATATCTGTAACAGTATTGACATTCTTATTAGGGGTTTACTAAAATTGGAGCGGTGTATACCGGTATGTGATGATATCTTAGTCATTAAAGTGAGATATGTGAGAGACAGAATGAGTACCAGTATATACCGCTCCAATTATTGTAAACCCCTATTATAATTTGAGAACTCTGGAAGAAGGTAGATTGGATTAATTTATTAGTTCTGGGGATATGTATGAAAAAAGTTTCATAGTGTCTTGAATTAGTGTGGGGTACAACATATGATATGTTGTGAGGATCTTCTATTTCATAATCAAGTTTGAGGTGGAACATTTAAAAGAAATATGTATACAACAGAATAATAACAGAATAAATGTCAATAACAGAAGCATTTATACATCTTTTAATAAATAAGAGAATACCACCACATTTAGTCATATTAGTATAATTAAAATCTGTTTACGAAATACATGTTATATTGAATTAAATCAAATAATTTAGTCATAGTCAATAATGTGGCTTTGTGGTCGAGTGGTAACGACACTTGCCTCTCACCCTGGAGTCCTGGGTGGAGTTAGGATTTTTTCTAAACCAGAAATAATCCAATCATACTCGGATATTGGGTGTGTGTCCAATGTCTCTAAATATGTAGCCCTCTCCCACAAAGATGTTATACTGGTGGTCTAATGAGCCCCAAATAACAAATTTCATAATCTTACCGAGAGGGAAATCCTTCTCTCTGTCCTGAAGGTGAGAGAAGCGAAAGATCAGCTAAGGTTGGAAAGGAATTACACTCTCACTCTTCCCAGTAGGGAGGAGTGGAGTGAAGGAAGAATTGACTTCCGCCCGGACTCTCTGGTGTGTTACACAGACGGATCTCGGGTGGCCACTAGACCGTCTTCCGGGGCGGGAATATATCTGGAAGGCAAAGAAGTATAGGAGAGTTTTGCTCTAGGCTCGTACACCACGGTCTTCCAGGCAGAGGTTTACACCATCCTAGCGGTGGCAGATAGGGCTGAGGTTAGGAATGGGGCGGAACAGATAATATACATCTGCTCCGACAGCCAGGCTGCTCTAAAGGCGGTGTGCTCCCCCAGGACGAGATCAGCTCTTGTCCAGGAGTGTGGGGATGCCCTAGAACAGCTGGCTAGGCGTAAACAAGTAAGACTGGTATGGGTCCCGGGACATATGGGAGTTTCAGGCAACGAGAAGGCCGATGAATTGGCTAGACTCGGAGCCGAGGAACCCTGCCATGGGCCTGAGCCTATGTTAGGTATTTCAAGAAGGCAGGTCACAACGGCCCTCAATGAGTGGGCCCACGAGACACTGAGGACGCACTGGAGGACCAACAGGGCCTGCAGGCAGACCCGAGATTTTGTGACGGGGCCGAATAAATCGAGATCGGCCTGGTTGCTGGGACGGAGTCGGAAAACTCTGAATCTCTTAATCGGTGTTCTGACAGGCCACTGCAGACTTAGGAGGCATCTATCATTGATAGGTATTGAGGAAGACCCTACATGTCCAAGATGCAGGAGTGATGAAGAGACATCTTACCACTTCCTGGGACAATGTGAAGCGTTTGGGTGCCTGAGACATAGTATCTTCGGTTCTGAGGCGCTTCTAAGGGAGGGAGATGAGCTCCCTCGCAATGAGTGACATCCTGACCTTCATCAGAAGGTCGGAAAGATTCGATGAGGGAGCAAGAGAAGCACATGGCTGAGGGGACAGCTGGGGGTTAGTAAAAAGGGCCCGTCTGTGGCCTACTTGCCAGGCATCAGCCTCCCCCTCCATTACCATTACCATTATTACCGAGTAGACTTCTGCAATTTTGATAATAACAGAAAAAAGAAGCAGACAAGCATTGAGTGAAAATTAAACTATTTAGTGGGAAGTTGACACACTTTGATTGCTATTTGATGTATAGTATATTAAAGTGGAATGACTCGTGAGCATTAATACCGTGATATCAAAAATTACCTTGGTCAAAGGTGGTGATGGAATGGAAAACTGCCGTTTTAGCTTATATCATTCTCTTGTACTAATTGTGTCAAAATTTGTCAAGATACGTCCCATACTTTTTTGACAATCAAAAAATGATTAACATAAATGTACGACACTAGCTTTAACAATTATTTTAGAATCCATGACCACCTTTGATCAAGATAATTTTTGATACCATGGTATAAATAGGACAGTTACGAGGAGTAGTTTTTATATTGTTGGACTGGGCATGAAAACAAAAGACTAAAGCAGCAAAAAAAATTCATTTCCCTTGCTTTTGAATACAGGTATTACACCATTTCAATAACATCTTTAATCCGTTGTAAAAACGTTTATTTTCTTTCTCCAAAAAAATGGCCCTCAACAGCTGCTATAAGTTCGTCATTGTCTTCTTGAGAGTCGGAAACAAAAAGTAGTCATTGGGTGCTACATCTGGACTATAAGGCGGGTGTTCAATTTCTTCGAAGCCATAATCAGCAACAACTTCTTTTGCAAGTCTTGACTTGTGCATTGATGGAATTCAAAATTCCTGGCATCAGTTTTCCGCGTCTTTTCACTTTAATAGAATCTCTGAGGCAATACATTAAGCTTGAATAATACTCTTTCATTACAGTCGTTACTGTACTGCTCTTCTTCAGAAAATAAATACACAACATTTGCTGACAGTCCCAAAAAATAGTTGCATTATTTTTCCCGCAGAAGGGGTGACCTTAAACTAAGCACAACCTACTATGAATCTGGTAGCAAATGATGCTTTTGGTGCTTCGATGTTAGGCGTTGATACAACTTCAATATTTTTTTCTTTGGAAACCCAATTATAATTATAATCCATTGACATCCAATATTTGCCGCACTATATGAAAATATTATGAACCTTTTGCTAGTTTAGTTTCATTTATTTATGTTTGAAATATGTAATAAGTTTTATTATACAAATAATACAAGTTAAACATTTTTAACGAATAAAAATACACAAAATAAATACAACAAAATAATTAACTGAGTAATCAACAAACAATAAAAACACATTATAAATAATTCTCAATATGTCCTCCATATTGGTCAAAACATGTTTGGAATTTTTTTCTAGAATGTGATGTAGCTTTTAAAATTGTAGTATCTTTTATGCTTGCACAGACATCTGTTATTTCTTGTTTTAGATGTTCTATATTCTGGAACGGTGTTCCATATACAATAATTTTTAATGTTTCCCATAAAAAAAATAATCGAAAGTATTTAAGTCTGGGGATAGGGGTGGCCAATGAATAGGTCCATAGGTTTCAGTCCACCTATTGTGATATTGGATATTAAGGTAATTCTAAACCAATCTTGAGTTATGGGGAGCAACCCCATCTTGGTGTATCCACGCAACCTTTAAGTCTTGGTGGTGTTTTGACCAAGCTGTGGAAAATAATTTTCTAAAAATGTAAATACACACACCAGTGCATGCATTCAAAAAAGTAGTTAACACCAAAGTGACCTTGTTGTATTTCATGAACAGTGTGAGACTAATCATCTGTCCATTGATGACGGTTATGCCTATTAGGAATTCCAATACTTATAAAAGTACTTATTTCATCTGTTTATGTAATGGGTTTCCAAAAATATCTGTCATCATTTACTAAAAACTGTGCCAAAAAAATTTTATCTTCTTTCAAAATCTGCTTCAGTAAGATTATGCAAAAAAATGTAGCCTATATGGGTAAAATTTAAATTTTTTAAAGATTTTCTGTATAGATATTTTACTTTATTTATTACAAAAAATGTTGATTTTAAATGTCAAAATACATAATTCTTTTCATGGCAAGCATTCTATTTATTATTCCAACACTGTTATTTAATAAACTAAATCTTATAAAAGGTGGGTTGGAATCAATGACTTTCGAACCTGAGATCATTGGTTGGAATCAATGACTTCCGAGAAGTCATTGGTTGGAATTATATATCAGCAATTTTGTTTGCTCATAACTGGAAAACTAATGATTTCTTGGGAAAAAATTATTAGAAAATGATTTCAAATTAATGTTATCTAGAACACTGCAATAAAAATATATAAAACAAGTCACAACACCTAGCGTCCACACACCTAACACATGATTTGCCACCAGATTTGTAGAATAGGTTTGAGCTCAAAAAACTGTTTTTTGAAATTTTCAAATATCTCTCCATTCAGGAAATAAAGAGCCCTGGGCGGAAATTATAGGACACCCTGTACTGTATAGGACCATAAAATACTCAATGTAATATCCAGTAAAAGAAAACAGGAAATTATGTTTTTACATACCATTTAATACCGTTTTATAAGTATTATACCATGGTATTATTCAGATTCACATCAGAAGGTCAAGGAGGTTTGAAAGAAGGCAAGTAATGTGAATGGTTCAAGGGATGCTGGGGGGTTGGCAAAAGGGCCCGTTTGTGGCCTACTTACCAGGCGCAAACCTCCCTCAACTGCTACTACTACTAGTGTTCATTGAGACCGAATTGTACCTACCTTGTTCAAAGCAAGCTAAAATTTCCTTTTCATCATGTTTCATATTCTCCAATATTCTCATTTTTATCATCCATAATTCTTCACTCCATGGGCAATTCCTCAAAGCTCTACTACTAATATTAATTGCAGCTTCTCCCAGCTTATAGGCATACATACAATAATCAACCCAGAAGTTCGGAACTAAGCATAACGATACGGCTGCTCTTTCATATAAACATAAAACTGCAGATGGATCTTTAACAAATTCAATATATTCTTTATAGGTTTCAAAGAGTTCTTCATTAGTTCCTGCAAGTAATAATTTTTCTTCAAAAGGTCTATAATAATCAAGAGTTTTGAGTGCTTTTTTATAACCCCATTCTATGGGTTTTGGATCTACCACACCATCTGGTAAGCTTTTAAACCATTGCTCCCATTCACAGTAAGTTCCTTCCATGCCCAAAATGGGCACAGAAAGTTGTCTTTTGAATACATCGGCGAGTCTGCTGACTTGTGCTTTCCATTCTTCACTGCCTTCTTCTGTTAGTGAAATACGTGCATGTTCCAATTCTCTTAAAGTGTCCCAAAGTAGATCGCCATCATTTGTATGTAATCCTCCTGCGGTCACAGCACGTTCCAATATGGAACGGGTTGTCTGTATATCACCGACTCCAATCGAGTACTGAGCATACTCGCTCCAAAGTTCCAAAGCTGAAAAGGCAATACTTTTCATTTTAGGAATAAATATGTCCCTTTTTGATAATATGGTCATTTTCGGAACTACATTAATAACCTGTCCTCCTAAGGTTATGCTCATGGCAGTTATATAAATTACATTAACTGCTCAGAATTGCAGTTTTGAAAATGTCCATTTATAAAAAAAGTTATTAGATCTTACACAAATAATCCTCTACAGCTTTATTGAAAAGGCTCAATATACGTTTCTGTTCCTCAAAAGTATTATTTGCAATTTTAATTTCATCTCTCAACCACTTCAACCACAACTTTGCAGTGAGTGGAAAACATTCATGAAACCTCTGATATGCTTCACGCATAGAATTTAAGTCACCAAGCTTACGGTATACATCCACAATCTCAACGTGTGCATCATATAAGTATTTGTTGGAAGATATCTGTTTTTCCAATTCCTCAGCTTTATTAATTAATTCCTGAAAGAATTAAAATAATTTAATAAAACACCACCAGTAGTTGCCGCGAGCGTGGGATGGCAAGTGACAAATTTAACTGTCATAAATGCGGGTTCAAATCCTGCTACCAGTACTTGCAATGTTGGTGAAAATGGTTTGTATGTCCACGTTTCTCTAAGTGTAACCCCTTTCTAAACAGTTTCGACTTTGGATTCAGGGGTTGTCTATTTTCTGCGGTGGTGTTCAAATACAAGCATAATGATTATAGTAAATATATTACCTGGTCATCTTCATCATTTGAACTGCTAGAATCATTTAGGTCAATAATTTCCATTGATTCATCTTCCTCGCTCATTTTTAATTATAGTTACGAAACTTACAAAATAAATTTCGTAAATAAAAAATCAATATTTTATATTTTTAGGTTAGTTTGGAAATATTTGTAAACAGAAAAATCTCTAAAAATAGGTGCGTTCTTTCTAATTAAAATCTCAGTTAATCTAAATAGTTTTACGGCTACGGAGGCTATATCAAATGAAATTCTGCTTCTATTAATACAGTGTAACCGTAATACTACTTAGATTAGCTGAGATCTCAGATAGAAAAGAACGCACCTAATAGATCTTAGATTAGCTGAGATTTCAGTTAGAAAAAACACACCTAATGACGTATGATGTTATTCATATTCTAACCAATAGAGATAAGATATCAAAACCAAAGAGCGAGTTAACGAATTTTTTGTTGATTTTTGTGGATGAAATAAATTTTTCTAGGAGCTGTTTTTAAATAAATGTTTTTAAAATGGCCTAAATATATTTAGGGTTAGGTCATATTGTAAATCAATAATTGATTTAATTGCAAAACGATAATCGTTTGTATTTGAAAATGGGTTCAAAAAGTGTGACGTCATTTACAGCATATTGACTACTTTGTAAGGCGCTGTAAAGAGTGAGCCCTTATTCACCACTGGTGGCACTGAAAGGTTTTTATGTTTTTATATTAACAGTGAGGGGAAGTTTTTCTGTTTCTTTAATTGGGTATGCATAGGACCCGAAAAGTAGAGACAATCGTTCATCTTGTTCAATTGATTAATTTATCATAAAAATACAAGCAAAGAAAAATAAAAGTTTAAAGATAGTAGCCATTTTAGTAATTCATTATTCGAATTTTTATACTGTAAATATAAAACACAACAAAGAAACAGAAAAAATTAGTCCTGTTTATTTGGTAACATTTCATTGTTGCCAACAGTGAATTATGCTAGGAAATGACACTTTTTTTCGGGTCAGTGCAAACTGTTCGCTATAAGTTATGTAATTATTTTGTTTTATTGTTTATACTCCAAACCGTAGATAATTATTATCTCATTGTGTTATGTTAGACACAGTTAATCAATCTTTGGTGTACAAAATATTGAAGTACATAAAAATCCTAAAATCTCATCGTTTTTAGTTCAAAATAACTTTTCTGTTGTGGTTCAAAAGTATATTTTCGTGCAGTGGAGCTAATATCTCTTTTCTGGTTTTCTAGGGATTTCATTTATTTATATTTTTAAGTTTGTTGTTTACCGTTTTCTTCATGCTGCGTGATTTGCCGACGTCAAGGTTTAAAGTTAAAAGATATAACAAATTATTTTGAAAAATAACAAATTCACATACCAAATAATTTTAATGAAAAATGGCTGATGTTTTAGACATAAACGATGCTGTTGATATAGACGTCGAAGACGAAGGTGAGCAAAGTGTTCTTCGTCTTAAAGATAAGGTTATTAAACGGAAAGGAAGGGGTTTTGGTCCTGGAGAATCCAGGGAACACGAAAAAAATAAGAGGATATGAGTCCATCGATGCTGGTGACCACGGTGATGAACCGGGACCTCAAAAGTCCGTAGAAGGATGGATATTGTTTGTAACATCAGTACACGAGGGAAGCTAACGAAGATGACCTAAACGAAAAGTTCTCTGAATTCGGGTCAATCAAAAATATCAGCATAAATTTGGATCGTCGGACTGGTTTTTTAAAAGGCTATGCATTGATTGAATATGGGACATATGAAGAAGCATCCGCAGCTAGAGAAGCACTTAATGGATCTTCCATGTTGGGCCAAACTATCGGTGTGGATTGGTGTTTCGTAAAGGGACCTAAGAAGTCCAAGAAACGTAGTAAGAGGCATTGATACATTTTTGAGTTTGAATGTTATACTTCACATAATTTGTAAGCTAAGTGTACAGATGTGTATTTATTTAATAAAAAAATGTGTTACTTTGATAAGTACGTATTATTAATCTGTAACTTTTTTTTTTTGTAACTAATTCACTGAATTAGAATAAATATGAATTAAAGATTACTTTAAATTAAAAATGTAATAAAATGAATATCACCTATTCGACTAATATATCAAAGATCAAAAATATTTTCTATGATTTATGATCGAGTTATTGAAACTGATGTGCAAAGAAATAGAATAAATATTGTAATATTACATAAATGTGCCAGCGACAGAAATTGAAAAGAAAATGATATAAAACTCATTTATTTATATAAATAGACAACTGGTATAAAATAGAACTTAAAATATTTTATAAATAATGACAATTAAAAATTGTTATAAAAGCCATCAAAATGCTTTTCATAATGTTTGTAATCTTTGCCTTCCAAGACCCTTTTTGGACAAATAAAATCTTTCACAGGCATTTCTAGCCAAATTTCCATGGCTTTTTTCACAAAATCGGCTGTAGCAAGTGTTTTACTAGAGGATGCAGAATAAACTAGCGAGCTTAATTTATCCAGTGCGTATTGTATATAACTTTCCTGTGCTTGCAATTCCTGTAGAGAATCTACAACATAAAAGATATGTAAACACAGGAGTCCCACATGGTTGCCTCAACGCTGGGTCCTGGGCTATTTTTTATACATATTTGTATGAACTAATACTTTTGAATTTTACTTTTCAGAAAAAAAAGGGCTTTTCAAATTATAGTTAAAGAAAACTGAATGTAGAAGTTACATATTATAGTTCTCCCAGGTAGAGACAACACACGACGAAAGGGAGATGCAGAATAGCCTGTTCGCTTCAATACATAAGCAACATATACGCATCTAATTCCTTTCACATTCTTTTGCCGACTGGTTTTCCCTGGGCGGACAGTAACAAAATTAGTTAAATGGTTCTACCATGAGCGTCTCACCTTTGTCTTTTTGCAGATAAAGAATATATTTTTTTTATTAATATATGGATAAGTAGGTTCTATAATAAAAATGATTATGAAGCTAAATAATTAAAAAAAAAATCTAAATTAACATTCATAATTCACAAATAAATGTTACTGAAATTTTTCAGTTATCCTTATATATACAACTTCTAAATTATTCTAAAAATATTTGCTTCAACCCCCCCATCTGGAAATTTTGGAGCCGACGCCCATGAGTTCTATGTGAAGTATCACCTGACTACCTTAAAGAACAATAGTCGATTGCATGGGATTAATTTTTTTATTCAAAAATATGTATTGTTTACTTATGCTATACCATTAAATGTTTCGTTTACGAGGCAAATTCAGCGAAAAAAATGTTATATTCCCATTGGGAACAATTTTTACTTACATTTCTGATAACTAATATCCTTAGAGTGATTCTGAAGAGATTTTAATGCGTCCAACTTCATTTTGGATTTCAAAATATTTAAGAGAACTGTTTCTGGAGGACTAAATGGGCTCTCTAATATATTCGTTAACATATACAAACTTTCAGAGTCTAATTCAATGTCTGTGGGAATGTTATCTGTAAGGTCTCTGTAGTATATCCTTGAATCCCCTAAAAATGTAAAATATTTTAAAGGCAGCATATTTTGCATCATATATACAGAATTTGCTAAATTTTGTTGATAATGAATATATTTTTATTGCTTATCAAAATATTTTTAATTTCAAATTAGTCTTTATTTTTATCATTTTCAAGTCAATCAAGTGATCTTTACCAATGAGTTGACATGTCTGTAGTTTTTGATTGGACAGTTAATTTCTTCTTTCTTTACTCTTGTTTGAAATTTTGGTCGAGGCTGGCCTATGTAAATAGCATCACTATTCAACTTATAACACCTATTTTATAAAGTTCTTCTATTGTCCATACCTCCATATTTCTCTATGCACGCTCTAGAGGTGAAATAATAAACATAAAAACATACTTACGTGTAAATGCACCTTCTGTTAAATTCTAGTGGGAATTTTTCAAATGTTTTTGTTTCATTTGAACATAAGTTTTGAGTTAAAGGTACCGACCAACTTAAATCTTCTATGAAAGGCCCAAGCTTCTGAACACAAGCAACTGTTGTTTCTCTTATATGAATCATTGACTGCAGTGTTTCATGAATTCTACTAACGTAATGTTTGATGGAGGCAACTTTGAGATCCTATATCAAAACAAAATATTTTGTACGCTACATAACGCAGAAAAATATTTGTAGCAGACATTTAATATAATAAAAAATTGTAACTTACAATAGGTATATAAATTATAATCATAATTAGTTACAAGTTACATTAATGCTTACGATATCATCTTTGACTTGGAAAATTTTTCGTAAAGTTACTTGTAAATCACTGTTATCCTCAATCTTTTTCGCAGAATTTATTTCCTTTTTCATTTCCACTAAAACCGCATCTAGACCAACGTCTTCAATTTGCTGTTCAAACAGTCGCCCAACCTCTTCAATTTTTTCCTGTGATACTCCTTGGTTAGTCAGTGCTGTCTAAAAATATAGAATGGTGCGTTTATAAATTTTAACGTGGATTAATTTTTAAAAATAATTTTACACGTTACTTACATAAATACATGTCTTCTTTTTGTTCACTTTACTGGATAACTGTTTTGCAACAGCTTTCAATTTCAAGGTCTGAACTTCAGTCCGAACGTGAAGGAATTGAAGTTTTGCTACATCACCCTGACAAATATTTTTGCTCCTATAAACACAATAATTATTAAGGCTGGTATCTCGCTAATATGCTAAATATCTCGGTTCGTATGGGAGATATATGGTTGATTTTTCCCATAGAGCCCCAACGCCCCATAAGATTTTTCCTGGCAGGTCAAATAAAACAAGGCACAACCCCTTAACGCAATAGGGAATGAGATATTCCAATATTACCTCTTTTAATTCTAATTTTCAACATTAAATTCTAAACATCTCGTTCGTATGGGAGATAGAGGGTTGATTTTTCCCCCAGAACCCAGTAGGATTTTCCCCGGCGAATCGAATAAAACAAGTTCTAATCCCCTATGTGCAACAGAAGACGAGATATTCAATTTTTAATTATTTCAACCCTAATTCTCAACATAAAATGCTAAATATCTTGAATTGAGATTGAGGTTGATTTTTCCCCTTGGATCGCAATGCACCATAGGATTTTCCTGACAAATCAAATAGAAGATGTTTGAACCCCTATCTGTAATAAGGGTTGAAATATTGAACTTTTTTTACTTTCATCACTTACTTTCAATACAAAATGGTAAATATCTCAGCTCCTTTGGGATATAGGCGGGAGAGATGGGACCGTTTCTGAGAAAACTTTCAATATATTGTCCCGAATTACATGCAGAAGAAATCGCGTTACACAGCTAGTTATATGTAAGTAGAGACTGGATTTAGGTCGAGGATAGAAAAAATTAATACGTAGGAGACGCAATATTTGCGCAGATGTTTAGCTGAGCTCATCCCGATTTTTTTACTTATCGGGTGGGTGTTTAACAATATTATATAAATTATTATTATATTACATATGCAACTGGTTATTTACAGTGCTCACACCCATGATAATCTATTCATAAAATCAGCTATAAATGAGTGATCCTCAAAATCAGATTATGAAATTATAATTTACATACATTTTTCCATTAAAGAAGTTTGTTACTTACTTTTCTGTCTTCCCAGTTTCAAAAATGATATTTTTTGTGAAATCCAAACTCAAGTTATCATTTAGGATTTGAAAAGTTTTCCAAATAATGTGCCTGTTGTGATTATAAAGTAAATTCTTCAAAGCATTTGTGACAAACTCATCATTATACAGTTTATCAAAACTGGCACGTTTCTGAACATGGCATAAGTTTAACTGTGTAGAAATCTCTAATTTGGGATGATCGTTCAAGAGGGAGCTTAAGCTTAAATCAAACTTCAGCATATCTGATTTTGATGCATTAGGTTTGATCACACTTTCTTTGAGGGTAAAAAGAGTTGGCGAAACACGATCCTGTGGTTTTGGTTTGAACACTTCCAAAAAAGTATCCTCATTATTACCAACAAAGCAAGCATCTGGCAGTAATCCTAACGATTCCCGTTTGTTCGTTCCAGTTCTATTATTCTGTCCACTTGAAGTATCAAATAGCTTCTTATTTATTTTTTTATCACCCCCTAAATTTTCCTTGTTATTTGTGTCTCTTTTTGCACTAAACCCTCCCTGTTTGAATATGGAGATTTTTTCAGAGTGTTTCCTCTCGCTCATGATTAGATACTTTTCAAAAGTTGTTTGAGGCTTTGGTTGTTTGACAGCTGAATGAAATAATCTCAACGATTTATTAGTGGGATTAAGTTGAGCATTTCCCGAAGGGATTTCTGAAAATAGCTTTTCTAACTTCTCTGCACACTTTTCTAAAGTTTCCTAAAAATTTGAAATATTGTTATGTGAATGTTAACGATTAACTGAGCATTTTTTTAAAAACTGTAATTGACAAATGGACTGCTTGGCATCATTTTTTGTGCTTGGGGTTAATTTCAGAACTCTTAACTGTATTACTGTTTGAATTTCACTATAGACATTTACCGTAATTTCTTTGGTATTGGGGTTCTCTTCCAACTCCACTGGAGTTAAATTTTTAGCAAAAGAAAGTGTTTCTTCTGCCTCCTGAATACTTTTCTCCAGCATTTTTGACTTTCTGTTCAACAAATATTCTCGCTCTTCATTCTCCTTAATTTTTGCCTTCAATTTTTCTATTGTAATATCTAAAAAAATATACATTAACTTATGTTATATACTGTACCAGAAAACTAGCAATAATTAAAATAATAGAAAACGATGGACCTGAAAAATGTTACATAGATCGCATCCAAATCAGTTGGCAACATTGCGAGTTTCCAAACAAAGCTGAAGTGAAGTGATAGTTGGGTAGGCTTAATATGTTGAATAGTATTATAAGATTTAACAAAATACGAGATATATTAGATACAATTAACAGTTAACTTGTTTCTTGCTTTATAATATAATCGAACATTTTGATAACCTGGGGCTTTTCTTATTTATTAACTAATATAGTAGCTGCTTTTATTTAATAATATTCATAAATATAATCATAACATACATAGAATTAACAAATATTAACAAAATCTGACAGTAACATGTTTTCCCTATGACAGAATCAAGACTGATTTATTTGGATTTTTGAATGTTGCCAAAGTCTTCCGTGATGTAATGACTTTTCGGATTCATTCAACTTACACTTTATTTTGTTACTTTGGGAAATACTATTCAGTGTATGTTTCTTTTCATCAAGAGTGCAACTGAGATTATTTAATTTTTTTTTTAAATGCTGCTTTTTTATATACAGGTCTATTTCTTTTATTGGATATGAAAATTCATCCTAAAATGATTTACTGTAAAATAATATGAACTATTTAATATAATTATTAATATACATTTACCTGTTTATTTAATTGTTTAGATCTCAATCGGTGAATTATTATATGATTTCTCAAGTTGTCAATCTCTTGCTTAGGTTTGGCATTTTGCATTAATTCATCCCAGATAAATGACGTTGACTGATTATAAATACTTAAAATAAAGGATAGTTTAATTTACAAACATACCTAGTAATAATGTTATTTCTGTTGTAGCCATAGGCAGAGCATGCACTTACGCAGACCAAATACGAGAAATTTCATAATCGGTATACACCTACACTATACATCAGAATCAATCTATCATACACTGCATTGCAATATTTTTCAATTTTGCACAATAAATCAACTTTTAGCTCTTTCATTTCATTATACTAACAATAATTAAACATAAATTTTAAAAATTTAGTTTATGAGTGACATTTGAGTTTTTACTCACTTTCCTAACGATTTTGGAATTTCACCATCGTAGCCCATGTTTTTAAACCATTGAATTATTTCCGAGTGTTTATCCATAACTATATTTTTATTTAATGAAATAAACTGAAAAGTTAAAGGACTTAAACTTTTTTTATATCCCGATAGGTTAATTTTTCAACGTATAAATTGAAAACGCTGCCAAAACTTAAAAATAAAATATTACTACACTTCTTAGTCTTCGTCTTCTTCTTCATAGATATGATCTTATTTTTAAGCGTTCCAGACGAATACCATTTAATTAAAAACACATGTACTTAAAGGAGATATATTAGCAATGGTATATTTGTTCCCTAGGGTGCCTTTAAATTTGTTGAATTAATCAATTCCTGTTTGTAAACAATTTTATCCATTAGAAAAGCTGTTCCCACCTCCAAGACTCCGTTAGCATATAAGCATTCCTTACAGTCGTACGGCAATGGAAGTATTAATCGCAATTTCATTGGCCGCTTTAAGATAGCCGCAGGGCATGCGCAATAATATGATATGTCAAAGTGTATTAAATACTTTTGGAATCGTTTGTCAACAAGGAACTCGTTAGACGATAGAGAAGATACTCGCCTAGCACGCGGTAGGTCCAGGGTTCGAATCACAAAGTTGTTATTATATTTTTTATAAATAAGTATTTTTTAGTTCGTTAGTAAGATTTTCCTTGCCCTTTATTATAGTTTGTTTATTTTCCTTGCCCTTTATTATAGTTTGTTTATTTTCACGGTGCCGAATTCCCTTTTAAAAATGATATCTGATGGGCACGCCATGCCGTGGCCTTGAAACGGCCAATGAAATTGCTAGAAATACTGCCATTTCCGTATGACTGTAAAGGATGCTTATATGCACTCCGTTAATAGATTGATGACGTACAAATTACCTTTTCGAATCCGTTAATTAGTTCGACATTTTTACAAATTTTTTCTGCAATTAACCCGATCAACTTTCGCATCCACTTTTCAAGACCGATTTCCTCCAAAACTGGTATTCGAGATCTAAAACTGTGTAGAAATTGCCTATAAAATCGTAACTACTACCTAGTGTATTATTTATATGATATTTCAAGTTTCAAGGATGACTTGTTTATTCAGTGTTCACACTAATTGACAAGAAATCTAATATATTTCAAAAAACAATATGGCTGACGAAGGTAATATTTTAAAATCTATGCATTAATTCACTTCAATATATGTTTAAAGTGTAGAAGTAGCACCAGAAGAACCTGCGGCAGAAAGTGAACAACCGGCTGATGCTGAAGTTGCCGAGAGTGTACCCGCTGAACAGCCAGCTGATGAGGCCCATGAAGAAACCACACCTGATGAAGAAACGAAAATGGAGATGGAGAGTGCAGAACCGATTGCAGCAGAAGGAGAATTAATGAAAAGCTCCTCCTCAAAATTGGAGACAGAAATTGAACTTAAACCATCAGAGAGTCAGCGAGTTGATACTTCACCTTCAATGACTCAATATGCGCCGCAACAAAGTTATGGTATGATTGAGGGAGTCTCTGCATCAGTGAGTAATGTAAGGTAAAAAATAAAAGAATCAATTTCTTTTTTGGCTTCTTAGGAGATCCGGTAATTAAGTAATAATTTTTATTCACAAAACACAAGGAAATAATTGATTTTTTTTTATTTCAGCAGTAGAATAGTGAGCAGCTCAACGGCAAGACTAGAAGTAGTAAGTTCAATTAATTAGGTACTGTCTAAAGTAAATTTTGATTCATCTATCTATATTTTGCTGTTCTTTAATTTTGCGAGTTAACCTGTAGGTGGTTAATCAGTAGGTATTTGTGAGTCATTAAAAGTGAATGTCATTTTCAAAACTATACACGTTCCCGTCTTACTAGTAGAATGTATTGTTTTACCTTGATAATGTGGAATAATTTTTAAAAAATAAATTAACTCCAAATTGTAGTTCTGACTCTCCCCTAAACTATAGCAACCTGTTCTCTTAACATACAAATCTAGATTTCCTCTGAACAAGGTTGTTGCATGGCTTACGTTTTTTTATTAGAAAAAAATCTTTTATATTTATTTGTCTTTCGTCAAACTTTCCTCTATGTAATTTAAAACTCTGGCAAAAATCTAATAAGATTTTGGGCACATTTCAGAATCTATTTAAAAAATTCTCTTTAATTAAATTTAGTCCAGTACCGATCAGGGAAAAATATATATTCACTCACTATACAGCATGTCCGGCGATGTGGTAGACAAGTGGACAAACGGACTAAAAATTTTATTTTTTGAGGAAAAGTCATTCTTTATAAAAAAATTTGCTTGCTGAAAAAATACGATTATCGATGAAAAAAATAAAAATTTTATACAGGGTGTCCAAAAATTTAAAAATTCAAATTTTTTACAAGAGAAGTACTTTTATTATAACTTTTTTAGCAAAATGCTATTCAAGCAAGAAAATTGTTTCAAATCATCACATCTTCTAAGATAACAACATAACAGAAATAAATTATTACAGTGTCAAGCAAAACATCATTGTCAGTAAATTTTAAAGATTTTGTCAGTTTACAATGTTAACAACGGAGCAAAGAATACATTTAATCCAATGTTATGGTGACGGAGATTGTTCATACAGATACTTTATTGGAAAATTTAATGAAAGGTTTCCCAATCAAATGGACGGTCTACAAGCTGGTTAAGAAGTTTCGTGAAACGGGATCCGTATTAGACTTAAAAAAAGTAAAAAAAATTCTACAATGAAGATGATGCATCGACTCTACTTGTACTGCAATCTGTTAGAGAAAACCCAACACTGTCCTTGAGGAAACGAGCTACGCAACTACAGGTGGTCCCAAAAAGTACTATTCAAGAAATTTTAAAGCAAAATAAGATACGTTCCTACAAACCCCATTATAACCACACATTAGAAGAGGGTGATGATGGCAAAAGGTTGGATTTTTGTTTGTGGGTAGGGAGTAAGATTTTAGGTGATAATAGAGGATTCCATAAACTTATAATGTTCTCGGATGAGTCCACGTTTTCGCCGAATGGAACTGTGGCATCGCAACATGTTCGTTATTGGAGTGATGTTAATCCTATATTCAGAATACCAACCCAATGTCAATATTTTAAAAAAGTGAATGTTTGGTACGCTGTTTCCTACTATGGTACGAGTATAATAGGACCGTATTTCTTTGAGAATACTTGTATTAGAAATTCTTGTTTAAATATGTTAAATACTTTTTTTTCTGATTATTTGTGACAACTACCAGCAGATTACCGATGTAACATGTACTTCCAGCAAGATGCATGTCCGGTCCATTTTGCTAGAGGAGTGAAGGAATGGCTTGATTTGGAATTTGGACAAAAATGGATCGGGCGAAATGGTCCCGTTTTATGGCCCCCAAGAAATCCCGACCTTACGTTGGCAGATATGTATTTGTGGGGACGCATAAAACAGTTAACTCATGCCAATCTGATTTTGTTCTATTTTTATGAATTATGCCTTAAATTATAATCATGTATTGGTTTCTGTTTATCGTATATTGTTTTTTTTTATACTAATATTTCGAGGTAATTTTAAATAAATAATTATGTATTCTTTGCTCCGTTGTTAACATTGTAAACTGGCAAAATCTTTAAAAGTTACTGACAATGACGTTTTGCTTGACACTTTAATAATTTATTTCTGTTATGTTATCTTAGAAGATGTGATGATTTGAAACAATTTTTGGTTATTTTCTTACTTTACTCTTCTAAAAAATTTGAATTTTTAAATTTTTTGAACACCCTATATAAAATTTCTATTTTTTTTCTCATTTTTTCTCAATTTTTTTAATGACTTTTCCTCGAAAAATGAAATTTTTAGTCCGTATGTCCTCTTGTCTACTACATCGCCGGACATGCTGTATATAAACGATAACAATAATAACTTTTAGGGACGGAGAATGAGCAGCAGATACGCTAGCAAAGCAAGAATCGCACTAGGCAGTGTTATTGATATAAGAAGAGGTACTGTATTGGGAGATGTCTGTGACAGAAAGGTATAATTTAAAATTCACAATTACGGAATTAATTAGAACAATATTTAGAGTGTCTAATTTCTAGAATCAAAATAGTTATATTTTGATAATTTTTTCAGTGGAAAATATATATTTACTGGTCTAGCCAGGTAAATACGTAAATCGGTAAAGTGTTTACCGATACCTACTATTGCCGATATATACACATTATCTATGGTAAATACGTTTCATATTTTAATAAGATCCGCTAAGGCGTCGCAGTTTTTCAGGAAACACGTTGATCCATATAGAGCATTATTTGGGAGCCAGTAGCTCTGTTAGGAAGCATTTTCAATGCATACCCACATACAGACATCCTAAGTATATGCGTGAAAGGTATGAATTGTAGTTTTTATTCATATTGAAAGCACCACAACTGCAATAGTATTACTTTATTAATAATTAGGAAGAAAAAGAACATTAAGAATGCGTCACCATTACATCATGTTTCATTTCACACTCACTACTACTGTCAAAACTAAAAACCATTTTTACGCCTTAAATTATGTAACCAACAAAACACAGCTGTGTCACAGAAAAGCGTATCTAAACATTATTAACAAAACGAGTTTAAATTAAAAAAATATGATACAAATCAACATGAATAAACGATTATGGTATAGTAGGAGAAACCGCTTTAGTGACGGGACGTGCGGAGTAAGGGCGCTTTCACAATTGCCAACACTACAGCAGCACGATACCGACAACGATGTTGGTGGACGCGAAATACCATGTAAATGATGGGAATGCTTTCACACTTGCCGACATGTCGGTAAGTATCATTTATATGGTATTTCACGTCCACCAGCATCGTTGTTGGTGTTGTGCTGCTGTCGTGTCGGTAAGTGTAAAAGCGCCCTAAGACACTACAGAACGTAGAGCCGGATTTATCTATATTGCTCGCTCGTTTACTTTTTCAATGTAGGTTTTTGTGTTCAGTTTAGCTAGCAACAATTTTACAATTGTACAAAAAAAGTACTAACTTGAAATGAAAGTAATGAATTTAAAGTATTGACTACACATACAGTTGAGTTCGCGTTACTACCCAGCAAGAACCGCGAGCGGGTATGAGCATTTTTTTGCCAGGAAAGCATGGATATGAAATATTAGTATAGACTAAAGAAATTATTTAAAAAATAATAAGAAACCTTTAAAAACAAAATAAAAACAAAAAAATATCCTCTTAAAATAGTAAAAGAAATAAATATTTGTCTCAATCAACTAAAAATAAATTCTAATAGTAAAGTTATTACTATAATAAAAACAGAGACGTATTTTTGTCAAAATGGAAAAAAAAAATAATATTTGGAAATAATAACATCCTGAAAAAGAATATTTCTCGAGCACTGAACTACAAAAGCACAAAAACGGAAATAAATAATACAGTTGATATCACAAAATTCACTTCTTCACTTCACATTACCTCACTTCATATCGCTCATTCCTCTGAACCCTCGCCCTTCTCACCCTCTTCTCCATTTTCAGGTAAACTACTATCGAATATCCTCGTTCAAATTTATAATAAATTTATTTCCACCATTTATATGACATTCCGCAATTTTTTCCTTGTTAATGTTTGACATTTCATTTTGAATTAACTACGACTTTCTTTATCGAATTTCGGAAAAGAATTTCCTTTTCTGACCTTTTTCTTCAATTTACACCAAATTAATTCAATCGGGTTAAAAATACAGAAATATGTCGGTAATATCAACACTTTGTGGCCATATATCTCCGCTACAGTGTCTATTTATTTATTTATTTATTTATTTATTTATTTGCATACACTGCTCAACAGGTAAACCCATTTCTAGAGCAGGAAAAATACACAAAACAAAAAATACAATACAGTATAAGTATATAGAAAAGAATTTAAAAAGAAAAAAAACATTGTATAAAAATAACAATAAAACATTCTATAAAAATAACAATAAAATAATTTCATACAGTTTAAGAGGGAAAAAGAAAAAAGAGAAACAAAGACTTAGTTATTATAGCATTTTTTTAATAAAATCAAGGGTGCAATGAAAAATATCAAACTGCCCACAGTTGTTGTTGTAATTGTTGCACATAGTAAATAGAGGAGAGAGTCTAAGAATATTCGAGTGCGAAAATGAGACGTAAAAAGTTTGTGTTCTCCGAAAATTCACACTAGGCACATGAAAATTTAATTTCCCTAATAATTCTTGGCAGTCAATTTGATTGTGTAAGATTTTATATAGATATACTTGAGAAAAATATTCGCGTCTATTTTCAAGAGATGTCATGGAAAACTTAGTCAACAACTCTTGTTGGGGAACACCGATAGACGGGGATGCTCCCTCAGACTTAAGCCATAATAGTTTTAAGAATCATCTTTGCACTTTCTCCAAAGAGTCTACGTGATTTCTGTAATGAGGGTTCCAAACAAGAGACGCATATTCAAGTTTAGACCTAACAAAATCAAAGTATAAAGTTTTAAGTGTACTGATATTCGAGAAGTCTCTGCTAGTTCTAATTAGGAACCCAAGAGTCTTAAGAGATTGAGACACTAAATTATTTATGTGAGGTATAAATGAAAGTTCACCATCGAATATTACGCCAAGGTCAGCAAGAGTAGAAGGTCGTTGAAGGATTGCGTTGTCAATACTGTAATTAAACATCACAGCCTCGTATTTAGTTGTGTAGGTCATAACGTTACACTTAGACACATTCAGATTTAAGTTGTTTTCAACGCACCAATTAAATAAGTTTGAAAGGCTGTTTTGCAGAGAAACGCAGTCCTCCAAACAAGAAATTATTTTAAAAATTTTGACATCATCAGCGTAAAGTAGACAGGACACATCAATAACATTCACAATATCGTTAACGAATATGTTGAACAACAGGGGACCGAGAATTGACCCTTGTGGGACTCCGGATGTAGCAATATATTCGACAGACTGGAAACCATTATACGCAACATATTGCCTTCTATCCGAAAGATAAGCATGACAAAATAATAACAGAGACGGCGAAAAATCAAAAACAGACATTTTGTTTAGCAGTATGGAGTGATCCAGTCGGTCGAATGCCTTGGAGAGATCTGTATATATTACGTCAAGTTGCGTGCGTTGATCAATAGCTTCAGAAATATATTGGGTTATGCATAACAGATTAGAGGTGGTAGAACGTCCTTTCATAAAACCATGTTGGTACACCGATATTTGGTTGCTAACGCCATAGTAAATGTTATCATGGAGTAAAATTTCAAGGGCCTTTGAAAAATTACATATGATAGATATTGGTCTAAAATTGCTAATATCATGTTTATCACCCTTCTTAAAAACCGGACACACTTGTGAACATTTCCAGATTTCAGGGAGGCAACAGTTTGTGACACATAGATTAAATAAAAACGTAAGTGGGTGTGCAAAAATACTAGCACAGTCTTTTACTAAAAATGCAGGAACACCATCAGGCCCGGTCGTTAACTTAGGTTTTAGTTTTTTCAGAGCGTTAAGTACCTCATTTTCATCAAAGCACCTGATATTAATTGTGGAACTGTTGATTGCCTGATTGTGCGTAAAATCGAAGTTAGTAGAAGGTGGTAAAAATGAGTTACTGAAAAAATCTGCAAAAGCATTAAGTATCTCTTTAGGATTATCGAGATGCTTATCATTATAAGACATCTGAGTAGAGATGTTGGTACATTTATTTTTGTTTTTAACGAATGACCAAAATTTACCAGGCTCCCTTGCAATATTTTTTTCGGCTTCCTTAACATAGTTAGCGTAAGCAACTTCAATATCTGTTTTTATTGTATGTCTAAGTTGTTTGAAATTATTCTGCGCAACACAGTCATCTGTTCGCTTAAACTTACGCCAATATCTTGCTTTAAGCTTAATATTTTTTATTATATGGCCATTAAACCAAGGCGGATACAGTCTCTTTTGCGGTGCATTAAATTTAGGGACACACATATCAAAGATATTATAGAGTCGATCATAAAACGCCTTGCAAGCAGGCAAGATATGATCGTAAGATACAACAAAAGACCAGTCTTCATTCAACAATAAATCATACAGCACCTGAAAATTTGCTTTCCGAAAGTTATAGCTATTGTTTGCGTTAGTCGGAAAGTTGGTTTTAATGTTAGAGTAATAGTTAGAATCCAGTAAAATGCTTAGAGCAGGGTGGTAATTGTCCTCACGCGTTAAAATATCATCAGATTTTTCGACAATACATTTGCTATTACATATAATTAAATCAAGAAGTTTATCATTTAGGTTATACACAAAGTTCTGTTTGCTGAAGATTTATATAATATACATAGTCTCATAATTTTTCGTTTGCAGGATTTCCAAAAGCTGTGCTTAATAGAACTCTTGTTATGAATTTTATACAGTTATCTCGAATGGTACTTTGCATTGTCAAGAACAATAATGCTATTGGGTTTTAATTTAGGAATTAGGGTACTTTCAAATCATTCCTCAAATATTTCTCCCTCCAAGTTCTTATGGTAATCCACGTTCAGTCTTCCATGGTTTTTCCGCACAGTCTCAATGCATTATCGACCCATCCATTCACTGATCCGCAGTATAATATAATCAACCGAGTCCCTTTATTAGGGGACAACGAGATTGATTGACATTTCCTAGATACATCAGTCCATCCTTTTTTTACGGTGTCATGAATGTCATACCAAGTTTCATCTAGATAATAAATTGGTCTATTTTTCCTTCTGAGTTCTTTTATCTCTTCTAGATATTACGTTGGAATTTCATTTTTCTGATACGGGTCGTAAACTAAAGTTCTTAAAAGTTTTGCTAATGATGGGTCCAGAGTTTTCGATTGACCCATGTCGGATCGTTGTTTTCTTAGAAGGGCACCTTCTTTCACCAGTTTGTGTATTGTGGGACGGTGAACGGTAGTCAGAGATGCTATTCCGCCTAGAACATCTAAATCATACTAATTAGGGTCATTAGCTCGTTGCTTCAAAAGATTATTGTAACCATTAAAGCAAATTTATTTCGCGTGCTCGTTCAAATGGAGCTGATTTTTTCTTACTGAAAACACTAATGAACTTTGATTTTCTTTATCACTGTAATCACTATCACTTTCATTTTCGCACACAATAAGATGTAGACGGTCCTACGGTTGAAACATTTTTACATTAAATACGATAACCTTAAATTATTTTCAAAAACACACCAGCAAATAAATTATTACTTATAATATTACACTTACCAAATATTACACAACTCACTGCAACAAGATAACTTTCTTAAATTATTTTCAAAATTACACCAGCAAATAAACAGATATAAAATAATTATGCAAAACAAATCGGTAACAAAATTAAGTGCGGATCTGAACTATCACAGAATGTAAGCTAAACTCCACCTCGGTCGCATGCCAACAGAAACAACAATCATCTTTCTCGCTTTAATGTAAGTGTAAAAGACGGAAGTTGTCATGTGTTAGACATTTCCCGCTCTCATGTAGCGTCTTACCCCGTCACTATACCGATTTCTCGTACTATACTATATATATTTATCTTCAAAACTAGGTACTTTGCATATACCATGCTCGTTCCTATTTTATTTAATATTTTTATGGTATATGAATAAGATGTACCATGTATAAAGGCTCTTGTTTACATTTTACATAAAAATTGACGACTCATACTATGTATATTCATTTTAGATAACAGAGACTATATGTACATATTTCTTCTACTTACTGTATATACAGAGTACATTCAATATTTACAGGGAATATAGACGGAATGATCACTGTATATTTGTGTGCTATGTGGGTATTATGAGAACTTTTTTGTATTTTGTTGAGGCATTGTAATCAGGACCTAAAAATAATAGAAAAAATTCTTATCTCTGTATTCACTGCCGAAGTTCGTCGCCGTAATTTTAATTCTTCCGATATCGTACAGCTCTTCGATCAGGCAAATAAAATACTGATATGATTCTACAAAAGAACTATACCGGGTGTCTCACCAGGAGCTGCATCGATCGATATAGAGAAAAGTACGCACCAGAAAATTTTGAAAATTTAGAAAATCACTCATGGCAGTGTGGTCAATCCAACTAAAATAATTACAAGCATCTGGCACTTCCGGTTAAACAGGAAGTCGATACCAACTTACTTATTTTAAATGGAATACCCTATATATTTTAGGGTTTTCAAAAAGAGCATAAAATTCTGAGTCAAAAACATATAGGATACCCTATGCCTAAACCCAGCCGTTTCAGAGATATTTGACATATTAAAATAATTTTGACAGGTGTAATGGTTTACAATAACCTTTATA
Organism: Rhamnusium bicolor; assembly: GCA_029963845.1. Lineage (NCBI taxonomy): Eukaryota > Metazoa > Arthropoda > Insecta > Coleoptera > Cerambycidae > Rhamnusium > Rhamnusium bicolor. The sequence continues at coordinate 1,250,494 of JANEYF010005426.1, read as the reverse complement.
ACTTTCTTGGTGTAAAAGAACTCATTTGCATTTTGGCATGCAGAAAAACCATAAGTTGAGCTACGGTCTACAGTTTAAAGAAATTCAATAATAGTATACCAAGTGTTCTATTTTTGATGTTACATTTTGTAAATTTCATACCGCGAAAATTTGCTTAAGTCAAATGGAACACCCTATATTTTTTTACATCAAATTATGTATTATTAAATTTCCTTTTTTTTGATATAAGCATTGTGGGGGTTTAAGTTACAACTTTTTGACTTGTTGAATATTTGAGATTTTCTTAGAAATTCAAGAATTCTTAGTAAAAATTTTTTCAAATTAGCCATGATTAGAAACAATCAGTACCTAATGTTAGTCATTCTCTTATGTCAAAAATTTCCACTGCGTTTAAATTACACCCACGAAGACTTTTTGAATTTGTTTATTATTTATGGAGAATGTGATAAAATAATATCAAGAACTTGTAGTACATTTGCTACTCGATATCCACAAATGCGGAAACCGTCACCAAACACTGTAAAACGCATACTGGATAATTTTAAAAACTATGGCTCTGTCAAGGCAAGAAATCAAAAGCGAAAGCCTATTGTTGATGACGAAAACGTATAAATAGCAATTCTGGGATATTTTCATGCATTTCCATTGATGTCATTAAGACAAGCTGCTCTGGAATCAGGAATATGCAAAGATTCAGTTCACAGAATCTTAATTAAATATAAATTTCACCCGTTTTCGCTCCAAATGATTCAACGATTAAAAGAAACAGATTTCCTAAGAAGAAAAAATTTTTGTGAATTTATTCCAATACGATTCTTAATTGGGAAATATTATATGGACAGATGAGGCTAAATTTATCAAAAATTGACTCTTTAATCGATACAATTCGCATTATTGGAGTGACTCGAATTCTCATGTGTTCAGGGAGCAAAATTTTCAAGAAAGTAGGCAGTTTAATGTTTACTGTGCCATAAGAAACGATAGAGTGGTGGCATAAGAATTTTATCAGGAAAATTTAAACAGTAAGTTATAGAGATTTCTTCTTCTACTAACATGTATAGTGAACTTTTTTGTTTTTTTTTTTTTAGATGAAGGATATCTAAATATTTTACAAAATTTGAACTAACTGTTTAGAAAATGTACCTCTTGCCGAACATAGAAACATTTTTTATCAGCACGACGGTGCTCTCCTACATAACACGTATTTGATAAATAATTTTTTACAAGAAACTTTTTACGATCAATGGATCGCCAATAATGGACCTTTCCTATGGCCTCTTCGCTCGCCCGATTTATCTATTTTAGATTATTTTATTTGGGGAACTATTAAAAATAATGTTTACGGGAGGCCATTAACAACTATTGAAGATTGTATGCAGAGAGTAAGAAATGCATTTCAAAACTTATCACAGGATTCAATTAGAAGAGCTACCCATGAAGAACTAATCCGAAGGTGCGAAAAATATGTGGAGGTTCGAGGGCGGAATTTTGAACAATTATTAAATTAAAATGGAATCATGTTGTTTATTGATTTTATCTTAGCTATTTTAATTTATACAAAGTGTCTTAAATCCAATTAATAGGCATGTTACAGCGTTTAGTGTTATTTTCCGTTTTTGTGGATATCTAGTAACAAATGTACTACAAGTTCTTGATATTACTTTATCACATTATCCATAAATAATAAACAAAATCAAAAAGTCTTCGTGGGTGTAATTTAAACGCGGTGGCATTTTTTGACATAAGAGAATGACTGACATTACTGATTGTTTCTAATCATGGCTAATTTGATAAAATTTTTACTAAAAATTCTTGAATTTCTAAGAAAATCGTAAATATTTCAAAAAGTTGAAACAAACCTCACAATGCTTATATCAGAAAAAAAGGAATTTAATTATACATAACTTGATGTAAAGAAATACAGGGTATTCCATTTGGCTTAAGCAAGTTTTCGCGGTTTGAAGTTTACAAAATGTAACGTCAAAAATGGAACACTTGGTATATAATTATTGAATTTCTTTAAACTGTAGAGCGTAGCTCACCTTATGGTCTTTCTGCACGCTAAACAGCAAATGAGTATCTTTTACAAGAAGAAAGTTATAAAGGTTATTGTAAACCATTACACCTGTCAAAATTCTTTTAAAATGTCAAATATCTCTGAAATGGCTGGGTTTAGGCATAGAGTACATAAATATGTTTTTGACTCAGAATTGTATGCTCTTTTCGAAAATCCTAAAATATATAGGGTGTTCCATTTATAATAGGCAAGTTGGTATCAACTTACTGTATAACCGGAAGTGGCAGATGCTTGTAATTATTTTAGTTGGATTGGCCACACTGCCGTTAGTAATTCCCTAAATTTTCCGGTGCGTACTTTTCCCTATATCGACCGATGCAGTTCCTGGTGAGACACCCTGTATAGATGTATCCTTTCCAAAATGCAGTCTATTTTATGCCAACAAAAATAGAATAATGAATACCGGAAACAAAATAAGTACCGATTTTCTATTACCTATAATTTTGATTATTGATGGTATTGTATTCAATTTGAGTACCAGGTTGTACCTCTATGATATCAGATCGATAATGATGGAGGAGTTTGAGTTTATTATATTATACATTGTTAGTTGTTATTTGTGAAAATTTGTGGATTGCGCTACCTACTTGTGGAGTGACAATTTCAAGTACTTACGCGGTGCATACTTTAGATAAGGAATATGAGTTCTAATTCTCTAATTACACCACCTGTTGAGGTAAATTATTTGCATGTTAATTTTTAAGTTTACAGGGCGCGGTGATCGATCATAAGCCTTTTCCTAGAAACTGATAAAGGATAAATTGGATTTACAATCTGCATAATTTAATGTCGTATCTAAATTAAAATACCGTAAGTCTTTAAAAATTTGCGTGACGCCTTGAATATATTTTTTTAATAAAACGTTGGAATATAAATTCTTCTCGGTGAATTTTTAAGTAAAAAAAATGTGTTTCTGTTACCTCAAAAATTAAAAGTGATAGTTTGATCATTTACGATTTCATTTGTTAATAGTAAGCTATGGAAACAATAAACCGCAACAAATTGACCATTAAAGTAAATAAAAAAGGTTTTACTCATCATCTAACAGGAAAACTAAAAACTGATAGCGACAATACAGGGTGTCCCAACAAAAGTAGGCACCCTGAATAACTTTGGAGATAAATTTTTTTTTGAAAAATTGGTGAAACACGTCGACCTTGTTTCCAAGGGGGACATATATTAATGTAATACTTGTATACCTATCATCATCCCCCCTACCTTACACGGCCACCCTCTCAAAAAATTCAAATGGCAAGGGGGGTCGAGTGATACATCTTTTGAAAGGTCTTTCAATTCCCTACATAACTGTGTATTTTTTAAAACTTTTATCGATTCGTTGCTGAAAAATAATTGTTTCATTATTTTAGGTTCGGGAAATAAAAATAAAAGAAGCAGTTTAAATTATCGTATGTATTGTTCAAAATGACCCTCGCCGACTTCCATACTATAATCTGTCTTGAAATTCTGTACGAACATTTCTGAACACATCTGGAGTCAATAAACGGCATTCTCGAACAATTCTTGCACGTAACTCTTCCAGAGATGCGGGTTTTGTTGCAAATACCTTTCATTTCAAATGTCCCCAAAGAAAGAAATCCAAGGGAGTTAAATCGGGTGACATAGCGGGCCACTCCACAGGACCTCTTCTTCCAATCCATCAGCTCAGGAAACCGATTATCCAAAAATTGACGGACTGCTATAGCAAAATGTGGGGGTACGTCATCCTGTTGAAAAAACAGTTGGCCCTCTAAAAGATTATCGTCTACTTCGAGGATTTGGGTAAACATTGGTCGATGTTATTTTCTAACAGATCGAGGTACCTTTCGCCATTTAAATAGTTAGGAATAAAAAACGGCCCTACAATGTGATCCCCTAAGATGCCAGCCCAAACATTTAACTTCTGAGGCCTTTGGGTATGAGTTTCCATGAACAAATGTGGATTGGTTTTACTTCAATACCTACAATTGTGCCTGTTTACTTCCCCATTTAATTGAAATGTCAATTCATCAGAAAAACACGTATTGTACAATTGATTGGCATTACCGTTTAATTGTTCACTAAAAATCTCACAGAATTCAAGCCGACGATCGGGATCATCTTCGTTTAATTCGTGTACCAATTTAAATTTATATGGATGAAATTTGTGGGCCTTTACAATTCGATGAACACTGCTTCGTGATATACGGGAAGCCTCAGCTACTTTCCTGATCGATTGAGTATTATCCATCTACAAATGATCCAGAACTGCCACTTCGACTGCTTCATTCCTAATCGGTCGCTGAGGTTCATGCTTTTTGTTTCCTACAGAACCTGTTTCCATAAATTTTGCCAATAATTGTAAAACATACTGAGAACCAACCTTTCTATCTGGGTGATTTCTATTGAAAATGCGCTCCGTAGCTCTAGCACAATTAACGTTTTTAAAATAAATGCTGACAATTTCTATTCTCTCCTGACGGGTATAAATCATATTGAGAACTCACTCTGGTAAAATGTATCTCGATTTAAAATTGGTTGTGAACAAATTAATGTTCAAGGACTATCAAATACTTATGAGTCTCTTATTATTCTAAAACTAAACGGACAATGAAAGTGTTTTTGTCGAAAAAACTCGTGTTGATTTGAGAGCACTAAAAAATGTAGTGTTTTTATAAATTCCAATATCCAGTGCCGTGTATTTTAGATTTTTTAAACGATTTCGATTGTGTGTAATCATCAAAAATAAAATTATTTTCCTTAAAAACGAACCGATAAAAGTTAAAAAAAAATACACAGTTATTGTAGTGGGTTTATTTTATTTTTTGTCGCTGGAGTTATCATTTCGAGGGCTTCATAACAAAAGGGCGTATAACCATAGCATTTACATGGCATTTACGCCCTTCTGATATGATGCCCTCGATTTATTAAATACCTTGCATATAGGTAGAATACCACTACATTTGGCGAAATAACGACAAGAAACACCCGTCTAAAATTTCATTTACAAAGGCTTTATTTTGTGGAAAATACAACTCAATATATGTATATGTATGAATGCAATATTAAAATAAATAACGATGAATTGGTGGCTCGGCCTATGTATTTGTTCCCGTCCCCTGGATGGTTCGCTATAGGGAAGAAATTGTTATATAGTTGATGGAGAGATTGAAAAGGATAACTTACAATTTGTCGAAGGTTTAATGTGAAGCCAGTTGTATTGTGCTGGACACTCTTTATTCTGGAACTGGGGGCCCCTTTGTCGGTGGTGTCATGCTCGTGGAAGATATGTAAAATGGTGATCACTAGCTCTGCAATTGTGTGGTTGCACATATGTACATTAAAACGAATCCATAAGTCCAGTGTGAAATATACAGAATGAGTGCGGCACAGCATTAAAAATAATATGCACACTTGAAAAACGTAACTCCTGCGAGTTTGCACCTGCTGCCTACTGCTTTTCTCAGTTGCTTCGCTCTCACAATCAGTCGTCTGACTCGTCTGTCTGTTAGGTTCGGGAACGGAGTGCGGAGGAATGAATTTGAGAGGGGAGTAAGGAACTGTACAGAGGCGTCCGGGAGGACGAAACAGTTATGTAGGGAATTGAAAGACCTTTCAATGGATGTATCACTCGACTCCCTTACCATTTGAATTTTTTGAGGGGGTGGCCGAGTACCTACCCTTCAGACATCATTGATTGATAGTGATCTGCAAAACAGGTACAAAAAGCTGCGATATCTAACCCTGGTAGGCTATATACTGAATAAGATTTAAAGGTAATAACTACTCAGCAAACAAATTCCTTATTCCTTAAATGAGTCATACTTTTGAATACATAATTAAAGTGTACAAGTGAACAAGGGGTATACTTTAGAACTATTAGGAATTGTATATTATTAATTAAATAATACGATTTGCTCTTACAAGGGACTGCGACATGCTTTTTTGTAGCAAAGGTATTCATTACTCCATCGTAGTTAATGCCGCGCAGAAGTTCAGTCGCTATATGTAAAACTGCAAGTGAATTGAGTTTGCCATCATCCACAATTGGAGGTAAATTGACTTAATTTGTTTCGATGCAGTAAACTAGCGTTTTGCTGAGAAGTGATTCGGACAGAAGTTTGTTTTCTGATACAGAAGAAACAGTCGAAAATATAATAAATAAATAGGTACCTGAAATGGAGTCTCCTTACGTAACTAACCTTCCGCAAAAACGAAAAAGGGTTGCTAGGTGCCGCGCAGGTAACAACGCAATCAGATGTTAATAATATTTATATTAATGTTAATATATGATTTTGTTTACTTAATTTCTATGGAAAATATTATGAATGTAAAGGCCGTCTCTGGGGAATACCAAATTCTCCGATGTTTAATCATCACCTACTCATCACGTATACATCCAGCAGCGACGTCCGGTATACTAGTAAGTGAAAAATATAAGATTTTTTTTGTATTATAATTTAAATTGGGGTGCAAGTCCATGGCATCAAGGGGAGGCCTCCACTGGCGCTGATGTTTCATTATTTATTATTCATTGTTACAATTGCGAGGACCTTTTTCTTTCAAACTCTATAACGAGGGGTTTTCCTCGCTATTTTTGATTAACTTTATTTTAGTTCTCAAATGAAACAATAAAAAATAAAAAAATACATATATTTATAACTTAACATGCAAAAGGCTCATTCGGGGCGTGGTCAACAAGTAATAAACCTTCAACAACTTAAAACTAAAACACCGAAATCATATTATTGTTCACTTAAACAGTTTTTAAAGGGCGCCACCCGCCTTTCTTTATTGTTTATATATATATATATATATATATATATATATATATATATATATATATATATATATATATATATATATATATATATATATATATATATATATATATATATATATATATATATATATATATATATAAAAAAAAAAGTTACAATGCACTACTGCCGTTGAAAGGGGGAAAGAACGGTTACTTTTCATAAAAGTTTATAGCACAGTTCAAGAGCAAAACTAAACTCTAGGGGGCTTTCTCCACCTCTAGATAGATAGGCAAATCAGCCTTTTGATGCAAATTTTAATCTACAGATTTCCAGCTCAAACTCAGAGCGGAAGCTGTTTACTTTTTAATAGGTACCTATTTTAACAATAATAAGAAGGGATCCTACCTTCTCACATAGCTTTCCTATGTCACATACTTCGTAACTCCTCTACCATAACAGCTCAACCAGACAAAATCTTGAACACAATCTCAGCAACGTACACTACTAACTCGCTCAAAGGCCAACTCCAATCTTCATAAGAAATAAGATAACGTACTCACAACGTAACAAACCATAGGTCCGCACTCGGCCGTGGCTCGGCAGAGAGTCCCTGACACAGAACAGAAAGTCCCTGAAACCTAGCCGTCTTTGCACAAGCGTTCCCCCTTGTCCCCACACAGCGTTGTTCGCGCTGGTGCACTCAAGGTCCTGTGGTCGCACAAATTATCAAAGATTTACAAGTTAGTAAATTCGGTTCTAGAATTTTTAAGGTTTACCTCCAACCAAATTATGCAATTAGCATTAAATAAAACGCAAGTTAATTATATCTAAAAATGGACCGTTACAACTCCATATTTATTAGCCTATGGTAGAGTGAAGTATTTCAAGTAAACCAGTCTAAATCTTTGTCATTTTATATGCTTTTAAAATTATACGAATAACGAATGTTCTTGGAGCACTTGCTACACAAAAATCTACAAAAGACATAAATAAAAATACGTTATTATATTTCTAGGTGCCACGTTATATGAATTCGTATAAACTAGAATCCGACAACCCGTTTAATCCACAAAAAGTAGATAAAATATTGCAAGCAGTGATGGTAGAAGCTATGGAAAATCTAACGTATGATACTGATAAATGCCCGAAACAAGCAAAGTGGGCCTCAATGGCGATTAGAGCAAAGGTTAAAGATTTAGATTTCGACAGGTAAATGTAATTATTATTAAAAATTTCGACTTTAACACCCTGTTTCTATTTTAATATCAACTTTTGGACTAAGATAAGTTCGGCTAAATCGTAATATTTTGGTCTAATTACTTAAGGAGCACCCTGTATAAAGAAAATTTGTCTTTTAAATATTTCAAAATTTCTTATTACTCTACACGTGTTTCGGTTTTTTAGGCCTTTGTCAGTAGTACAGTAGTTTATATGCTTAATTAAAAAAACAATCTATAAAATTGCTATTACGAGTTTTTTTTACTAGTACCTACTGACCTTCTGAAATGAAAATATTATATTTATTTGTCTTCTAAATCTAAATTCTAAACTCAATCCAATCTGTTTTCTTATTAATCGGTTTTTTAAATATCCGATTAACACTTTTTTTGGATAACCAAATAGCCGATCTTTTGGCAATCCGAATAGTCGGTTATTCGAATAACCGATATCCGAGAAACCGATTAATCGAATAATCGGTTATCCGAGTAACCGGATTTGACCATTTTGGATACACGGTTTTTGAAGAAACCGATTAACCGGGTTTTGCTAGCACTAGTAGGAGCATCAACATAGCTTTTTCCAGGGCCTCTCTGTGGTGACCAATTTAGTTCCTTTTGTGCCAATCAGTATTTGATAATATGTCAAGTAAAAAACAGGTAGATGTTGTGTGTACAGATTGTTCCAAAACTTTTTGATAAAATTTATTATAATACACTTTCAGCTAAGTTGAAAAATATCGGTATTCACTGCAATCTATTGAGATGGATCACATCATATATAAGTAATAGATCATAATTTGTTAAAATTAATGGTTTGCTCAACATGTTCTGTTGACATCACCTCTGAAGTTCCACAGGGATCACACCTGGGCCCACTTTTGTTTCCTCTGTTTTTGTATGAATCAACCTTTGATTATTGTCGGTAATTATTTAGAATACGATAAGATGCTTAAATTTTCCTGAAAATTTTTCTACCCCCAAAATAAGGTGCGCTGAATACGAATATGAAGTTTTTTTTTCACCGGAGACAAGCCGTTCATGAGAAGAAAAAAATAAAAAAAAAATGCGTTTTCACTCACATCTGTCACTTTTTATTGTGATGTATTTAACACTTCCTGTTACTAATTTTACTATTTTAATGCTTAGAAGACGATGTTACTTTTATCTTGTACAGAAGTATAATGTTTTACACATTAAAAATCATCTTTTAAATACGAAAATGCATGAAAAATGCCGTACCGTGATTCATCATACCATAGCCACGTAGAAGTTAGGTGCGATTCTGTTAGGTATTCGGTTGTGTCTAAAGATACAACATTTTACAATTAGCGTTCAGTTTAGAACCAGATCAGACCATTTTTAGGGTAAGTTGCTCATTTAGTCAATAACGTAATTAAAGAAATGGATTATATCTTTAAATATGTTATTGTTCAGCAAGGACCAACGAGAAGGTATGAGCAATTATCTTTGCCAGGAAAGTAGAGGAACAGGTATTAGGTTAGGTTAGGTTGTATTATTGCACAAATCTACACATCATCAGATGCTCATTGCATGTTGTCATATCTTGTACAAACATTCCTAACTACCATTAAATAAATTAATAAGATTGCATTCTTCAATAACATTAAGAATTATTCCTTGCCCTATAATTTTTGGGTGGAAAAGGGTAAGTTTTAAATAGGGTGCCTATTACATTGGATTATGGTTACAATAACCCCTTATAATGAAATCATCCTTTCGTCATATTAAAATTATTCGCTAAACCAACCCCTTTTATTGTAACCATAATCGTATGTAAAAAGCACCCTATTTAAAACACCCTTTTCCACTCAAAATTTTTAGGGCAAGGAATAATTCTTAATGTTATTGAAGAATGCAATCTTTAAGAGTAGTAGGAATGTTTGCACAGGATATGACAATGTGCAATGAACATTTGATCATGTGTGTCGGTATAATTGGTTTTGTGGTATCTCACAGGGGCGTGTTCTGAAAATCACCGAAAATAAGAATTCAGTAAATAAATAAAAATTGCAATAAATAAATAAATAAAAGCTAATGAAACAAATTTTACCTTGTCGCCCAATCGCCTGTCATTACGAAACTGTTAAATATAGTGGGAAATTGTTTGCTAGGCACTTTAGACACTATCTGATCTGAAACGCGTCGCTAATTTCACATACATTTTAGTTGCATTTTTATGATGTAATGGCGTTATCCCAAATACAAAGCTTTTTATAAGGAAAAAAAATTGTTCTTATTATAAAAAATGACGTATACTATACTCCAAACCGTTCAAAGTGTTATTGGGGTGAGGGAAATAATACAAATAGTTAGATATATTCAGTGTAAAAAAGTGACAGGTGTGTGAAAGTGCAAAGAAAAATTATTTTTTTTTCTCCATAACGGCTTGTCTCCGGCGAAAAAAACTTCATATTCGTGTTCAGCGTACCCTATTTGGGGGGGGTAGAAAAAATTTCAGGAAAATTTAAGCATCTTATCGTATTCTAAATAATTACCTTATTGTCTTTATGTCAATGATCTGAAAATGTAGAAAGCTGTAAATAATTTAATTGACTGTTTAAATTTTCAAACGGACAATTCGTTTAAATAATTATTGTATAAAAAAACTGTCTAAATATAGATAAATGTTACTGCATAACGTTTTCAAAATTGCCTGCGAATATTGTGTTCTCATATCTAATTAATGATTCAGAACTTGTATGATACAAATCTAAGCTAAGTTTTTAACTAGATGTACATAGAAGTGGTTACTAGGAAAGCTTATAGAAATCTCGGTTTTATGATTAGAGTTACCAAAGGGTTCACTAATCCAAAATGTCTCATTTTAATTCGTAGTCATCTTGAATTGATATCTATAATGTGGAACCCCCTTTACGTTAAATATATTAAGCGTATTGAAAAAATCGAATCAAGTTTGGTTATTACCAAACTTGATTGATATTAAACTACAAATTTAATCGAAAATTCCATTACGCCTCATATGAACATATAATTGGACACTACAGAATATTAAAATTATCATTACGTAAAATCAACATATTGTTACGTGTTTGCTATCCACACAAACCTCTACTCGTAGATTCGTTGATTAAAAGTCCAGGTAACACTTACTCACTACTTCATTTACTAATTAACAGTTAACAACAATAGATTAATTACTGTCTTAACTATAATCACACTTGAACACTTATAAGTCTCTTTCTTATTTCTTCTTTACTCGTTCATGTTCGACTTCAGACTGAGGCTCGGCCCACCGTGTGTCTTATTTATACATGCATTCACACGGTCTAGGGCATTGCAGAATATTCCCGGCCGTTCGCGTACAATTCCACTCTCATCTAACCAGTCTACACAGTGGCGTAACAATATGTACATACTGTTTTTTTAAAGTTTTTAATAAATAACATGATCAACTGCAATTTTATAAAATAAATAAATCGCAGTCAGTACATTTCAACTTATACTCATGTTTTTTTGTATTTATCTTATTAAATTTGTATTCAATATTGACAATGACATTTGCCCTTTTGATATTCATAAACATAAATAGTAACAATCAATACTTTTTATAAATTTAATTACGTTTGAGGTAAAATATAATTTATATTAACCAAATTTTTAAAGCCCCATTGTATTTAAATTTAAAAAACAATATACTAGGTACCTACCTACCTCTGATTATATTTTTTAAAGTGTTCTTAGATCAAGACATAACAGCAGTATTAAAAATTTAAACGTTTTGTAGTATTTTTCAAGAATTTCCTTTTATATTAAAAACAGGGCTATATTAGAAAATGACGAAAGTGTGAGAACTTAAAATACGTCATTTGGCTTATTCTTTTTTGAAACTTTCAGTTCCCTAAACAGACTTTCAAAATTATGCTAAATGTTTTTAAGAAATCAAGAATAGTATATTTTTTAAAGTCGGACCTGGATTTTGATTTTGGTATTTATGAAGTTTTGTTAAGTAAAATAAGTAAAGCTGGCCGAGGTGGCTGGAGTACAGCCATGGTCTTGCGCTGGCGTCACACGTGCCGATTTAGAAGTGATTTACGCTGCAGTCTTATTTGAAAGGTTAATGCGTGAGGTTTTACCTATAAATTATACATAATGTCAAACGCGCCAAAGGGTAAAAAACGACCGTACGCGGACACAGTGAATAAATTTATTGGTGAATTTCCGGATGACGGATGCAAAATAATTTGTAAAGTTTGCAATCAAGACTTAATGTGCTGGCACAAAACAGATTGTCGTCGTCATATCAATACCGTGCAACAACAAAATAAAAAAAATGGCATGCCTTTGACAACTCAGTTTATGTTTAATTTATTGTTAATGTTAATAGCCTATAATATTCCGCTACACATACTGGATAAACAACCATTTCGGGAGTTTTGGAATAAATACAATCCCCAGGTGAACTTACCAAGTCGTACATCGTTACGCAGATATATTCCAGCTGTTCGTGAAGACATTGTAAATAGGATTAAATGTGGATTAAAAAATACACGGCTCTGGTTATGTATTGACGAAACGACAGATTGTAAAAAAAATTCTATTTTAAATATTATAGTACGTGTACTGGACCCTCTTAAACCAACATTTCCACTTTGACTAGCTAGTAAAAGACTAACTGCGTGTACTGGCGAAATAATTACGCGTGTGGTGTTGGAGACATTCGAAAAATTTGAACTTTCAACAAGTCAAGTATTGATGTTTGTGACTGATGGTGCCGCGACAATGCGCGTGGTAGGCCGTTCTCTTCAAAGAAACAATTGTAGGTTTTTACATGTTACGTGTAAAGTGCATGCGTTACATCTTGTGGCAGAAACGATTCGAAAATGTTTTCCAGAGGTAGATGCATTAATAGCAAATACAAAAAAAGTATTTCTCAAATCTCCTAAACGGCTTCGAGCATTTCACAGACAGTGTCCTGGTATCCCTGAACCACCAGAGCCGATTCTTACACGTTGGGGAACGTGGTTGAAAGCGGATTTTTATTATGCTGAATATTTTCAACAAATAAAAGCTGTGATACTACAGTTCAACCCTAACGAGGCTGCAGCTATTAGAGAAAGCCAGACAAGCGTTCAAGACGTTTCCCTTGAAACAGATTTAAAAACTATTAATAACAATTATAGAGGACTACACGACGCAATAGAAAAATTGCAAAATAGTTCGTTGTCGTTAGTGGAATCGCTGCAAATAGTGGACGACGTAAATACACAGCTACAGGTTATAAATGACGCAAAAAATAATCGCGTTAGTGAAAAATTCGAGAGTATATTACAGAAAGATCCTGATTTTAGCAAATTAAGACAAATTTGTGATGGTGCATCTACAACTTCGATAACTGAGTTCACAGATTGTTTTACTTATGCCTGTATTACATCCGTAGATGTCGAACGGTCATTTTCAAAATACAAACATATTTTTTCACCAAAGCGAATATCGCTGACGGAAACAGCTGTAAAAACATACCTGATGCTATTATACTATAGATCTTCCTCACTTTGTGATGACGACAACCAAACTACTTCATAAATCTGCTTAAAAGGGTGAGTTTTATACAAATTTTTATAAAATGTAACATTATTGTTAACATTTATTTCCATTTATTGTACTTATTCAAGTATTATGATATGATGTAAACATATGAGTCATATGACGGCTCTGTCGGCCACGTGACCTCGGCCAGCTTTAAAAATAAGTAAAGTATACGTAACAAATATGACCCGATTATACAGGGTGATTTAGAAATTGTGACCAAAGTATTATTTGGCTTATATCAATAAAACGTCTATATCTAAGTAACGAAGGAGATGGACTCATGATGAGTAATTTAGAACCACCAAAGTGCCTTCTATCCACAGGCAATGTATATACATATAACATTTCGAATACCCTGTATAGTATTTCTATGGTTGGAACATTTTATTAACACTAGCACTGAATAGTTACCACAAAAGGAAATTTTGATCTTCTGATAATGCTGACTTGGTTGACGAAACGTGGTGCAGTATTTTGATGTTTGTGTTAACAATTTTAGTTTTAGTACCAACTTCCGAGAGAAAACTTATATGTACAAAATAAAAATGACCCTTAAAACTCCTTAAATTTAACATTAACATAGTGCTTTAAAATTATACACATGTTTCCTTTCAGAATGGCTGTTTCTTGAGCACAAAAAGTATCTACCAAGTTTTGTATCAAATATTTTATATTATCCCCTTGAAAAATGATTCTTTATGAAAAAAATTATTTCAGATATAAGATATTGATTTTGGTGTCAATTGGAGAGAAGCACTCTCAAGATATGATGGTAACCTGCAGATTTTTGTGGGATGCTGAAAAAGATCGATATTCTAATTATTCAATGGAAAACACTTACGTCTTTGGAATCGCTCAATGTTTTGGTATATATTATGAATAACTGTATTTCTTTTAAAAATATTATACTGATATATTTATATTTACAATGTCCATGTTTATTATAAATACCTACATTTAAAGGAACTGATCAAACCGTTTAGAAGCTTAGGTTAGGGCACACTCAGTGGCGTACTGAGCCTATCGGGGGGAGGACACAACATTCTTGGGAGCCCAAATCGTATTGATAGCGTATCCGAAGGAAATAATAAGTTTAAATTTGTTATTTCTCAATACTGAAATAAGTAATTAAACATAATAGAACAAGTGAAATACAGAATATACAAAACAAAAGACAAGCAACAAAATAATGAACACAACTGAGTATCAAATAGAATGAAATTGATCAAAAGAGAGAATACAGTTTTTTATTTATTTTTAAATGAAATATTTTTGATATCCTGCATCGTCTGTATAACTACTTGCATACCAGCTGCCGAATTAATTGTCTTGGTTTACACTAGATTTTTTTTCAGGTATAAGATAATTTGTCTAGTAACAATTGGAGAGAAACAATTGCAAGATGTATTTGTAGCATGCAAATTTTTGTGGGATCCTAAAAAAGATCGGTATGCCACTTTTGCGATGGAAAATACTTACTTATTCGGAATTGCCCAATGTTTTGGCATATATTATGAGTAATTAAGAATAATATGTTGATTGGTTGTAGAACCTCGCGTAAGGAGGGCTACCGCGCTTGAATTCACCACGAGAGGCGCTAGTGTCGGGTCGGGTAAATGTCACTGTACGTTAATATTTACTATGGCTTTTTAACGCGGGTTTTTGGTGATATTTATAAAAATTAGCTAAAAAACATTTAACACAATGATGACAGAAGGGGAAAGTCGTAATTTACTTGCTCAGTAAGGAAATTATTGTACCTATCAGAGGTGTCTTATGTCATTAAAGTTAGGTTATATCAATCATGAGCATGATGAAAACAACGAATGTGCATGATTATTACTTACAATTTTCTGTAGTAGGCTCCTTTGGCAACGCATAATCGTCAGGATTAAAATGTTTCGTAACAAACACACGAATGAGTAAACTTATCCTTGCGAATCGCTACCAACCACTGTTTTAGACGAGTTTTGTCTCGGAAACATATGTTCGCCTTTTGTTTCTGAAGAAAATGGAACTGCACAACACTGAGGCATAATTAACAAGTTTTTTATTTACTGGTGTACGAAATAATTATAATAAAAACCTATAAACTTGTTCTGCGCCTAACAATAACTTTTGACAGCTACCTTACTCGCCAGTGGCGCCAACTGGTGAGCCTAAAAACGGTAGCCCTCATTGCTTTGAGTGTTACTTAATCTGTCATTATTATCGATAGTGTTATTATTACTGTTATTATTATTGATATTGATTTTAAAAGTCAATATACAAATGTGAAATATGTCCATGTGTTTTATTTCATAATACTGCGTTGAATTAAAGCACTCAATGGTGCCACAGAGTACTGTGTGCTCTACCTTCAAGCCTTGTGTTATTCTTTGTTTCTGATATATTCCATCCTAACTCCGAAACAAGTGTCCGCGGATATAATGTTGTTTCCTTTTTTGGGATATGCAGGACGAGTCAATTTTAATCTGTCAAACTTTAAAGCGATAGAACACGTCAAAATAATACTAGTTTGCTCTATACATTAAGTCACAGAAATGTACCATTCTAGAGACACAGGGCGTTAAATTTGAATTTTTGTTTTCAAATTTTTTTCCATTATCTGAGAATAATAAAGATATTGTTTTTAAATTTGGTATGCATATTTACTCACTTAGAAATTATTTAATAGTAATTTGGTTTTATCCGATATTACTGGGTGTTAGTCTCTTTTAGGTCCGCATTACTTTTGACCCCCAGAAAATATTTCACTATAATTAATACATGATACAATATCATTTATGAATAAATTGAAGAGGTCTGGACCGCAATGAGAACCCTGAGGAACTCCTGACAATACATCTATGTTGTATGAAATAAAGTTTTCTATTTTATCAAATTGGGTACGTCCCAATAAAAAATGTTCGATCCATCTTAGTATTGTACCATTGAAACCTATAGCCTGCAGTTTTAAAATCATTAGTTCTAGGTCAACTCCATCAAATGCCTCGGAAAATCCGGATAGGTAGAATCAACCTGGAACCTACTCTCAAGTGCATTAATTGAAAGTTGGCCCCGAAGTAGTGAATTAGAAGCTATAGACATAAAAGGTTATACTTATAAATCAGTATTTTGTGGAAGTACATTTAAAAATGGAGGAGTTATTATTTTTGTAAATCTTCGCTCAATATAATCATAAGAGATATTGAATTTAAACTAACAAATCAAAAGAAAAATATATCAAAATTGCTAGAATTGAAATACAATTAGAAAATAACAACATTAAAAGAGTGAATATTTATAGATCACCATCTGGTGATATTAATATTTTTTTGGATACCTTGGAACAATTGCTTCATGATCTATGATTATTAAGCCTGGCCAAGCGATGGTAGATTCAGGGTCGGGCGCAATACCAATGCCATCGCGCGCTTGTTTACGATGACGATGACACGACACAATTCAGTTGTTATCTGTCGGTCGATGCATATAGTACTAATAAATAATAAATAATGTTGAGCGTAAAGAGTAGAAAACGACCGTACACTGATAAAGTGAATAAATTTATCGGTGAATTTCCGGATTTATTTTATGATGGATGGATGTAAAATAATTTGTAAAGTTTGTGATCAAGACTTAATGTGCTGGAATAAATAGGGCTGCAAAATTCATGTCAATAGTAACCGGCATAAAAATAAAAAAAAATGGCGTGTCTTCTTTGGAACCTCAGTTTATGTTTGATTTACTGTTAATGCTGATTGCCTGTGATGTTCCCCTGCGCATATTGGATAAACCAGTATTTCTCAAATCTCCTAAACGGCTTCGAGCATTTCACACACTGTGTCCTGGTATTCCGGAACCACCAGAGCCGATTCTTACAAGTTGGAACGTGGTTGAAGGCATCTTTTTATTATGCTGAATATTTTCAACAAATAAAAGCTGTGATACTACAGTTCACCCTAATGAGGCTGCAGCTATTAAGGAAAGCCAGACAAGCTTTCAAGATGTTTCCCTTGAAACAGATTTAAAAACTATTTATAACAATTATAGAGGACTACACGACGCAATAGAAAAATTGCAAAATACTTCGTTGTCGTTAGTGGAATCGCTGCAAATAGTGGACGACGTAAATACACAGCTACAGACTATAAATGACGCAAAAAATAAGCCCGTTATTGAAAAATTCGAGAGTGTATTACGGAAAGATCCTGATTTTACCAAATTAAGACAAATTTGTGATGGTGCATCTACAGCTGCGTTAAGTGAGTTCACAGAGTGTTTTACTTATGCCTGTATTACTTCCGTAGATGTCGAACGGTCTTTTTCAAAATACAAACATATTTTTTCACCACAGCGAACTTCGCTTACTGAGACAACTGTAGAAACATATCTGATGCTACACAGTTATTATAGAAGTGCTCCAGTTTGTGATAACGACAACCAAGCTACTTCATAAATCTGCTTAAAAAAGGTGAGTTTTGTACATATTTTTATAAAGTGTGCCAGTATTAATAAAATTTATTTCCATTTATTTTATTTATTATTAGTTATCACTTAGATATACAATGTACATGTGTGAACGTCATTTAACAGTTTAATAATAATGTGCAGCACTAAGCTTACAAAATATAAGGAAATACATAAAATAGAATGTAAAGCGAACGAAATAGTACAAAAACATACATCACAATATATAAAATGTTTTTGTTTTTATTATTGTACTTATTCAAGTATTATGATATGATGCATACCCAGTACGTCTCTGTAGGATTAATGACCTTGGCCAGGTTTAATGATTATACTGTGTGAAGATTTAAAATATCGATTACTTATCTGAAACTACCTGTAAATATTATTTGTGTGATCTTCTCAACATGTATAATGTTACAAATCATGTCAAAGAGCCAATTAGATATAGTTTTAATTCATCAAGTAGTATTGACTACATAAAAGGTGTTTCAATAAGAGCGCAAAATTTGAATTGCGCGCCAGTTTGGCTGTTATGATGTCACAAGATTATGATATGCTAGGTCGATAGGAGATAGATTGGAGTTAGTAAACATGGAGCATTACACGATAGAACAACGCGTCTTGATTGTTAAACATTATTATCAAAATGGTGAAAGTTTGATTGCCACGATTCGTAAAGTGCGTCCAATTTTCGGTCGAAATAATGTTCCTCATTCATCTGCAAGTAATGCAATAACGGTGAATGGCGAACGTTATCGTGCTATGATAACCCAGTTTTTTGTGCCTCAATTGGAAGATATCGCTCTCGACGACATGCGGTTTCACTGGCCATACCACCCGTGAAATATTGATGGTCTTGCACGAGTTTTTTCATGGTTGTGTAATCTTTCGGTTTGGTGACCAGAATTGGCCGCCACGCTCTTGGGATTTAACACCTTTGGACTTTTTTTTGTTTACAGCTTGAATTAAACTATCAAATCGATATTTATATTGAATTTATAATCTGGTACTGTATTGTTATTTTTTTGGACATACATATCAGAGAGAAATTCTGCTAAGTTAACCTTATTTAACCAAGATTCACATCTTATTTGGAACACTGTGAAATTTTTTACGATCGTTTATGTATTTCCAAAAATGGTGGGGATCACAGAAAAATAAATTAATACCTTTGTATATAACATAATAGAGATTACATTAAATACTCAATTATCTATTTCATCACTGTTATCAGTTTCAATATAGTTTTCTTAGTCAACACTAAGTATTTAAGCCTCTCGATCAGCATTATGGAAATCGTAGTATAATTCTTCATATTGTGGTTCTTTTTTGACCATTTAATTTATATCAAAATCATGGGCTAGTTTTACATGAATATTATTAAAATGTATAAACAAAAGAAGATCTAGGACAAATTCCTGCTGTTAGCAATACTGGTCATTTGATATAATTAAAAAAGCTAATCTCAGAATCCGTAAATGTAATGCATATCTGCATATTCAATGTTAGTAAATTTATATGGCATATTGTTATGACAGTTATGGGAAATAAAATATCAGTACATACACTGTTAGGTTTTTACTATTATTCAATAACTAAGTAATCTCTTAAGCTGTAGAAACAGATGTCAAAACCTACAGACAAATTTGTTTCAACTTGACATAAAACTACAAACTTTGTTTTCAGAGACACTTGACTGAGGACAATTAGACTCCAAGGCAGCAATAGTAGCAAGCACTTTGTTAATTAATTTAGGTGGAGTTGAGTGTACAAGTTATTTTATTCTTTCAAATTGTAAACAAAAATTAAATATTTTATAATTAACTGAATTAATAATTGATATTAAATAATTTTTGACAACTAATATGAGACAGTAATAATAATATATTTCTCTAACGTTTCGAAAACGAATCTATTTCCTTTTTCAAAGTTATTTATCTTTTTGTAGAAGCGTGAAACTTGACACATATATTATTTGTTTATGTAATATCCATAGATATACTTACATAAATAACTTTGAAAAAGGAAACAGATTCGTTTCCGGAACGGTATGGAAATATATTATTATTTTTGTCTCATATTAGTTGTCAAAAAATACCCTATGACTGATCTTTGGACGTAAAGTAACAAGCGCAGAGGTTTATTTTTCCAGTAACATACTGGGTAATTAACTGTATTTTTTTAGATAGCCAAGAGTTATTGATATAGTTATAAGCCCCAAGAAAGAAAAAGAAAAATGTCTACTGTATTCAAAATTATGTTGACCATTATTGTAAGTAGAAATAAACAGGGCACTAAACTGAATTTTGTACCACAACTTTATAACAAGGCAAACCATTGTAAATTGTCAAGAGATAGAGAAGTTGAAAAATTTCTGGATATTTTAATGTATCAAACAGTGATTACCATTGGTGTAGTATGGAAATTTTCTGGGAGTTAAAAGGGGTGCGAACCAAAAAAAATGAACACCCAGTAATATCGGATGAGACCAAATTACTATCAAATAATTACTTGTAAATGAGCAAATGTGCATACCAAATTTATCTTTATTATTCTCAGAGATAATGGAAAAAAAAGGTATCTGTAAAATGGTATATTTTTGGGACTTATAGTTTATAAAGCAAACTAATATGATTTTAACGTGTTCCATTGATCTTTAAAGTTTGATAAGTTAAAACTGACTCACCCTATGATACTAGTTTTGCACTCCTTACTTTTTTGATACCCACTAGCTCCCGTTCTTTTGCAGATAACACCAGTGGCGGTTCGTGGGTCAAGAGATAGGGAGGTCAATTAGAAAAGTTTACTGTATTACCTACCTTTTAAAGTGATTTAAATTCCAAGTCGATCCTCCGGTCTTTTTGAGACGCAAAGTGGTCAATTACTTTTTCATTAAAGTCTTTTATCTTCTTTATTAATGCCCTTTCTATGGTAAGCATAGCTAAAGAAGATAACCTTTCCTGACCCATGGTATTTCTTAAAAATGTCTTTATTCTTTTTAAGGTGGAAAAACAACGTTCACTTTCGACGGTAGTCATAGGTAGAGTACACAAGATTTTTAACAGTTTGACACTTTCAGAAAAAGTATTGCACAAATTATTGTTAATAAAAAGCTGTAACAAAGCAACTGCACCTTCACTATTGGAAAAATCTTCTCGGCTATATAATACTTCTAATTCAGTTTTAAGTTTCAAATGTGATATGACTGGATACTCCGTTTTAACCAATTTAAACATATCTTGAGAAAAGCTTTTTTTATAATCTTTAAATCGATCTGCGTGAAATAACTTAGACACTCCTAAATGATTACTGAAGCCAAACCTGTTTTTGATCTCAGATGTAATTATATCACAAACTTCTAATGAAATTCTCCTTTTTGATTCTTCCGTTTTACATCTCTGGGCAGACTGCATGGATGTCTCCTCCAAATAGTTACCTATCCAAAATTTTATTTCTGATGTCGTCAATTTTACTATTAAAAACGCCAATACACTTATTTACTGTTATGACATCGATATTACATTTTTGTAATTGATTGAACAATATATCAATGAGGCATAAC
The DNA here is from genome assembly GCA_029963845.1 of Rhamnusium bicolor. Lineage (NCBI taxonomy): Eukaryota > Metazoa > Arthropoda > Insecta > Coleoptera > Cerambycidae > Rhamnusium > Rhamnusium bicolor. The sequence continues at coordinate 1,228,870 of JANEYF010005426.1, read as the reverse complement.
TAAATGAAAAAATTCAACCAGTAAAGAAAATGTTCATTTTGTAAGTAGTTTTTTAAACCAATAGCTTGGTTTAGAGTGTTATTTTCTGATTCATTATCAATAATTTTTTCTAAACAATCTAATAATTCTGTTCGATAGGTATAAACAGTCTCTATGCACTTTGTATTAAAATTCCGTCGTGTTGGAGCCGCTTTAGGTAATGTCACCTTAACAACATTATCTAACACGGCTGTTCTCTTTGGCAATTTTCCAAAGAACGAAGAAAAGCTATGTAAATTAGCAAAAAAAAATTGTATGCTTTATCGTCCTATTAGGTTTTGGACGGCCACCACCTTTGAATTTCACTCGGTCTTCATAACCCAACTTATGTCCATCTTTCAGTTTTAATATATTTTGTACAACACTCATATTTAATAGTACACACCAAAAACACTGTTTTACTTAATTTCACGACAAGTAGAGATTTACTAATAAAATGTTCACAAATAAAAACATTAAAAACAACGCGACAGAATTTACCGACCAGCGCGTATCTAGTCAGCATTAAGACTGCTCTATTGAACTTCATGCGTTACCGTTTCCGTAAAATGTGTCAGGGACATTGTCCCCGCCAGTGTTTTCTGTAGCTAGCTTTGAGAACAAGTTGTGGATTGACCCAAGATTTTTAAATTCTATAAATGAATAATGTAATGAATATGAATGTAGATATTTGAATAGTATTGTGCATAGAATGAACTAGAAACTTTAATATATTTTTTAAGAATATTAAAAATTATATATTATATATTTTTAAACTTCAGAAAATGAATAGCTCTATTTTTTTATTTGTATGTGGGAGGTCATTGACCAAATGACCCTATAGAAGAACCGCCAGTGGATAACACATTCCATATATGGACTTGTATTCTAGATTTATTATAAGAAAAAAATGATTTAAGGTAGAGGTAAGAATAAAAACAAAGAAAATTAAATCATGCATAACAATTTATTTACAGAAAGGTGAAAAACACGGTAAAAACTATTTATTTGATCAAATTATGTTCCTTAAACACAACATGATTCAGTCGTTTTGTAATTTTAAAAAGTATTTAGTTTTTGGTCACTGATTATAAAAACTGCAGGAAGTAAACAGTACTAATATCCAACAAGGCATGATTCCAAATTTATTTTTAGTGCCTATGTTAGGTGAATTTTCTTGCAAACTTAGACCTTCGTATTGTACTGAAAAATAATGGAGAATCAGTTTTTAATCAAAGAATAAACCACATTGTTCATCAAACACATGAGTTCGTTGTTTAATCTAAAATTTTTTAATGGGTTTAAAATTTGTCTTAAGCGTATTTTTTTTTATATTAATTAATATGGAGGTGAACTGAAACTGATGCAAGTTCGTGCATTGCAGCATGTTTCAGTGTGGAGTTGGAGGAATATCGCTTTCAGTAAGATGGCGCAACTAGCCATACTTCATTCTAATACTGGATAGATATGAGCCATCATGAGTTTAACTAAGTTTGAAGAATTGTAGGTATATTAAATTCGACGTAAAACTTACTTACAGTCTTAAATTCTTCATTAATTACTTTCAACAGCCCTTGCTTTTCTCCACATTCTCCTTTCATGTCGTCACCCCCAATATGCCAAATCATGGCACCACCAAGATTATGAGAAACGATGTATTGGACCTAAAATAAAAATTATATTTTTTTTTTTAAATAAGACTATACAGGGTGTTCGGCTTTAACTTTCCCAACATAGAGATTTCGCTTATCTTGCGAGTTACAACATCGGTGAAACACTGAATCTTGTTAAATGTTTATTATGCACTGACGTTCTCACATATCTCTTTTAATATACTAGCTTGGGGTAAGTATTTTAAATGAGTATTCATTATCCAAAAACGGATATTACGTTTACTATTTAATACGAATTATAGAGAGAGTTGTCGAAACATCTTTATTGAAAAAGAAATTCTCACCACTCCTTGTATTTATATATACAAATGTTTATTATTGTTTGTTAAAAACAATCACCATGTATTCCCTAGTTTAAATGAAACACATCTATATAGCACAAGGCAAGGTGATAAACTGTTAATTCCTATCCATAGGACAACAACTTTCAAAGATTCACCATATTATAACTCTGTTGTGCTGTTTAATAACTTGTCAAATGATTTAAGGGATCTTCCTTCTCAAAAATTTAAAAAAGAAATTAAAACATTATTATTAAAAAATGGTTTCTATTCAGTAAATAAGTTCTTTGGCAAAAATAACTTGTAAATTATAAAATTCTATTATTTATTAAAGTCCATCTGATGATCTTACTTCATTTAACTTATTTATTTTAAATTAAAATGACTATATTTCAATATTAGGTGCATATATCCTTATTTTATTTATTATTATGTAGCTTAATCTGTATATTGACTTACTGACATTAATTTTATTTTATGTATTATTATGTATTTTAATTTGTATACTGTTTTACTGACATTGTGTCAAATTGACATTGTTATATATTGTAATTGTATACTATTCTTGTTTTTCTTTTTACTTTTTTTTTTAGATTAGTGACTTGCCAAATGTACATTATTATGTATCTTTATATTGGTGAATAAATATTATTATTATTATTATTATAATATGTATTTTGATTAAAGATTGATGTTGAATTTTGGGAGCTGATTTAAATGATAATTAAATATCTTAATGGCAAAAAAAGGTAATATTTTACATTAAGGAACGTCCAAATTTTGTAATTATTTTATTAACATACCCATTTTTGCCCGCTGAACACGATTTTCGAGTAAAAAAATCTCCGCTCGGTTATTATATACTTTTCGAGATATTGGGACGCAAAGTATCAAAATGTCGTTTGTTAGCCAATTGCAGTATTAATTTACAATTTTTTTAGTTTATCAATATCACTCCAACACATTCACTAATAATATTGCCTGCACACTCGTAAAAAATGCAGTAAGCATTTGCTCAGTAACGGCCTGGATGGTCGCCTGAATGTAGTGTGCTTGTTGGGATGTTTAACGCGGTTGGGAGTTTTATTTCTCGAGTACTTAATTTACAGTTACCTTCAACCTGACTGATCTCTCATCGTCATATCCCAGCCACTGATCTCCTGAATATTTGTAAGGGCTCTTTTGTTCATTATCCCAAACTGTTGTCCAGTTGTTATAATCAGCGCAAATCTGAAAATCCAGAAGTTACTATTGGGAATAGTCCCTGCTTTATTTAAAAATAAATGTTAGAAATGTACCTGACTATAAGTAGGTGTAACTCTAATTCCTGCTCCTGAAATAGGGGCATGAAGACCGTGATCATCAGCATCCAATAATGTAAACGAACGGCCATAGAAAGGTATACCAATGACAAGTTTTTCTTTGGGAGCTCCAGCATCTATCCAGTTTTGGACAGATGCGGCGACATTGAGATTATGTTTTTCATATGAGCTCTCGATTGACGCCTCAAATAGGGCAGCATTTTGTCCTGTGTAGGCACTCCAAGCACCGTAGTAGTTATAGCACATAACGTTGAATATGTCTACATATCTGGAAAAAGCAATTGGATTTCAATAGTATACTTTTTCTTAAATATATTGTTCGTAAAAATGGAATATGTAACTTTTTGTACAGACCTCTCAGAGAGATAAATATGTATATGCACGGAAAAAAAATTAAACTATGTATTTTTAAGACTATTATTCTTAAATTAAGACATTATTGTACTCATATATCCGCAAGAATAGATATTTTTCCATCAAGGAAAACGTTATTCTTAAAAGTCATTATCTTAGTCTCCTTCTTTTAATGATAACTAATTATTAACTTTAGAGTAATGGTTCTACTTCAGCTAAGAGGAAGTTTCGAACAATATTCAATACTAACTTATACTTAATCTAAGATTTCATTTATTCAGTGCAAAAGTAGAGATTATTGCGATCTGTTACATTTAACAGTTAATATAAGAAATGTGTCATTTCGTTCAACAACTGTATTATTTAAACAAAACTGATGAATTACTTGAATCAATTTGATGATGACTGAAATCTTTTCTTTCTTGATTTAATATTGCGATCTGTTAAATTTACCACTTAATGTAAGGATAAATTTCATTTCGTTCAACAATTGTATTATTTAAATAAAACTTTTTTCCTTTTCTTTTTTCGAACTTACTACCACATGAATAATTTTTCGTTATTTAAAAAATATAGTTAGTTACCCAGTATGTTACTGGAAAAATAAACCTCTGCGCTTGTGACTTTACATTAAAAGATTAGCCAGAGGGTGTTTTTTGAAACGTTAAGGAATTATATTATTTTTTTGCCTCATATTAGTTGTCAAAAAGACCACCTCTGACTAATCTTTTGACGTAAAGTCACAAGCGCAGAGGTTTATGTTCCAGTAACATACTGGGTAACTAACTATATTTTTTAGATAACGAAGATTATTCATGTGGTACTGTCTTAAAAAAGAAAAGGAAAAATTTAGAGAATGCCACAAATAACGTTCAGACAATATTTAAATAAAGCTGATAAATTATTTGAATCAAATTTGAATTTTTGGGATTGGCTAAGGACTTTTCAGAATTAGAAGAAGTTTTTATGAAGAATGACGTTTTATTAAGAAACCAAAAACGAAAAATGTTACAAGTATAAGTCCATTCGTGAACACACTGTATATGAGACTTCAAATTTACCACAGGAAGGCACATTATTTTTTTATGTGTTTTTTAGGTGTTTTATGAATTTTATTCTCTTTCCGATTTGAGGAATAAGTTCTATAATCTGTTCTACTGAAATTTCCAGTAAATTGTCCAACGTTAGTTAATTTTCTTGACCTAGAAATTAATTATGTATGTTACTAAAGTATAAATAATTTAAACAAATCATTGTAGCTAACTATATAATAGAAAAGTATTCTCGAACTTTCAAACAGGTATGGCATAACTAGTTTTGTACATATGAAACAGAAATTTTTAAGCCCATTTGAATATTCACAAAATCTCCATGCATATATACGAACTGTAAATAGGCAGCTAAAATACATAATAATTAATATGCTAGCCTAGCATTTTGGCAAGGGCAAAGAACTTTAATCCTACACTGGTAATAAATTAATATCAATGATTTCAGAAAGTCATTGATTAATAATGTTATATATAGGTACACATCAGGGTGCATGAATGGTAAGTCGCCCTATTCCTTTCAAGGGTTGTTAGTAGAGCTCATTTGCAACTGATTTAACTATAATATGCATAATGCAAAACCTAACAGTTTTTGAGATATTCTATTAATTTTTTTTTAGAAACTTCCCTTGTCCTTATGTGTTTCAAAAAACATGTGTCGTCCCTTAAGCGGAGATTTCTCACTCAAAAATAAGACAAACAGTTACTATCCATTGCTGTTTCGTAATTGAAATGCAGAATGTTGAAGTTTTATTATTTCGGTTAATTTTGTAAAGAAAATATATACACCACTGACTTTTTTTAGTTTTAGATGGCACAGTTTTGTATACAGTTAATTGTTGAAAAGGAGTCACCTCTTGATTTTTGTTAGATTTAGGTTTCGTGTAGAAGATAAATGCAATTTTTTTATGTAAGGTACTTAATCGCATTATTTTATTTTTTTTAATAGACTTAAAAAGACTTTAAAAATTGCATTTATCTTCTACACGATGCCGATATCTAAAAAACGTTAAGAGGTGACATTTTTTCAGCAATTAACTTTCTACATAATTGGGCCATCAAAAAACTAAAAAAAATCAGTGACGTATATATTTTTTACAGTTAACGCAAAGCCAAATAAAACTTCAATATCTCAGAAACGAAGCAAAAATGGACCTATGTTGATAGTAATTAGGTATATTTGTCTTATTTTTGAGTGTAGAATCTGTTTAAGCGATGGCACATGTTTTTCGAATCATCCTGTATCTGTTCAATTTGAAAACAATGGACGCTCTACCTGTATCTAGTATTTTTGTATTATTTATGGAAGTAAAATATAGTTTTTAAAACTTCATATAAACCTTATTAGAAAAGTAATATATAAAGTAGAGAAGTTTTTAAATAATTTGCACGTTTAATGCATTTTCAAGTTTTAAAAATAAATTCCTATGAATGTACTGTTGATTTCAATAAAAACTGGTACACTTTCTTTTAGCTATGTAAATCATTCGTTCTTTGATTGATATTAATAATCTTACAAATGTCACTTTGACGTTAATCAGTGGCGTCATTATTAAAAATAGTTCGACATCTAACAGATATTCAAAAATTTCGAATTGTTTCTAAAATTGAAGATGGTTGGTCCATAAGAAGACTTGCTGCTGAATACAATGTGAGTAAAACCACGATAATGAGTGTTAAAAAACAATGGGAAACCAACCAAACGGTATCCCGTAAAGTTGGTTCCGGTAGGCCCAGAAAGAGCAATAATCAAGAAGATGAAAATCTTATAAATTACCTAATAGAAAACCCTTTTCAGACTGCAGTAAATGCAATTTCAGAGACAAATTTCCCTGCTTCGGTATCTACTGCTTGCAGAAGAATAAAACTACAAAGCGACTTGAAGAGTTGTTCAGCGGCTAAAAAATACAAACTTTCAGAAGAAAAGAAGCAGGGTAGGATTATTTTTGCACTCAACTATATAATCATTCATGAAAACTTCTAGGGACAAGTTGTCTTTTCTGACGAAAAGGTTTTTAAATCCTGTAACGATGGACATGTTCGCGTATATAGGCCTCCTTCCACTAGATACGACGAAAAATATACTTTCGATCCACAAATATCAGGAAGGTTTTCAGTCAATGTCTGGGCTTGGATGAGCCTAAATGGGTTAGGTGTGTGTTGGAACAGTGGTGGTCATCTCAATTCCATTAAATATATTGAAATATTAGACAATATTATGTTGCCGTCAGTAATAGAGGTGTTTCCGGAAAATAATTTTATTTTCCAACAAGACAACTGCTCCATACATACGGCCCATCGTGTCAGGCAATGGTTTCTTAATAAAAACATAGAGTTTTTACCGTGGCCATCTAAAAGTCCGGATTTAAATCCAATTGAAAATGTATGGGGACTAATGGTGAAACATATATGAAAATAAAATAACCATCCAAATAATGCCCAAGAATTGGAAGGGATAATTGAAGACGCTTGAAAGAACTTGTCGCAAGAAGTTGACCTTGCAAGAAATTTGATTTTGTCCATGCCTGCAAGACTTCAGGCAGTTTTAGACGCTAATGGAGCAATGACAAAATATTACTTAATTCTGTATTACGTAATTGAAGTTCATTTATTTTATTTTTTTATTGTATTTTTATGTTCAGTTTGCATTGTTTACATTTTTTTTAATCTCAAGTGGTATTTTTGTGTTCTTATTTTAAAAATAGAATTATCATTATTCAGTTAGTATTTTAATTACAACCATTAGTAGAATTATCCGTAACAAATATTATTTTTTTAAACAATAATATGGCAGGCTTGAAAATGTTTTGAAAAAGTTATTTTCTAATTATTTTTTGAAATTTCATTTGAATAAAATAAAAGAGAAAGGTTTAATAAGTTTAAAAACACAAAGAAAACCGATCTCCTCCAAAAAACCCAGGTTCAGGGTAAATCACCTCTTCTCCATCCCCCTCTCGACATGCCTGGCCAGCCCTATTTACAGACATATGCACACAACTAAACTATTAAGATTTTCGATTACAAGAGTTGTACCAGTTTTTTTTTTAAATCAAGTGTACGATTGGGTTGAAATTTTTTTCACAAATGTAGTTTTTTAACTCGTTTTTTTTATCTTATTAAAGTACTTAACCAAATTTTTGTTACATAACTATGTAAACTAACGCAGGAAACTGAAATATTAAAGAAAGTTTTATTATTTTTTTTATTTTAAAAATAACTCATTAACTTCTATTTCACAGTTCATAATGTTAATATACTTCTTTTTCAAGTGTAACTTTACAAACATAAATTATTTCATAATAATCAACATTTATGAACAAAGTACAGCACACACAATTTGACGCGTAGTAGGTAAGGTATGTCGTCTTTGTTTGGCAAAGGCGTCTTTGATTGGGAAAGGCGTGGCTTTCTACCTCCCACCACTGCGCGATTCACTTGTTCCAATATTAGAACACCACATTGAGATTAGCAAGTATCCGATCAAGGATAATAGTTATTGGATTAATAGTATGTATAATTCTTCCAGCAAAGTTGTTTGTAGTTTTATTCCAAGAGTAGTATTTTTTTGTCAAGAAAAACATTTAAATAAGAATTTACTTCAAGATGTCCTTATACTTACTCTCTCACGGTTAACAGTACTCGAAAGAAGTGTACTATTTAGAGTATATTTAATACATACGTATACTTCGAAGGAATCAAACTTATATTGACTTAAAGACTTGCGCTAATGAAATTCAAAAATATATTTGTTCTTGGTTTACAACTGGTATATTATTGAAACAATAATAATTTATTATGCCAAGTAATACTTTTCTGGTGACAAGTATAAAAATTCAAGAATAATCGATTAATTTGATATAGAATAGTTTTCTTTCCGTGTGTGTGTGTGTGTGTGTGTGTGTGTGTGTGTGTTAAGGCCCATAAAGTAAGCCACGTTTTAACGCGCGTCCTGACGCGACCCAAAAATCCAAATTGACGTTGCATCTATTATTAAAGAAAACATTGTTGTGCTGGCAAGTAAGAGGAAACAGCGCGGCGACATAACGCTGACAATGTTTTCAGTTTGAATTTTTCCACTTAATTGTGCCGCATCATGAATCGCGTTAAAACGGGGCTTACTTGCCAAGCCACTATAGTGTTACATTCACCAATACTTTCAGTTCTCTTCGTATTAATTTGGAATTATACCGAACTCGTCAAAATAACCACACGGTAAGATATTTTATCATAAATGGTGACATGTCACCTAGTGTCAACCTTGGAATTGACCGATCTTCAATTATTTGAACTCACTTTGACATTTCAATAATGTTGTATCCAGCACTGGGATTGGGATATACTGCGGCTGTGAGAATCCAGTCATGATTATCAAATTCCTTTCTTAACTCACTTAGTAAAGTTACAAACGTATCCTGAAATATAATGACTTCTAATTATGTATTTTACATGCAATGTGAATATATGTATGTGGTATTCACACACATTTTTTTATATACTTACCGCATCATTTGCATCAGGTTTCTCCCAGTCAATGTCCAGTCCATCGAAAGAGAACGTTTCAATAAATATTCTGGTGCTCTGTACAAAATTTGTTCTTTTTTCACTATTTCCAGCCATTTCAGAAAATAATTTTGCATCTACACCGCCGACGCTTAATAAAATTTTTAAAGTCGGATTTTCCAACTTCAGCTTAACGACTCTTGAGTATAAACCTATAAAGAAAAACATTCTTATTATTATTTCTTTTCCTCTACACAAACGGAGTGTCCTGTTTCAAACTTTACGGAATCTTTACAAATATAAGCCGTAGTTATATTAAAGATAATAGTGGCCCAACGATAGGGCCTTGAGGCACAAACTAAGTAATAAATATTTACTTGTAGTATTATCCAATGCTTTATAGAGATTACTTGAGTAATACTTCTGAAACTATAAAATTAATATGCATAATTTCTGGAATCATTGTTATGTACAAACATTTCGATAAAACCAATTAATCCAATCAAATAAAACCGGTAGGGCAACTAAATACACAAACTATAGTAATATGGGTTGTGTTAACAATGGACCACAGATTTTAATAATTTTCTGGTATATTTTGTTAATTTAAATAATATCCTGCGTATGGATTGTGTTGCTCCTGGTTCCTTTTCCTGTTTTTTATCATAGACGGCTCGTAGCAAGGATTGAAGGTACCATGGCCATCTTGAGGCCTCAGTTCAAGCCTGGTCACCTCCGAGATTTAACGTTAAATTTTATAGATTAATAAACGTCCTTTTTTTTCTGGGATGTATCTGGGGGGAGGGCATAAGTTGTGACCTGCCGTTGAATAGTTGTGCGATCATAATATCGACGTCTGTCGAATTTGTCGGCTTGAAATCAGCCTGTTGGCAAGTCCATGTGATCATTTAGTTTTTTTTTCTTCGTAATTTTGATTCAGGTTTTTCCTAATAACGTCGTCCTTCCCTGGAGTCAGGAAATCGCGAGTGGCAGTAAATTTCAACCAAGAACCGCAGATTATGCGGAAGTGTTTAAATTTGTTCTTTTGGGGCTCTTTTTTTTAGGGATATTTCTTTTACTTTTGCAGGAATCTTCTTTTTTGGTTTCCAACGCTACTTGAACCGGTTTTATTTTGTCCATTGCATGGGCATACTTCCCGCCTGGATGTCCAGGCTTATATAAGATTGTTTTTTTGGTCGGGGCTGTCTTGATGTCCTGCTACGCTGAGCGACGTCCGCCGCTATCCAGGAGTTCTGTAGTCACCTCCAGTCGGTTCCTGTTACACAACCGCCGTTCGACCCAGATAAGTCCCTAAATACTTATTTTAGAAAAAATATATATACTGAGTGTTTTATTGCCTTCCCCACTTATTTAACTATTTCATATTCAGTGTTTTTTTATTAAAGACATATCCATAACCACTTATTTCAGGATTTTTTCTATAAAATCATAGTATATAAATTCTATAATAATTAGTGAATATAATTACAGTTTTCAGTTTAATTGAATATTATGTTTTGCAATTTAATATTTGTTTATACCCTTGCATAGTATTAGATTTTTTTTCATATAGTAATAAGTTATTACCACATTTTTTTTGTGTTTTTAAATTTTGTGTATCGGACCAGGGGTTGCGTGATCACGTAAAACTGGGTTAATTTAAAAATATAAGGGATTATTTGACATCTAGAAATATTCAGGGGTTAAACACTGATTTGAACCATAATTTTTTTTGAATGTATTTATTAATCTGAATAAATTGTTATAAAATTTATAGAACATTATCTTTCCTTCCTCGATATATGCTGTGTGTGTGAAAACTATATCCAAATTTATCATTTCAGAGGCTCAAGGAAACCCACCTCAGCTCGAGCTAGACCGTGCAGGGGGCCAATTCGTGGACGAGATATATGGAAGTGGCGCACTCAAAAATAAATTTTTGTTACCATAATCTGCTCTCATTCATTATTAATTAATATCCCAGCTTAACTTGAACGTATTACAAAAATTGGAACTTAAATGTTAATTCTGCTGTTCCTTTACTAATTATTTTACTTTCTTAGCAATGCATCTATTTTTTTTTATTTTTTTTATTATAACATCATATATACGCGACAAACTGAAATAGAAAGAAGCTACTCTGACTTTGAGCATACTTGATGTGAATAATTGAAATATTGGTTTTTCAGTAGACGCAGTATTTTAATTAGAACAAGGTTACTCCAGTCCGTAGAGACAAAAAAGGGCTTTATCATACAAAAGGTGGGGTAGAAACCATTTTGATATATGTTGTGATGATTTTATGGAAAATGTTCCTCTTTCCGCAACTGTAACTCGTTACTTATTACATTTACAAAAAATATAAGGAATTTTGTCTTCATTAATTTTTGTAGTTAGATCAACCGTTGCGGAGTTATTTTGAAAAAAACAATTTCTTACACGTTTCATGCAAGATGGGGGCTTGCGCTTAACCCCCCCCCCCCCCAGGTGCATAACTTGGATTTTTTTCAGCGTCCCGACCTAAACAACATATATCAAAATCGTTTCTACCCCAACTTTTGTAGGGTAAAAATCTCTACTGACTGGAGTATTTAGCCTGTCATAATTCTTACTTGTGGGGTTATGGTAAGTATGTCGTTTAGTTCACTTTTCATGCTGGCATCACTTCAGCTCATTTAAACTTTTTCCAACTGTTCTAGAGATTGTAGCATCATCTTAAATTGAATCACTTCAAGTTTATCAGTGAAATTTGAAAACGCCCAGTATATATGTTTTTATTTTGTAACCATTTTAAAAAGTTACCTGATGTGATGTCAACGGTTGGACTTTGAACAGTCAAATTTCCACTCTCGTCAATTATGATAAAAGCATAATTTATGTGTGTACATAAATTAGCATCTAGGTTCTCGGGACGCGCTAAACTGGATCCATCAGAATTTCGGAAATAACACACCACTTTATCTGTAACAATAAAATTTGTTTAAGCAATTGTACGCTTACAATGTAGCGCTCGGACGGTAGCGCGGTTATTTTCTTCATTATTTAATAGTAGATAGGTGTATTTTCTTTTTAATCTTCAAAAATTGTTATTTAAAGTTGTATTAATGCGAAATTTTGCCATTTTTTGGATCTTTTATGTTTTAGCCAACCTCTACGTGTACAATATTTTTCAATAGTTAAGTTCCGAAAAAAGAGTCTGAGAAGCAAACGATTAATAAAACAAAAACACAGTCTTTTGTTATTCTTGAACATTATCATTAATGAAGGTTTATTCTTTATTTGTAAGCTAAAAATACCTATTCCAAGATCTGTTCGTCATGTATTCTTAATAATCTTATTGAACACATTGGTTTATACTTTAGAGGTGAGAACCGAAATAGTCATTTTGTATGGCAAAATTAATGAATATAGATAGACGAACTGCTCGTGATTTTAATTTAAGACATTATGATAAATATGTTGCTCATCCAAAGAGAATTAAATATTCTCTTTGGCCCATCCATATGTGACTTGTTTGATATGGACATTTTTTAGAAACTGGGAGTGTTGAAAATAGGCAACGGAATGAACCTAGACTGTTACACAAGACTACTTAAATTGAAATTCTTAATATCTTTGATATGGACCCCACTGGCGGTTCTTCTATAGGGTCATTTGGTCAATGGCCTCCCACATACAAATACAAAAATAGAGCTATTCATTTTCTGAAGTTTAAAAATATATAATATTGTTACGCCACTGGACTGTGCAGACTGGTTAGATTAGGCTGGAATTGTACACGAACGGCCGGGAATATTCTGGAGTGCTCTAGACCGGGAGAATGGATGTATAAATAAGACGCACGGTGGGCCGAGATTTAATCTTAAGTTGAACGTGAGCGAGTAAAGAAGTAATAAGAAAGAGACTTAAAAGTGTTCAAGTGTAATTATAGTTAAGACAGTAATTAGTCTATTGTTGTTAATTGTTAATTAATAAATAAAGTAGTGAATAAGTGTTACCTGGACTTTCAATCAACGAATCTACGTGTACAGGTGTTTGTGTGGATAGCAAACACGTACCAATTTGGTGTCGGAAGTGGATTGGAAGAGAAATTTCTGGAATATTCGAAAAGGTTCTACAGTGTTCTTCTCAGAAATTAGTGGTAACACGGAGAATTAAGCAACTGAACAGTGTTTGGAGGACTATTTCTGGACTGAATAGTGACTTTAAAGTGGATTTTCGAGAAGTTTCCAGAACATTCGATTTAGAAATAATTGCAAATACGCCAGTGCCGCTAGTAATAACGTGTTGTAGACTGAGAAAAAGGACTACTAGTGCAATTTCGGGAAAATTCTAGAACATTCTATTTGGAAACTACAGGAGATACGTGAATTGTGTCGACGGGAACGTGTTGTAGACTTAAAAACAAGACTATAAGTGACTTTTAGTGACAATTCTAGAACATTCGATTTGGAAACCACAGAAGATACATAGAGTGTGTTAACAGAAGCGTGTTATAGACTCAAAACAAGACTTATTAGTGATATTTCGTGAAAATTCTCGAACATTCCATTGGACAATTAGTGGAGATAAGTGAATTTTGTCAACACAAAAGAAGTATAGACTCTAAATAAGACTTTCTAGTGCTGTTTCGAGATTTTTCTGGAACATTCCATTATTAAAATAGACGTGATATCAATATTTCACGGACTTTATAGTGTAATAAACTTTATTTTGAACTGATTTACGTGTCGTGAGTTAATGCCAACAACAAGAAGCATGGCGGAGAAACAAACACAAGACTTACTTGCAGCATTGGTGCAACAAATGGAAGAACAGAAAAGAGAACGCCGGGAAGAAAAAGAAGAACAAAGGAAGATTATGGAAGATCAAAAGAGAAAACGCCATGAAGAAAAAGAAGACTTAAGAAAAATGATGGAGGGCTTGGAAATAAGACGACAGGAAGAAAGAGAAGACCAAGAGAGAAGACGACAGGAAGAAAAAGAAGACCAAGAGAGAAGACGACAGGATGAAAAGGAAGAGCAAAGAAAGGAACGCCAGGAAGAATTAAGACAACTTATGGAGGGACAGCATCAAGTCATGCTCTCGGTCACTGAACAATTGAAGGAAGATGTACAGGCTGAAGTCAGTGAAGTTAAAGAAAAAGTCAGCCAAGTTGAAGGAGAAATAACTGAAGTCAGAGGAGAAGTAGCCCGACTCAAACAACAATTAAGAGAGAAGGGTGGCCAGTTAGTACTGTCATCTGGTACTAGGTTACAACCACCTTCCTTCGACGGTCAAAGTTCATGGTCAACATATAAGAGACAATTTGAGGCAGCTGCACGTTCAAATAACTGGAACGATGAGGAAAAGGCAACAGCATTGGTATTAGCACTAAGGGGCCAAGCATTAGACCTGCTCCAAACAATTCCTGCCGCACAGCAACAAAACTTTAACATCTTGGAGGCAGCGTTAGAACTAAGATATGGCGACCAACATCTCGCCCAAGTATATCAGGCTCAGCTCAAATCACGCAGACAACGAGGTGGGGAAAGCCTCCAGGAGTTCGAAGCTGCGGTAGAAAGATTAGCCCATCTAGCCTATCCTGATGCACCAATGGAATTTCAACAACAGTTAGCAGTTGGTACATTTATTGATGGAGTAAGGGATCAGGAAGTTAGGCGAATTCTTAAGTTGGCCAGGCATAAGCTTAGTAGTGAGGCTTTAGTACATGCACTGGAGATTGAAGCTGCCTATAAGGATACCACACAATCAAATCAGAGAGTACGAGCTGTGAGTGTGGAGGACGACAAGCCAGACAACACGACACAAAACCTGATATCTGATCTACACAAGATGATGACCCAACTCAGTGGCGGCTGCTCCTAAGGGGCACAGGAGCACGTGCCCCCCAAAGCAAATTCAGCTTAGCTAGTTAATTAGTCAATTTCTAATTTCTATTTATTTTTATCCATTTTAACATTTTTATCAACATAATAAACCCCAAAACTAATTTCCGACGCTATCGCTGCGTTACAACTTGAGTTTGCCAATATCTACTTCCCAAAGGGCACAAGATGAGTCGTGTACGGAGACCGCGTCATGTTTCTGCATCAGGCTAGATTTTGTTTACGGCATTGCTATGGCAACGACCCCCCCCCCTTATGCTCTAATGCGGGCACAGTTTACTTGTGTACACCCACAGACCACATAGACTTGTTGCAAGGAACGAAAGCATGAAGCCATCGCGGAGCCTGGCCGGTGCCTAGCAGTCGCATGGCGATCAGTATGATTTATGCAATCGAGCTGTAAAGATCTATTATTAATGAGATATTTGTATGTAATAAAGGGTAAATGTGTTGTTGAAGTGTGTCCTAACCGAAGTGACACCGGTACCAGTGTAAATGAAAATTTTTCCTTTTTTTCAGTAAGTAGTAATTACGAGTTATTTGTTATTTAATTTAAATTTTAAGCAATCTGCCTACGCCATGTGTACCTGCGCTCCAGCATGTTTGCAGGACTGGAGTAGTAAATTGTGTCAAATTATTTAGTTTACAACTCGGTGGTTTACAAACATAAAACTAAGTCGACATTTGTATAAAATGGTATTTTAATGCCATTTTTTTTACCTATACGAATTTTATTATATTTATTTTTATGCATGTTATTATAATACATTTGATTTAAAAAAATACCTCGAATATTTTCATACGGATTTTATTATATTTATTTTACTACATAATAAAAATTAAAATACTTACTTAATATTTTATTAGGAAGAATATTTAATCTTATGTGTAAAGTAACTTATTTTAAATAGTCTCTCTTTTTTTCTGTAATATCAGACAGCATGGGGAATGGAATAATAATCAAACTAGCCGCCAATTTAAATCTGCATATAAAAAATTGTTGATTCATATGCAAATTACAGAAACATTCTCTGGAAATTGCATTCCTTTGGAAAATATTTCTATTTTAAATTGTAGTTCTGCAATAGACAAAATAAATTTAACTTGCAATAAATTTAGAGCCCATGATATATCTGAAACTGAATATAACTTTAATTTTTCTTTGGAGTTGTCGGAGTACAACGAATATATTATGGTGTATAGTGGCTTTGTGGTAAAATCAATTTTAAAATCGTTAAAATGTGAACAATGTATAAACGCTTTATTTTCAATAAACAGGGAAAATTTCCATGAACTAATATTTGTAAAAGACCGCGGTGGTCTTATTTATCCGTCATCTGATGTCATACAAATATGTAAGGAAACAGAAAAACATTTAAGACATTTTAAAATTGAAAAAAATATTCAAATAGATTTGAAGCTAAAAATTAAAATTATGTGTAGTGTTTTAAAAAAGTTTCAAAATTCAAATATTTTTAATGATTTAGAAATTCACCAATTGGATAATTTCCCGAGTAATGACGTTAAGTTAATTTTAATATATAATTTCAAAATGTCAAATGTGTGCCCCCCTATAAAATTAACCACGAGCCGCCACTGACCCAACTACTGACAAAATCGAACTCCCAGCAGAGGCAAGACCAACAACAAAGTAGTGGGAGGCCGAATGGAGGCATCCGTTGTTATAGGTGTGGCAAAGTGGGCCATATCAAGAGAAACTGTCGTCAACGCAGCCCAGAAAGGGTAAATGCTGTTGTGGTTGAGGAACCACAGGAAAACTAAAGATGGCTGGCAATTTGGGGGCTGCGCTGGCCAAGAAATGTTGTGACCCCCGAGAAATAAAAGTTTCCCAACTTCGGAGAGTTCAAAGTAGTCTGTTGTTGGAGGTTTATGTAAATAAGAAGAAATGTGTGTTCACAATCGACACAGGAGCTACGTCATCAATAGTACGGGCAGGATTCATAACGGGTTTCAAAGTAAATAAAGGACAGAATGGATTAGTCATCCGGACAGCTACGGGAGATAGGGCGGCGGTTCATGGGGAAGTCGACATGGAGCTGCAGATTGGCCGCTTATGTTTTAAACACCAAGTTATCGTAGCTGACATTACAGATGACTTCATTTTAGGATTAGACGTTATGGAAAAATATGGATTTGTACTTGACGTTGGAGAACGAGTTCTCAGGATCGGAAATGAAGAAATTATTTTGTCAACGGCAGATGAAAAATTCCATAATATTAGGCTACTAACTTCGAGGACAGTAAAAATTCCTGCACGATCAAAGAAGGTAATTGAGGCAGTCCTGGAGGAAAATTCTGTGGGATACCACTTTGGCCTCGTTGAGAAGGATGACTCAATTAAAATGACAGACAATGTAATTCTGGCAAGGACGTTAACACAGACTACAGACAAGATACCGATTAGAATGGTTAACCTAAATTCATACTCAGTGACGTTCAAGGAAGGCGAAGCAATTGGCACCTACGAACCAGTCACATGGAATGCGAGATGTGAAAAACAAATCATTGGAGCTTCGTCTACAGATATGGACCAAGAAGTTGTAAAGATGTTAAATGCCCAGTTAGACCATTTAACTCCTGATGAACATAGAGAAGCTTTAAAATTTTTGAAGAAAGAAAGTACAGTATTTGCAAAGGACACAGAAGCTCTTACAAAGACCAACATAGTGCAACATCGGATAAATACTGGTGAATCAGCTCCTATTCGTCAACCACCTAGGAGGATCCCATTAGCAAAACAAGAAGAGGCTTCTGCAATGGTACAGAAGATGCTTAAAGACGGAGTTATTGAGGAATCAACCAGTCCTTGGTCGTCTCCAGTAGTTTTGGTTGCTAAGAAAGATGGAACTTTAAGATTCTGTGTCGACTACAGGAAGCTGAATGACGTCACTAGAAAAGACAGCTATCCGTTACCCCCGAATTGATGATACACTAAGTACGCTGGCAGGTTCACAGTGGTTTTCCACTCTAGATCTTCGAAGTGGATATTGGCAAGTGGGACTTCATCCAGATGACAAAGACAAGACAGCCTTTTCGACAGGAAGTGGCCTTTATCAATTCACTGTTATGCCTTTCGGCCTGTGCAATGCACCAGCAACTTTTGAAAGACTGATGGAACTGGTACTACGAGGACTAACTTGGAAGACATGTCTAGTTTATCTTGATGATGTGATGGTTATGGGACGGGATTTTAAGGAGCATTTGAAGAACCTTCAAGAAGTGTTTGGAAGAATTAAAAATGCACACCTGAAATTGAATCCCAAAAAGTGCCTAATGTTCCAGAAAGAGGTAAAATTCCTAGGACATGTCGTGTCTTCGGAGGGGATAAGAACAGACCCAGACAAGATTTCCTCAGTACGAGATTGGCCGAGGCCTTCAAATGTTCACGAAGTACGAAGCTTCCTTGGCCTATGCACTTACTACAGACGATTTGTGGAACGATTTGCTGATATTGCGAAGCCACTACACCGGCTTACAGAAGAGAAGGTTCAGTACCAATGGACACAAGAGTGTGAAACATCGTTCAGAACACTAAAATCAGCACTGTGTTCGAGTCCGGTTCTATCATACCCAGAACGGAAAGGTCTGTACGTATTAGACACGGATGCCAGTAATTCTGGACTTGGATGTGTTCTTTCCCAAATTCAATATGGACAGGAAAAAGTAATTGAATACTTCAGCAAGACGTTGTCGAAGCCAGAACGTAACTATTGTGTGACACGGAAGGAACTATTGGCCATTGTCAAGTCCATAGACCATTTTCACAAGTACCTATATGGACAACACTTTAAGGTTCGGACCGACCATGCTGCATTAAAGTGGTTATTGCAATTGAAGACTCCGGAAGGCCAACTAGCTCGCTGGATAGAAAAACTGCAGCAGTACGATTTTAAAATCGAACATCGTCCTGGAAAATCCCATAAAAATGCAGACGCTCTCTCCAGAAGACCCTGTCGGGAAGACTGCAAGCACTGCCACCGAGTAGAAAAACAACAAGGGATAATAATTGTGAACACCGTTAAAATTGATGTTCCTGACGACTGGACAAGAGAGACATTAAGAGAAGAGCAGTTAAAAGATCAAGAAACTGGTCCTATTCTGGAATGGAAAGAAAGAGGAGCCCGACCAGGCTGGAAGGACATTTCAGACAAGGCAGTGGGACTGAAAGCTTTGTGGGCACAATGGGATTCCCTTAGAGTAGAGGATGGACTGTTGAAAGGAGCTTGGGAAAGTCCAGACGGGAAGGAAATTACTTTGAGATTGGTAATTCCCAGGTGTCGCATACCAAAAGTACTCCAGGAAGTGCATAATGGAACATCTGGCGGACATTTTGGCATCAACAAAACTCTCACTAAAGTACGCGAACGATTCTACTGGGTGAACAGCCGCCAAGATGTGGAAGCTTGGTGCCGCAAATGTGAAGTTTGTGCGGCAAGTAAGGGGCCACGGACAAGAAGTAAGGGCCAAATGAAACAATATAACGTAGGGGCTCCTTTTGAGCGAATTGCGATCGACGTAGCTGGTCCATTCCCCGTGACAGATGATGGGAACAAATACATCTTAGTTGCCATGGATTATTTCAGTAAGTGGCCTGAAGCTTATGCCATACCCAACCAAGAAGCAGCCACTGTCGCTCAAGCTCTGGTAGATAATCTAGTATGTCGATTTGGCGTGCCCCTAGAATTGCATTCGGATCAAGGAAGAAACTTTGAATCAGGGGTGTTTCAGAAGATGTGTCGCCTACTGGGAATTCATAAGACAAGAACAACAGCTCTACATCCACAATCAGACGGAATGGTGGAGAGATATAATAAAACCATGGAGGAGCACCTATCCAAAGTGGTTGAGAAACGTCAGAGAGATTGGGACCGTCACTTACCTCTTTTCCATATGGCATACAGGGGCTCCATTTATGAAACAACAAAACAGACATCGGCTCGCGTGATGTTTGGACGTGAGATTAGACTGCCATGTGACTTGGTGTTTGGCACACCGGATGAGGAGCGACTTTCCGTAAATGACTACGCCGATGAAGTTGGTGAACGGCTAAGGAACATCCATGAGCTGGTACGAGACCGAATTGCCATAGCAAGTGATCGCATGAAGGCTCGTTATGATCTTAAGGCGAATTCAGGAGGGTTCCAGGCTGGAGATTTGGTTTGGCTATATAACCCACAACGAAAGAAAGGCAGGTCCCCGAAGCGTCACCCGCCCTGGGAAGGTCCTTACACTGTGGTCACCAGACTAAACGACGTTGTATATAGAATTCAGCAAAGTCCAAAATCCAAGATGAAGGTGGTGCACATAGAGAGACTAGCCAAGTATGCAGGGAATAATGAATTGCCTGATCGGGACGTTCAGGCTTAAGGAGGGGGCAGTGTTACGCCACTGGACTGTGCAGACTGGTTAGATTAGGCTGGAATTGTACACGAACGGCCGGGAATATTCTGGAGTGCTCTAGACCGGGAGAATGGATGTATAAATAAATCTTAAGTTGAACGTGAGCGAGTAAAGAAGTAATAAGAAAGAGACTTAAAAGTGTTCAAGTGTAATTATAGTTAAGACAGTAATTAGTCTATTGTTGTTAATTGTTAATTAATAAATAAAGTAGTGAATAAGTGTTACCTGGACTTTCAATCAACGAATCTACGTGTACAGGTGTTTGTGTGGATAGCAAACACGTAACAATATATATATTTTTAATATTCTTAAAAAATATATTAAAGTTTCTAGTTCATTCTATGCACAATACTATTCAAATATCTAGATCGCAGGATTTCGTATCCCCTCCGAGCACCGAGCTACATTCATATTCATTACATTATTCATTTATAGAATTTAAAAATCTTGGGTCAATCCACAACTTGTCCTAAAAGCTAGCTACGGACCGAATTTACAACGAATTAAAGTGAAATAGACTTATGCGCGAATCGTCAGAAAGCAAAAGAGACAGAAAACACTGGCGGGGACAATGTCCCTGACACATTGTACGGAAACGGTAACGCACGATCACACGAAGTTCAGTAGAGCAGTCTTAATGCTGACTTGGTACGCGTTGGTCGGTAAATCCTGTCGCGTTGTTTTTAGTGTTTTTATTTGTGAACATTTTATTAGTAAATCTCTACTTGTCGTGAAATTAAGTAAAACAGTGTTTTTGGTGTTTACTATTAAATATGACTGTTGTACAAAATATATTAAAACTGAAAGATGGACATATGGGTTATGAAGGCCGAGTGAAATTCAAAGATTAAATTTGTACCTCGTTACAACAACATGTTAAGTTTTATTGCAAGTACATAAACGTCATTAAACAGTTTGTGTGTTGTTTAATTTTTACATCCAGTTAGTCAAGAGCAAATACAAATGTATGTGGTTTAATTAACTCACAAGATATTACATGTTACATATACATATTACAAATTAAATAATAGACTGTGTATTATTCTGTGGAGCTTTTGAGCTAGCACTACACGGACATGACGAAACTGAGTTCTCTGATAACTCGAGAATATTTCGAGGTCTAGTCAATTTTGTATCTGAACTAGATGCCATTTTTAAAGACCATTTGCAAAACAATACTGTGTTTAAGGGCACTTCGAAGGCAATTCAAAATGAACCTTTAGATTCGATACTGGCGATTATTCACGAAGAAATAAAATCTGAAATTAATCAGTCTGACTTCATTGCAGTTCAAGTGGAAGAAACTACAGATAGTTCCAATAAAGTACAAGTAGTTTTTGTGTTTAGATACGTTTTAGACGGTGTTGTATGTGAGAGATTTTGGAAATTTATTCAGCCTCAAGGAACGACATCGCATCATTTGACAGATGTAATTTTAAAAGAGTTATAATGTCTGAAAATTAATGAAAGAAAAATTGATAGCACAAAGTTACGATGGAGCATCAGTAATGAGTGGTGCTTTTGGAGGTGTACAAGCCAAAATTAAAAAAAGTTATCCTTCAGCAAATTTTATTCATTGTTACGCTCATCAACTAAATTTAATTTTACAAAAAGCATCAAGTCAGGATAAAAGCATAAAATTTTTTTTGCTAATTTACACAGCTTTTCTTCATTCTTTGGAAAATCGCCAAAAAGAACAGCCATGTTAGATAATGTTGTTAAGGTGAGATTACCTAAAGCGGCTCCAACACGATGGAATTTTAATACAAAGTGCATAGAGACTGTTTATATCTATCGAACAGAATTATTAGATTGTTTAGAAAAAAATCATTGATAAAGAATCAGAAAACAACACTCTAAACCAAGCTATTGGTTTAAAAAACGACTTACAAAATGAACATTTTCTTTACTGGTTAAATTTTTTTCATTTAGTTATGCCTCATTGTGATATATTGTTCAATCAATTACAAAAATGTAATATCGATGTCATAACAGTAAATAAGTGTATTGGCGTTTTTAATAGTAAAAATGAAGGCATCAGAAATAAAATTTTGAATAATTATTTGGAGGAGACATTCATGCAGTCTGCCCAGAGATGTAAAACGGAAGAATCAAAAAGGAGAATTTCATTAGAAGTTTGTGATATAATTACATCTGAGATCAAAAACAGGTTTAGCTTCAGTAATCATTTAGCAGTGTCTCAGTTATTTCACGCAGATCGATTTAAAGATTATAAAAAAAGCTTTCCTCAAGATATGTTTAAATTAGTTAAAACGGAGTATCCAGTCATAAATCATTTGAAACTTAAAACTGATTTAGAAGTATTATATAGCCGAGAAGATTTTTCCAATAGTGAAGGTGCAGTTGCTTTGTTACAGCTTTTTATTAACAATAATTTGTGCAATACTTTTTCTGAAAGTGTCAAACTGTTAAAAATCTTGTGTACTCTCCCTATGACTACCGTCGAAAGTGAACGTTGTTTTTCCACCTTAAAAAGAATAAAGACATTTTTAAGAAATACTATGGGACAGGAAAGGTTATCTTCTTTAGCTATGCTTACCATAGAAAGGGCATTAATAAAGAAGATAAAAGACTTTAATGAAAAAGTAATTGACCACTTTGCATCTCAAAAAGACCGGAGGATTGACTTGGAATTTAATTCACTTTAAAAGGTAGGTAATACAGTAAACTTTTCAAATTGACCTCCCTATCTCTTGACCCACGAACCGCCACTGATGGACCCCAATAATTCAGTGAGAAAAGTTGCTTCTTCAACAAATGTCTGTTGGTGCGGTGCACATAACCATGAAACTGGATAAATTGTATCCATACAGAATGCTTCCTGTCCAAGAATTATGCGAAGATGGTTTTGATCAACAAGTGCATTTCTGAAAAGTTAACAGCCAAGAAATTTTTTGTAACAAATATCTGCTTTAGCAATGAATATCAAAAGACAGAATTGTAGATACTGGAATAATGAACATATTTGTGTCGTGAAATTCACACACATATTGCAGATATTTTGGGAATTCACTAATTGATCCTCTTTTCATTAATGGAAATTTTACGGGTCCATTATACTTGAATATTTTAGAAGAAACCATTGATTTGTTACTCACAGAAAGTATAGAAAATCTGCAAGATGCAAATGGTATTCCGCTAATTAATGAACAAGAACTGATTTTCCAACACGATGGTGCTCCGTCACATTACATTTTACCGGTTAGGCAGTGATTAAATTCAAGGTTTCCATACAGAGGGATAGGCAGAATAGGGTCCATGGAAAGGCTTGTTTGCTCCTCCGATTTATCTCACATTGATTTTTTCTGTGGGGTCATTTGAAATCAATTGTCTAGAAGATGCCGCGCCACCTAGGGATATTGCAGATGTCAAAAATAGAATCTCAGGAATATCGAAGCATCTGCCTTGAAACTTTTGTTAAAGTAAAATCAGAATTTGAATAAAGGCTGTTTCACTGCCTTGCCATGAATGGTGCCCGCTGAAATTTTAATAAAGTAATAACACAATTTGAATAAAAAAAATTGGGAAGGAAATACACCTACTATTAAAAATAATCTCAACCAGTCATATTTGTTTTTCTACCCAAATCTTAACCGATTTCAAAACTGAAAGTAGATAGAATTAGCTTAAAAATGAGGTGTGACAAGTGGGGTGGTTCTATTCAATATGTTAAAGTTGGGGCTGAAGAAATTATGGGGTGAATTGATCATCATTGCCTAAGCGCTAAAGAGTGATATCTTGGAACAAAAATCGATCTGTCTCGGCGAATATTTAAATTTTTTATAGTTTTAAAGAAAATGAGTTTTCAAATAAACACATTGTAAAAAAATATCATGTCCTTTAAAATCCGGGACGGATTGGCTTTTTATATTTTAAAGATTACCTACTTATTTAAAATTTTAATATGAGGTAGTTCAAGTAGTTCAAGTGCAAAAATTAAAATATTCTCCTCATCCAATATCAGTAGATAATTTTTATCTGATTATGATCAAGAGACAAAATGTTCGAGCATTAATATAATTTAAAATTCCAAAGATGATAATATAATTGTATAAAATATACCAGTTAGGAAAACATGGAGATAGTTTGTTTTTATAACAAAGTTCATTGCAAATGCTCGAAATGAAAACAATGTAGATAAGAATAGATATTTGAAGCTGATAAACAATCACGAAAGTTTGCATGTTGTTCCTTGCTTATCCAGGTATCATCATGACAATATATGTATGTAAACATAGACGTATCCATAAATTATAACAGTCTAATTATTTTTTTAGTTAGTGATATTTTTTCAAATAGTTAATGAATTCGACCTCGAATCGATGAAAATTTATGTTGCATCGCAAATTAAAACTGTGATTTTTGGAAGAAAAATTTTATACATATGTAGGTGACATATATGTCGTATGTTTTTTATTTTGAAATTTTTACTATATAACGTCACGATTTTCCGGGCCCATTAAACCTCAAGATTTCACTAAAATTGTTTCAATTTCTATAGTTTTCTGCAATTTATTAATATTTTTGAGATCCTCTCTGTTATACTTACTTACTAAACAGTAGTGTGTGATCATTATTATTATAGATATTTCAATTTTTTGATTATTTTTGTTCAGGGTTCTCTAAAGGTTTGATTTAAGGCCTAATTTACTTTTAGTGTAGGTACAGATACTAATACGCCTGTTTCATGTGTTATTTATTTCTACGATGAGCTAAAATGCGAATAAAAAATATAAGTTTATATACAATAAACGAAACGTAGGCAAAATACAATTTTAATTTGACCTATCGTCCTGTTACCCACAATTTGTTAGAAGAAAATTATAAACTATGTTGTAATATCTTGCCGACTTGATTTTTTTTTATATCCGAGCCTATTTAAACTATAAACCTATGTAAACCTTAATTTTGCTATTAGTATTGATGTAAAATCATACTGAAGCAGTTCCAAGAAACATAACAATGTCAAGCTCGCATTGGCCAACTAAGTGAGTAACACCTCAAGATGATTGAAACAGTTTTAACCTCCAGATAAGCCAATTTGATTGGATAAACTAGCGACCAGTGTAGTTTTGGTATTTACGAATGCGACTTTGAGGTTATTCACTTTATTAAAACCCCTGTTATATAATTTCTAAATTTTGAAAAGAAGACTTGATAGTTGACAAACATTTTATATATGAAATGACCCAAAATATAATCTCGTGGAACACCTTAGGTCACCTTTCTTGTTTAACATTTCACATTGTTGATTTGCACAATTTGATTCCGACTGTCTAAATATAAGTTTATATAATTTAGTAGTATAATTCGATCTCGTAACAACGGACTTTCTTTGGAAGCAATTGATGATCCTCACAATCAAACGTATGGGAAAACCAAATTAACTTTTTAAGCTCATTACCAAAACAAACATTTCTAAAACTGTCCGATATTTTTTTCGATATTGTGGCCAGAATATTGGAAGAATTTCGTAACATATTTTGCGGTACTCGTTAAAAAATATTATGCTATTACTACTCTTATTGTTGCGAGTAATTATTAAATCTATTTTTCTCGGAATACGTATGTAATTAAACCGATATGGTTGCACGTGTACATGACATATTTGATGGTTTCACTGTTACTTAAATTTCCAAGAAAATGTTCGTCATTACCTGTTTGAAACTACCTTAAAATTCTTATTCAAAGCGAGCGATAACACTAATGATATGCGGTGGAAAAAGCGTATGCAGAATTTGAAATGTTTGTTTGCTGTTAACAACCACTTTCTAGTTCATCAAAGTAAATTTCTGAAATATAGTTTGGTTTGAAAAAATGGAGAACCTTATGAAGATGCTTAAGACAAATTTTAAAACTTATTATCTAAGTTATGAAGCCTTTATATACTCTTTGCTTTGAGTTAACTATAAAACTATATGAAAGACTGTTATAAGAGGTAAAAGTTTCATTGCAAGATTAATTGCTCTTAAATTTGAATTCAAAATATCTTACAGTTTCATCAAGTTTAACTAATGGTTGAATGTAGTGTACTTTGTTTTTATCCTTACTCCATTTTATGTGGCCAAATGTGTAAAATATTTCAGTTTACATCAGCTTTATTTAAGTACTTGGAAAATATATTTTATTCGCTTGAAATAGTAGACATGATTTATAATCATTCATCAAAAATATATTTTTTTGTAAAGTCACATACAAAAGAAGTTTGTGTCCCGTGGACCACCTTTCAGCTGGCCAATTTTGCTCATCACCGAATTTTTCATTGTCTTTGGCCTTTAGAACAAGTGTATCAAATTTGAAAGCTTTATCTCGAAAACTGTGGCTGCTATTGCGATACTACAGACATGCGGACAGATTTTTTTTTCATAAAGTTATGTTTTTTCATTATAATTCATCGAGATTCGTCCAGAAATTCAATAAATTTTATTAGATTTATTTCCCGAAATTGAACCATTTTTTTCTTTCATTTATTATGTTTCTTCTGGTGGTGCCACATCCACCAAATTTTTAATGTGTCGACAATCTTAACTGCCAAATTTGGAAATTCTCCCATTAGTATTTTGAGTTATCGCGGATACACACACACACACACACACACACACACACACGCACGCACGCACGCACGCACGCACGCGGAATACCTTGTATAAAATTATTAAATATTATAAAACGCAATAATGAATTGAATATCATATAAGATAAATGAATTAAATTAATTGGAATAATCATGGTATCACCAATGTAATCCATCGGTGGATCTTATGTGAGATTAACGATTTTACTGTATACATGTAAAAAAATGCATTTGACAAAAGAAATCTTATCAGAAACAAAAACTTTTGAAAACAACTAAATCTTAGCTTGATTCAATTGAACCAGAAAATCCATCATTGGACATTGAGTGCGAAGACAACAACTGGTATCACTAAAAGTAATAAATTGTTTATAACTATTTTAAGACAATAACAATTAATAATTATTATCGCAATTTCTACTATATATATAATATATATATATACATATATATATATATATATATATATATATATATATATATATATATATATATATATATATATATATATATATATATATATATATATATATATATATATATATATATGATTAAATATGATTTGAAGGAAACAACTACTCAGCGGGCAAATACCCCGACCTGCATTGAATTACACCTTCAAATCATGATAGATCGATATATATATATATATATATATATATATATATATATATATATACACAAAGAGCTATTGGGGTATTAACTGATAGTATAAATTTCACAATTATTAGTACCGACGATTGTGGTGCTGGTGTGAAGTGTGAAGTATAGAATTGTTAAAAACTTTGTTAAAACAATTAGCACCTCTGTGTTTTCTGCATATTCAGAGGGTGCTAAATATGACATAAGTTTCGCAATTAGCACCGATGTTTGTAGTTTGGTGTAAAGTTGACACTAAAAGTATGAAAGTGTTATAACTTTGTTTAAATAAATAGCACCTCAGCTTCTTTTTCATATTTAGAGGGTGCCAAATTATGCTGTAGGTTTTGTAATTAGCATCGATGGTTGTGGTGCTGGTGTGAAGTTGGTACCAAAATTATAAAATTGTTAATAACTTTGTTAAAACAATTAGCGTGTCTGCTTTTTTTCTCATATCGGATGGTGCTAAATGGGTGCTAAATGATGGTTTAGGTTTCGCAATTAGTACCGATGGTTATGGTGCTAATGTCGTAGACCTCCTTTTTTGAGCTTTTCTTCGAGGAAAATGCAAAAAAGGACTGTGAAAACTGAGTTAAGGTCGGTTTTTCAACAAGTTGAATATATCAGATTTCGTTTTTACAAAAAAATAAAATTTTTGAAAACTTTAAATTGTGGGCACGAAAACGGCTCCATTTTGTTTATTTGTGCCAAATTTATTTATATATTTATATATATAGAACGAACACGTGATAATGTATAGAATTTATATTAATAAAATTTTCAATTTGCGTAAAAAAAATATATAAAAAAATTTACGTAAACTGTACAGAACAGATTTAAAAATTTTAACAAATACATATGTTTGCTGTTTGGTTAAAACCTTCCGTTTTATTCTAGTTTTATTGTAGGTATTTATTATTATTGCATGTCAATTATTCTTTAGTTAACGGAATTCCAATTATACAAATATTTTTACGCTGATGCTCGAACACCGACATTCAATTAATAATTAAATTACATAAAAACTACTTACCAGACGCACTAACTCGTGAAATTACATTTAAAAGTAAAATATTAATTATCTTCACCAAAACCAAATCTAACCACTGCATTTTGTTCCTCCACCACTC